>CM066577.1:13805000-13882500 GCA_033816785.1 Picus viridis
CTAAACCATGGCACCAAGTGGCACATCCAGTCCCCTCTTGAACACCTCCAGGGATGGGGACTCCACCACCTCCCTGGGCAGCACATTCCAATGGCTAATGACTCTCTCTGGGAAGAACTTTCTCCTCACCTCCAGCCTAAACTTCCCCTGGTGCAGCTTGAGACTGTGTCCTCTTGTTCTGGTGCTGGTTGCCTGGAAGAAGAGAGCAACCCCCTCCTGGCTACAACCACCCTTCAGGGAGTTGTGGACAGCAATAAGGTCTCTCCTGAGCCTCCTCTTCTCCAGGCTAAACAACCCCAGCTCCCTCAGCCTCTCCTCATAGGGCTTGTGTGCTCGAGGCCTCTCCCCAGCCTCGTTGCCCTTCTCTGGACACATTCAAGTGTCTTAGTGTCCTTCTTAAACTGAGGTGCCCTGCAAATGATCCTGCTGTTTTAATGCTGAATTTTATCCTGTGATACTTGTTGGACTAAAAAATCTGTTGCAGTGCAGGTTGTTGGAGGAAGGCTCTGATTCATTATCGAGGCAGTACGATTTGCCAAGTTATTTTAAGCCCACATATATGCTCCTAGTGCTTGTATAACAATGTTCCAGGTCCTTGAATTTGTTCCATCTCCTGCTTTTGTTCTGGTTAGGTGTCTGGTTTGTTTTGGTTTAATTTTTCAAGGGCAAAGACTTTTAATAAACCTTTGAAAAGTTCTAAGTGAACTGGAAGTCTGGATGTTGCTTTCTGAAGTGGTTTAGTTTAAAGCAGTCAACTGGTCAGCTTTGGGCTCTGTGACAGAATTTAGCAAACAATTTACAATACGTTATTCTCTGTCCTCTAAAGAAATGCCAAGCCACGTGTCTTTGGCTGGGTGAAAAAAGAGCAGTATTCAGTAGAAAGGGCACAGAACCATTTTTCCTGTTTCAGCTGGAAAAACTGTGGCAAACAAAGTTCCTAATGCTTTTGTTTTTAACTTGTGCTTTTATTTCAGCCGAGGCAACATCCATTTATACTGCCTCCTATGCATGTCCAGTGTGGAGAACACTACACTGAAACACATAATTCACAAGGTATTTAGAAAAAGAGATATTTTTTCCCTTTAATGGACTTCACTTTTATGTGTATGCAAAGAGGCTCCCAACCCTTAGGTCTACTTTTGTAATGCTGTTGTGGTCAAATGGGAGCTTCTGCTTCTGCAGTTTTACAGTTAATGTTGCAGTAAGTTTTCTGTTTAAAGTCCAATTTGAATTTTGAAGTTACTCTGGAATTGGCTGTGCATGACTCTATGAGCCTTAAAGCTGGCATTCCAGTTCAGTGAGCTGAAAAGATGGTTCCTTTCTAAAGGACATATGATGGCTGTACTTCAAGGCAGTGCCAGCTGGGGCCAGGGAGAGAAATGGAGTGAGGGGGAGACAGGAATTATCTTTTACTGTAGGAGAAATCATAGTGTCCTTTATACTTAGATAATCTGGTGGATTTTTTAACTGGCATCTGCCTGCATTGTTGGAAACTATTTTTACCCTCATGTTTACCAAACCAATTCTCTAGGAGGCTGTACCAGATTCCTTCAATAAAAGTCAGGAATGGAGCCCAGCCCCTAAACATCTTGGCTTCACACCCTTGACCACACCACCTTTTGCAATACACATAGCCAGGCCTGTCACTGTTCTGTGCAGCTCATGAAGGTACAGTTGAAGTGCTGTTACCAGCAGAGGAGTTCTTTGTCATACCTTGGTAATATTTCACAGTTCTGGTGGTCTGACAAAGTTTAAGATAGAATTTGATATTTTGAAGGTACAGTTCCTTGCATGCCCAGTGGCTGTCATTGGGGGGGGATTTGACTCAGTGGCTGTCACTATTTTACTGTGAAGCTGAGGCTCTGTGAAGAGTTGCATCCTCAAATGTAGAAGAATTGCAGAGTTCCCTTAGTTTTGCCACAGGCTGATCTCTATTGTTGAAGAACCAGCTGATTGCAGAGTTTTGGGAGCTGCTATTATTTTCCTACAATTTTCAACATGGAGTGGTGAAGTTGTGATACAGGACATCATCTTTACCATCTTGATTCCCTCTCAAATATCTTTTGTTAAAGTATGTAATATTCTTTAGTGCATCTGTGGAGTGCTTTTGCTTAGCTTCGTGTTTTCCCCTGTGTCTTGATCTCTCTGCTGTGTTACACTTCAGATCCTCAAAAATGTTGACTGATCTGAAGTAGGATTTCTAATTTCACAGTCCTCAGCTCCTTCAAATCACAGACAGCAGTGCATTAGCAGAAACAACAAGAGAAGTTTTAGGATTACCACAGGTTAATAGCATTGGATTTTTAAGGTGGCAGCAGCAGTGAATTCTTCCAGATACTGAGGGAGAAGATGCCCTTTTATTTTTCCTTGCCACCCCAGACAAAAACACATCCTCTCTTTCCCCTTTAGTGTCTCCCACAAGAATCTGACCTTCAGTTCTTGTTAAGTCAGGAGTGTTTAAGTGAGCCATTTTGTTTTAGTTCAGTCAGTGACTCAAGGATGCTCCTAAGACCGAATGTTCCCTGCAGTTCTTGTACGTCGAGCTGTATTTGTTGGTGCAGGCTGCATTTGAAGTTTTAAAATTGAGTGGCTCCTTGTATGTTACAGCTGTCCATGTCTTTATCTCTGTTCTACACAGATAGCATTTTCCATGGAAATGAAGAAACTTTCTACTGTAGGTCACAGACTAGTCTGGATAGGTGTCCAATGGACTTCAGCTACTTGAATGGTAATGGACCCAATGGGAGCGTATGCAGTGCCCACAGCATGAACTCCCTCAATCGCTCTCAGAACTTCATCCAGGCATCTCCAATGTCCTCAAATCTGAGCATCCCTGGAAGTGACATCATGAGAGCTGACTATATTCCCAGCCACAGACACAGTGCAATCATAGTACCGTCTTACCGGCCAACTCCAGACTATGAAACTGTCATGAGACAAATGAAGAGAGGGGTGATCCAGATGGATAGCCAAAGTCAGTCTTTGAGGAATCTCAACATTGGAAACACACATGCTTATAACCAGCCAGAAGACCTCGTTTACAGTCAGCCTGAGATTCGAGAGAGACATCCTTACACTATTACATACGGGCCTCAGGGTAGTGGCTATAACAAGCCAGTCACTCCATCTGACCAAGTGAACCCTAACAACGCTGGCCAAAGTAAGACAGCAGCCAGCGCCATATCCCACACGGTCAGCACACCAGAGCTGGCTAACATGCAGCTGCAGAACAACCAGAGTTACAACACCACTCACATGCTAAAGAACTATCTCTTCAGACCTCCACCTCCCTACCCACGCCCACGTCCTGCCACCAGCACGCCAGACCTGGCGAGTCACCGACACAAGTACGTCAGTGGGAGCAGTCCCGACTTGGTCACTCGCAAAGTCCAGCTCTCGGTAAAGACCTTCCAAGAGGACAGCTCGCCAGTTGTCTGTCAGTCACTGCAGGAGGTCAGTGAGCCCCTCATGGCCGTAAAGCATCACGCAGCTGTGAACAAGCGCCATAGTTTGGAGGTCATCAGCAACATGGTACGGGACATAGAAGCCATGGCATTAAAAACTTTAAACGCCCCTCTGCCGCGCAGGAACACCTTGCGGGAGCAGGTGCAGCCAGAAGAGTCGGTTCAGATGGGACATGACGTTCAGCAAGTTCCTCATTATCATCACAAAAAGACATTCTCTGACGCCACGATGCTGATACACAGCAGTGAAAGCGAGGAGGAGGAAGAAACCCCAGGGTCTGTGTCACGGATAGCAGCCCTCCATGAGGACATGGAGTACAGCGCTCAGCTGCAAGCCGCACTGGCCAGAATACCAAATAAACCTCCTCCGGAGTATCCAGGGCCTCGTAAAAGTGTCAGCAATGGTGCCCTGAGGCAGGACCCTGTTAGCATTTCTGTGGCTGTAGCCAGGGCCAAGGCCATGAGGCCAGGACCTTCCAAAGCCATTAGTGTCTCTCGAACTGATCAAATGGCAATAAATGGTTCTTCACTCGGGCCGTCTATCTCAGAGCCTGACCTCACCAGTGTGAAGGAGCGGGTCAAGAAAGAACCTGTCAAGGAAAGGCCTGTGTCTGAAATGTTTTCTATTGAGGACAGCATTATAGAAAGAGAAATGATGATGAGGGTAAGTGCCTTCCTCTTGCAGTTTTTGGAAGTTAGTAATCATACAGATCAGTTTCCATACCACAAAATGGTTGGTTCAGTAAACTGTGGGGAGCGCACAGGTGGGAAGATGCCGGTGTGCTTGAAGGTGGGAAATGTGATGTTAAATGCCACCACATTCAGTTTGGTTTTGTAGGGTCTGTATGGCCACCAAAGGGCCTGATCCTGTGCACTGCTATTGGGCTTGTCTGCTCCCTCTGTTCTGGTTGTTCAGCTGCTGGCCACATCCAAATCTAATCTAGGTGTTGATGCCACCACCCTGGCAGCAGTACCAGCCTGAAGTGGGTGGCAGAGCACACAACCAGGTGGTGAGGAGATGTGCCACAAAGCCCTGCCTCAAGGCCTGCTCCCCTCCTGCCTGCAGAGCTCCCTGGCCCCTGCAGATCTGTTGGCAGGGTGGGTCTGACATGTTCACTGTGTTGGGTGAGAAACTGTGTTTCAGGGCTGGCATTGCCTTCCTTCTCTGCAGGGATGCCAACTTAAGTCTCACATAGTACCTAACATAATGGAAACTTGAGTTTTTCAAATGATCCCTTTGACTTTCCTGCTGGTTTATATACAACAGTTTTCAGAGTACACCTCTGGGAGCTGCTGAATAGGGATTGCCTGTGTTGCCACTAACTCACTGAACATCCTGGTACCTAATTACAGCAGCTGGACATGTTGAGCATCTGGATTGTGTTGGTTGTTGGGTTTTGTGTGTGTGTGTGTTGTGTTTTGTTGTTTTGGGGTTTCTGTTTGTTGTTGCTTTTTAAAATGTACTCAAGTATGAGAAATGGAGTCCTTGTAAACAATGAATTGAGAATAGAATAGAATTAACCAGGTTGGAAAAGACCTTTGAGGTTGAGTCCAACCTATCACCCAACACTATCTAATCAACTAAAACATGGCACAAAGCACCCCACCCAGTCTCCTCCTAAACACCTCCAGGGATGGTGATTCCACCACCTCCCTGGGCAGCACATTCCAACAGCCAATCTCTCAATCAGTGAAGAATTTTTTCCTAACATCCAGCCTAAACCTCCCCTGGTGCAGCTTGAGGCTGTGTCCTCTTGTTCTGGTGCTGGTTGCCTGGCAGAAGAGACCAACCCCCACCTGGCTACAACCTCCCTTCAGGGAGTTGTAGACAGCAATAAGGTCTGCCCGAGGCTCCTCTTCTCCAGGCTAAGCAACCCCAGCTCCCTCAGCCTCTTCTCACAGGGCTGTGATCCAGACCTCTCCCCAGCTTTGTTGCCCTTCTCTGGACACCTTCCAGCAACTCAACATCCTTCTTAAACTGAGGAGCCCAGAACTGGACACAGGACTCAAGGTGTGGCCTAACCAGTGCCGAGTACAGGGGCCAAATGACTTCGCTGCTGCTGCTGCTGGCCGCACTGTTCCTGATACAGGCCACTTAAAAGCTGCAGTGCCCCTGCAAGCAGTGACAGAAATATGGGGGGTGCTTACCAGATAGTGACTGACTCTAGGTGCTTGATGTAATGCCCTTGGGAGTGTAACTGCAGGCATGGAGAACAAAGCACATGCCATAGTTTGGGGCAGGGGTGTTGTTTTTTTTTTCAGAAGTGAGACCTGAAATAAAGACAGTTCCTGACACAAATTAATGAAGCATCTAAATGGTCTGGAGCAGAAAAGAGTTTGTAATGTACTCATGCAGTTAGATTTAAGTACTATTACACAAGCCCTATGAGGAGAGGCTGAGGGAGCTGGGGCTGCTTAGCCTGCAGAAGAGGAGGCTCAGGGGAGACCTTACTGCTCTCTACAACTACCTGAAGGGAGGTTGTAGACCGGCGGGGGTTGGTCTCTTCTCCCAGGCAACCAGAACAAGAGGACACAGTCTCAAGCTGCACCAGGGGATGTTTAGACTGGATGGTAGGAAGAAATTCTTCATAGAGAGAGTGATTGCCCATTGGAATGTGCTGCCCCGGAAGGTGGTGGAGTCACCATCATTGGAGGTGTTTAGGAGGAGACTTGATGGGGGGCTTGGTTGCATAGTTTAGTTGATTGGGTGGTGTTGGATGATGGGTCGGATGCGATGATCCTGAAGGTCGCTTCCAACCTGTTCTGTTCTATTCTGTTCTATTCTGGTCTGGTCTATACTGTATATTCAGAGACATCATATATACTATTAGGGGGACCATATTATACTATATTAGGGGGACCATGTGGCTAAGTTGGTAGCACGTAAGACTCTTACTGGGAAGGTTGTGAGTTCAAGCCTGCAGTGGGCAGGAGAGTTCTCTCTGGGCAGCAATGTCCTCCCTCCTCAAGAGGGGATTGGACTTGGTGCCATGGTCTAGTCATGGGGTCTGTGGTGACAGGTTGGACTGGATGATCTTCGAGGTCTCTTCCAACCTTGGTGATACTGTGATACATAGGTATTCTTGTTCACTGGTGATCCTTCCACTGATGTAATGCTTAGTTATCAAACCCAGGCCATTCAGTTGTATCATGGAGACTGAATTTCCTCCTTGCAGAATCTTAAAGCTTAAATATAGAAAGATGCTTGGCTATAAATCATAATTTTTCATGAATGAATACTGTAGACAGTGGTGTAACAGCACACATATATATGCTCCTTTGATCTGAGGAAAGAGAACATACTGAGATGCAGAAACTCAAAGGATTTTAGGGTGGAAATGAAGGTAAGAAGAGAGCTTTGAGGCGGTGTTTGAGGACTCTTCCTCTGAACAATCATTCAGATCAGTCTTTGGTCAAAAGGTGTTTTTTGTTGTTCTTTTGAAAATAGAGCAGTAAGCTTTCCAGGTGGTTTCAGCACAGTCTTAATACATGCAGACTGCCCTTTTGTCACAGGACTCACACATTATATTAATGGAAATTTGGTGACCTTGATCTTTTAAACTCAGACTTGTGTATTTTTGCCTTGCAAGTACCAAAGAAAGAACCTGCTTTATGAAAGGATGATTGGTTGGGATTTTTGTTTTGCTTTTTTGATGTTTGTTTTTGGGCTGGTTTGTTGTTTGGGTTTTTTTCACTTAGTGCTGTGGAAGAACCCAGTGGTGAGGAAAAAGTTCACAGGCTTTTGAAAAATCAAACCATTTACATGTGTCTGAGGGTGTTCAGGTTCTGTGATGTGTTTCTAGGAGCTGAGCTTGGCCTGCGTGGTGATCACAGCTTCCATAGGCATGCTGGGAACCACTTCCCTTGTGCTCATCTCCTTCCAAATCCAGCAGAAAGAACTGTTAAGGAAATAGAATAAAATACTCCCAGTTTGGGTACTTCTGGAGATGATCTCTCTTTTTTTGGTGTTTCAGCTCCCAGTACTTTAAGGAGAACAGCAGGATGATGAGGGGCGAGGCAATTCCAGGCACAAATCCAGGCTGGGCAGGGACTGGCTGGAGAGCAGCCCTGAGGAGAGAGACTTGGGGGTGCTGGTGGACAAGAACCTCAACAGGAGCTCTCAGTGTGCACTTGCAGCCCGGAAAGCCAATCAGATCCTGGGCTGCATCAAGAGAAGTGTGGCCAGCAGGTCAAGGGAGGTGATTCTCCCCCTCTGCTCAGCTCTGGTGAGACCCCACCTGGAGTACTGCCTCCAGTTCTGGAGCCCCTATTGCAAGAGGGATCTGGAGGTGCTGGAAGGTGTCCAGAGAAGGGCCACGAGGATGAGCAGAGGGCTGGAGCACCTCTCCTGTGAGGACAGACTGAAGGAGTTGGGGCTGTTCAGTCTGGAGAAGAGAAGGCTCCCAGGTGACCTCATTGTGGCCTTCCAGTATCTGAAGGGGGCCTACAAGAAGACTGGGGAGGGACTTCTCAGGATCTCAGGGAGTGATAGGACTAGGGGGAATGGAATGAAGCTGGAAGTGGGGAGATTCAGGCTGGAGGTGAGGAGGAAGTTCTTCCCCATGACAGTGGTGAAGCCCTGGAATGGGTTGTCCAGGGAGGTGGTTGAGGCCCCGTCCCTGGAGGTGTTTAAGCCCAGGCTGGATGAGGCTCTGTCCAGCCTGATCTAGTGTGAGGTGTCCCTGCCCATGGCAGGGGTTGGACCTAGATGATCCTTGTGGTCCCTTCCAACCCTGACTGTTTCTATGATTCTATGAATTTAAAATACATACTCTGGTTCTTCACATCATAGCATAATACAAGGTCTTGGGTGACAGGTTGGACTTGATGATCTTTGAGGTCTTTTCTAACCTTGTTGATTCTAAGATGCATGAATATACTAAACTATAACCCTCCTTAGGGCTGCTGTTAGGTTCAGTTTCTGAGGTACGCGAGCTCAGTTTTCAGCGCTAACATGGGTGTTATTTGAATCACTATTATAGCTGAGTGCATCAGAAGACTCCTCATTTTAAGTATTACCATCACAGAAGAGAAACAATGGCCTATGCTTTAACCTGCATTGTAATGGATTGAAATGATTGCTTTGAGAAGATGCCCCAGGTAGCTTGGCTATGGTAGTGCTGCTTGAACGTCACAGGGTGATGCTTTGTGTGTCCTACATTCAGAATGGTGTGTGCAGAGAAATGCTTCAGCTTGTGTCTTTTGATGGCATGTAAACTGCATTATATGCTGGGATTGCTTCTTTGAAATTAAAATTCTGGGCTCATGTAGGAGCAGGCCTTTGAGGAATAACAGGAAGAATAGAGGTTGTATTTGAATTTGCCATGCTAATGGTGATCATCTGCATTCCTTGGCCAGAGAGTTGCAGATTTTGGAGATTAAAAAAACATTCCAGCATTTTACTGGCATTATAAATAATCACACAGAGATGAAAACGTGCCTTTTCTTGCCAAAAGAATCTAGAAAAGCAGAAGATGGCAGGCCTGGAGGCCCAGAAGAGGCCCTTGATGTTGGCAGCGCTGAACGGACTCTCAGTTGCTAGGGTTCCAGTGCCGGAGGACAGCCAGGATGAAGCCGCCAAGGTGCCAATGGATGAGAGGGTAAGATGGATCCTCATGAAATGTTGCTTGTTCCCTTTGTTCCCAGCAGCATGAAGTTTCTATAGTATTAAAATTTTATTTGAAATGTGAAAAGAAAAATACTCTCTTAGAAGTTTTCAGAGCCATTAATGGAAAAGATCTGTGGTTGACAGTGGTGTGCCTTTAGATGCTGGCAGTGTGTGAAACATCTGGACACTTACTGAAGCTGGTGAAAATTGAGGCTGTTCATCGTTGCAGTTGACCATACAATGTCACACAAGACCCATCCATAAATCTTAACATTTTGCACTTTTTTTTTTTCCTCTTGATTAGGCAATCTTTCTACAGTGATCATCCATAGATACCATATTACATCTTCCAGTGCAACTGAGGAATTCAGTGAATGTCTCTAAGGGGGGTTTAAATTAATTAAAATAAGCTGTTTGCCTCCTGCTGTTTGTACTTGCAAGTATGGGCATGAACATGGAGTTTTGGAAAGCAAAAACAGTTGCCACCATGAAGATTTGAGAGGCATACTTGCAAAGAATTTTTGTGGCTTTCTGCATAGAAATTTGCAGCCTTGCAGTGTTTGGCACACAGAGGAGAGAGCTCAGCCTCTGCCTGTGCACACAGGGTGTTGTGTTCAACCACAGGAATTGCATACTTGCAAGTCAGGGAGTGTTTTGAAAGCATGGACCATATCACTCTTCTTACAGTCTGATCTCCTTCCTAAAAGGAATAACTTAAAGTGTTTCTGCAAGTGTCTGTTGTGGTGAAGTAACACAGAAGTTCACCCTGAATCAGGATTGTGTTTAGCAGGGGTTTGTTTCTTATGGTGTCAACCTTTAAAAAGATGTGGAGCTGGGCATGTAGAAATGTGCCTGTGGCTTTTGTTCAGTAGAAATAAGAGTGTGTCATGTTTCCTCAGATAACTGCAACTGAAAAGAGAGTGCTGTGAGTGAGAGAGTGCTGTGAGTGAGAGAGTGCTGTGAGTGAGAGAGTGCTGTGAGTGAGAGAGTGCTGTGAGTGAGAGAGTGCTGTGAGTGAGAGAGTGCTGTGAGTGAGAGAGTGCTGTGAGTGAGAGAGTGCTGTGAGTGAGAGAGTGCTGTGAGTGAGAGAGTGCTGTGAGTGAGAGAGTGCTGTGAGTGAGAGAGTGCTGTGAGTGAGAGAGTGCTGTGAGTGAGAGAGTGCTGTGAGTGAGAGAGTGCTGTGAGTGAGAGAGTGCTGTGAGTGAGAGAGTGCTGTGAGTGAGAGAGTGCTGTGGCTACATACTGAAATTCAAACAACTGGTGGACTGATCCAGCGGTAAACGTTCTTCCAGGATGCATTAATGCCTTGGTGTTCCTTTCTGTTAAATCTTAGTGCAAAATCTTGAAGAGGAAGTTGGAAGAGGGGATGGTGTTTACAGAATATGAGCAAATTCCAAAGAAAAAGGCAGATGGGATCTTCACCACTGCTGCCTTGCCCGAAAACACTGAGCGCAATCGCATCAGGGAGGTTGTTCCTTATGAGGAGAACCGAGTAGAGCTGGTGCCAACCAAAGAAAACAATACAGGCTACATCAATGCTTCACACATAAAGGTAAAAGCTTGCTTGAACTTTGCTGTGAGAATTAAGGTATGTTAAAACTTTGTTTGCATTTCTGGATGCAGACCAGCACATTCTGTAACTCTGGAGCTTCTGAAAAGGTAAGCTGGAATATATCGCTGCCCCTACGTGTCAGCAAGAGCGTCTCTAATGTCCCCTGTCAACTACAGTGCATGAGATGATTTAATTGCTAGAGAGTGCAACATCATTTTGGAGAGGTGTCATAGTTTTGAGGGGTATTTTATTCCTGCTGCTACCAGCTGATTTTGGAATATCTCTGTTGGTTAATGTAGAAGGAGATTCAGGCTGGACGTGAGGAGAAGTTCCTCACCGTGAGAGTGGTGAAGCCCTGGAATTGGTTGTCCAGGGAGGTGGTTGAGGCCCCATCCCTGGAGGTGTTTAAGCCCAGGCTGGATGAGGCTCTGGCCAGCCTGATGTAGTGTGGGGTGTCCCTGCCCATGGCAGGGGGTTGGAGCTAGATGATCCTTGTGGTCCCTTCCAACCCTGACTGATACTATGATACTATGCTATGTTTCTTAAACCTCGTAAATATGAGTTGGATCAGCCCTAACAGGGGCAATGTTACATGGCTGTCAGGACTCTGTACCTGAATCAATGAGCCTTCAACACATGTTCTGATTTATCATTCCCAATGGGGAGCTGGGGAACTACAACAACCCATGCCTGAAAGAAGTATTGCACTAGTTTTGACTGAAATACTTCTCCATTTACTAGCACATAGAATGTGTCATCTAAAGGTGGGGATAGAGCCCCATGGATGCAGTTCCATGACTACAGAAAAGGTGTTTTGTTATGAGCAATGCATGTTCACATAGGCACTGCACTTATATATGTGAGTGATGATTCTTCCTCTTGTGATGAGAGTTGAGGAACTTTTAAAGGAATTATTTTTCCAGTGTGCATTGACAAAGAGGACATCTTACCAATGAGGTCTCTGCATTGAGCTTCTATGTTTCAAAGTTTTTAATCAAGACACTTCAGATTTCTCATTACTTTAAATTATTTCTGTTAAACTGTGATCTGATTGTTGCTTACAAATGTGGCCAGTTCTAACAGCAAGCTATCTTGCAACAGCTGCAGATGCTTTTCATTCTTCAAGCTTCCAGTACTCTTTGCAGAGTCTTTTGTTGGCTTTCACTCTACCTTGAGAGAAGTAACAGCACTTGAATGTGCTGCCCAGGGAGGTGGTGGAGTCACCGTCATGGGAGGTGTTTAGGAAGAGACTGGATGGGGCACTTGGTGCCATGGTTTAGTTGATTCGATGGTCCTGGGTGATAGGTTGGACTCAGTGATCTCAAAGGTCTTTTCCAGCCTGGTCTGGTCTGGTCCTATTCCTATTCCTATTCCTATTCCTATTCCTATTCCTATTCCTATTCCTATTCCTATTCCTATTCCATTCTGTTCCTATTCCTTGCTATTCTGTTTCTATTCTGTTCCTATCCTGTACCCGTTCCTATCCCGTCCCTGTCCCTATTTCTAGTCTATTCTATTCTATTTCTATTCCTATTCCCTCAGAAGACAGATTCTCTTGTTGTCAGAGAGGGCTGTCTGCATTTTCTCATTGTCAAAATCCACATTAAAACCCAATTCTTAAACGTGATAAATGAGCCATCCTGTTACATGACTATTTTCCTGGAGTAAGAGCCTTTCAGAAGTTTAAAGGGACTTGCTGGCCTCCTCAGTTGTGATTCACAGTGTTAAATCCTGTTGATTCAAAGCAATTTCTGAACCAGGATCCTGGCACTTCATCACTTTTCTGCACAGCCTGGTAGGTAGCAGATACTGAATTTTTGCATAATCAGCCGTTGCTATGATGATGGATTTCTGAGCCCAGAATTTGTCATCTACTTTGTAGGAGGCCAAAACCAAGAGACACCTAACATAAATTCTACCCATAAAATGCTACTAGCCAGAAAATAATTTTCCCTGGCTAGATTGGCATCTGTGTTTTACCTTATGTGTCAGTGTTGGACACCCTTGCAACTCACATTCGCAGAGCACCCGGAACACAGGCACAAATATTTCAGCGCGTGGCAGCATTTTCCTTGTGCACTTGTAGTGGCATTATGGAAGCCCAGCAGATGTGCTTTTGCTTAGAAGGTGAAACTGCATCTGTGAAATTCACCTCAGTAGCACAGTGTGTGTGTCTCTGTGTGTTTGCAGCCCAGTATTCAATTTTTAATATCCTCCAGTTAGGGCATTAGAATGCAGTAAACATTCCAGGCATCCCATTCCCTCCAGACTATTTATGGTCCTTTCATAATCACATGCCAGGAGGCTGGATATTTGGACCAGAAGTCAGCAGACAAAGAAAACTCCTATATCATTCTGATAAGATCCATGCCTGGAGGATTCCAGCTCCCACTGCTCGGTCTGCAAGCTCCACAGCTTCAGATATTTCTCTGCTTATTTATCATTGACTTTTGCTGTTAAGATACAAAGATAGCTGTCTGTATCAGAGGAAAGAAAAAGTGATTAAATTTATCTATCAAGCCAAAAGGTTCTTAAGACCACATCATCTGACTGTGTGAGTTCAGGATTAACTTTCAAAGCTCAGTGATACTATACCAACACCCAGGAGTGCAGACAAGCGTGCAAGTGCCAGACCAGTCCTAGCCCTAGCACAAGATGTCAGTTAGTGCTGTGCAGTTTGTATTTGTTCCCATCTAGTATAGGAACCTGAGGAGACTACTTGCATTGGTCTTACAGATTTTAATCATCATTCAAACAGGACAGTGCTGCATAGTATGAAATAAAAAACCTGAGCTGATGCACAGGTTTGAAAAGAGGTTTCAAGGCAGTGAAAAATTTAAGGACACTCTGATAGGTACAGGTGTCAAAGCACAAGCCTCCCAGCTTAATGAATAAGAAACAACTTGATTCTGTGATTCTATTTCTGAAAGTGTATTCAAAGGCCTGTACCTCAAACACAGTGTATAGTTAAATCTGTCAGTTATTGATTGTTCCTTGTAGTGTTGTCTGCCAGCACCTTGATATTTACGGGCCTGTCGGTTGTAAATCATCTTCTCCGGGATTTATAACTTTGTTGTGAGAAGTGGCTCTGGGCTAACAGGTAGAAGGTCTTGCCTGAGAGGGAAGAACATTTTAACTTTCCAAAATAATCAATTCATCTGGTTTTCCTTTTTGCTGGTAAGCACTCTTTCAAGTTTTTTGCTGTCTACAAGTACCTGAAGGGAGGTTGTAGCCAGGTGGGGGTTGGTCTCTTCTCCCAGGCAACCAGCACCAGAACACGAGGACACAGTCTCAAGCTGCACCAGGGGAAGTTTAGGCTGGAGGTTAGGAAGAAGTTCTTCATAGAAAGAGAGATTGGCCATTGGAATGTGCTGCCCAGGAAGGTGGTGGAGTCACCATCACTGAGGTGTTTAGGAAGAGACTGGATGGGGGTGCTTGATGCCATGGTTTAGTTGATTGAATGATGTTGGGTGATAGGTTGGACTTGATGGTCTCAAAGGTCTTTTCCAACCTGATCTGGTCTACTCCCATCCCCATCCCTAAACCCATCCCCATCCCTAAACCCATCCCCATCCCTAAACCCATCCCCATCCCTAAACCCATCCCCATCCCTAAACCCATCCCCATCCCTAAACCCATCCCTAAACCCATCCCTAAACCCATCCCTAAACCCATCCCTATCCCATCCCTATCCCATCCCTATCCCTTCCCTATCCCTTCCCTATCCCTTCCCTATCCCAGCTCCATCCCCATCCCAAACCCATCCCATCCTTATCCCTATCTCTATCCCTATCCTATTCCTATCCTTATCCTATCCCAATCCCTATCCCTATCCCAAACCTATCATATCCCTATCCTTGTCCTATCCTTTCCCAGTCCCTGTCCTATCCCAAACCTGTCCTATCCCAAACCTATCTTGATCTTATGACTAGCTGGCTACAGGCCTGTCTGAGCTGTATCTAATGGACAATGCATGGGCATAATGGCATCCCTTGGGGACGTCTTCAGCAGTGATTAGTGTAGTAAGAGTCTGTTTAAGAAAGTGTCTTTTATCCTAGGTGGAAAATGCTACAGGGAGATCCTAAAGAGCAGAGGCTTTCTACACTGCTATGTGTTAATTTGCAACAATGCAATGCCTTTTAAAAGTATATATATAGGCACTTCCTCTGGTTTTTCTTTCAGCATGGATCTGTCACCCAGCCCAGGGAAGTCAGTCAGCTGCTTCCTTGTACTTAAGCCCTATCTTTATGATCCAAGACAAACAAATGACATTTGGGTCAATGCTTCATGTTTGTGGGCATCAGGAAAGGACTTGGAAGCACCAGAGTTTGTGTTTTGCCAGATTTGTTCTTACCAGAAGCATGATTTTTGTTCAGAATGGTGACCAAAAGTGGAAGAACAAAGGATAAAAGGTTTCACTGTGGTTTCTTTTGTTGAAAAGGTAGTTCTGGCACAGACACTGCTGAGAGTTTGGGCACTGACTGTGGTGGTATTTTTGGTTTTTCTTTCTTTCTGTTGCTCCCAGGTTTCAGTAGGTGGAGAAGAGTGGCACTACATTGCTACCCAAGGGCCTCTGCCACACACGTGCCATGACTTCTGGCAGATGGTCTGGGAACAAGGGGTGAATGTTATAGCCATGGTCACAGCTGAAGAGGTATGTAAAAATCACAGGCTACAGCCCTTTTTGATGTGAGCAAATCTCCTGTTATCATCGCTTCCCACTCCACTTAACCTGTTTTTCTGTCAACAACCCTTTTTCCTCTTACTCTGAACGTACGCCTGCACTGCTCTAACACTGTGCTTTGTAACTTTCTGAAACTCAGCTTGGCAAGTACTGAAGTGAAACAAGCAGAACCCCCACGTCCTCCTGCTTTCACTTCAGCTTGGCCAAACCAAACAAAGATGTTTCCATTGGAATGGAAAGCACCGAGCTGCTTCTGGTTAAAATGACACAGGCTTCCACCTCGTCCAAGGCCAGTTCTGCATATTGTCACTCTTATCAGCTGAAAAGGGACCAGAAGCTGTTGTTTCCATAGAAGTGTCCATGGAAAGGAAAAAAAAAAAAAGAGAGAGAGATGGAAAGAGAGAAAGAGAAATCTTTTTCTTCTTATGCCAAGCAAAACATTTTTTCCTGTGGTAATCCAAGAACTATGTGCTATGTTATAAAAACTGGCACACGTTGCTAACTCACACTTTTATGCCTGCTAGCTTCTGGCAAACACAGGGAGTGCCACAGCACATCAAGTCACTGTCCAGTTCCCGAGGCCAGTCAACAAAAGATACTTAGGGGTTGATGAAGAATATCTCCTTCCATTTAAAGGAGAGGCTTCATGAGGAGGAGAATATTTACTGAGGTATTGTAAGCAGTAGCTGGCTTTTGCCATAAGGGATAGTTCATCAGCACTTAGAGCTATTATATGGCTGAGAGTTGTAAGTTGTAAAGGATATTTTCTTTGCTTCTTGCTTCATTTTGATTTCTTTGCTTCATCATCATCTTTATTGATGATCTGGATGAGGGGATTGAGTCCGTCATCAGTAAGTTTGCAGATGACACCAAGGAGTTGATCTGTTGGAGGGTAGGAGAGCTCTGCAGAGGGACCTTGACAGGCTGAACAGATGGGCAGAGTCCAAGGGCAGGAGATTGAACACATCCAAGTGCCAGGTGCTGCACATTGGCCACAACAACCCCATGCAGTGCTACAGGCTGGGGTCAGAGTGGCTGAGAGCAGCCAGGCAGAGAGGGACCTGGGGGTACTGGTTGAGAGTAGGCTGAACATGAGCCAGCAGTGTGCCCAGGTGGCCAAGAAGGCCAATGGCATCCTGGCCTGCATCAGGAACAGTGTGGCTAGCAGGAGCAGGGAAGTCCTTGTGCCCTGTGCTCAGCACTGGTTAGGCCACACCTTGAGTCCTGTGTCCAGTTCTGGGCCCCTCAGTTTAAGAAAGATGATGAGTTGCTGGAAGGTGTCCAGAGAAGGGCAACAAAGCTGGGGAGGGGTCTGGAGCACAGCCCTGTGAGGAGAGGCTGAGGGAGCTGGGATTGCTTAGCCTGGAGAAGAGGAGGCTCAGGGGAGACCTTATTGCCTGAAGGGAGGTTGTAGCCAGGTGGGGGTTGGTCTCTTCTGCCAGGCACCCAGCACCAGAACAAGAGGACACAGTCTCAAGCTGTGCCAGGGGAGGTTTAGGCTGGATGTTAGGAAGAAATTCTTCACAGAAAGAGAGATTGGTCATTGGAATGTGCTACCCAGGGAGGTGGTGGAGTCACCATCACTGGAAGTGTTTAGGAAGAGACTGGATGAGACCCTTGGTGCCATGGTTTAGTTGATTAGATGGTGGTGGGTGATCGGTTGGACTTGATGATCTCGAAGGTGTTTTCCTACCTGTTCTGTTCTGTTCCTATTCTGTTCTACAGAGTTTTATGCTCTCTGTTTGCAGAGAATTATATCTGCAGGGACTAATGGCTGTTGTTTTTAATTTGTTGTTCTTAAGGAGGGAGGAAGAAGTAAGAGTCACCGTTACTGGCCTAAGCTGGGCTCTAAGCACAGCTCAGCCACTTACGGGAAGTTCAAGGTGACCAATAAGTTCCGCACCGACTCTGGCTGCTATGCGACTACTGGGCTGAAGGTCAAACATCTTCTGTCTGGACAAGAGCGCACAGTGTGGCATCTGCAGTATACTGACTGGCCAGACCATGGGTGTCCAGAAGAGGTTCAAGGCTTTTTATGTAAGATTTCTTCAACTTCCCTGATAAAATACATCAAGGAAAAAGGTTGCTCAGGCTGTATTCAGTTCACTGCACCTAGTCACAGCTGGGACTGATATTAAATGGTTATTGCTGTGGTACACAGAGGCCTCGACTAGGTTGTGCTTTGCTGTGAGTTGGAGAGAGAAGTGGGATTCGAGAGGTAGGAGCTAAAGTGATTGAGGATTTTGGTCCTGAAAGGCCTAACATAACAGGAGTTAAAATCAGAGATGGCAGCAGTAGTAAAGACTCAGGAAATTTTAAATAACAGGATACCTTTGCTGACTGATCTGTCAGTGCAAGTTATTGCTACTTCCCAGCTACCTAATGAGAGTAGGAGATACTAGGCTGCACACAAATGTGGTGAGAGAGGTTCAGATGTTAATGAAATATGGCACAACTCCTCCAGTTTCATAGGAGGCCCTTATCACTGGCAGCCAGCACTTAGTAATCCAGAGGCATTGGACCTGTTGGTAAAAGAGCAGAGGGTTCCATCACGTATGCAGCAGGTCTGAGCCCACTGCCATTCTCCTACCCACATGCAGAACGCTAAAGGCCTCCCAATGGAGTATCATCCTGGTTCATGCATTTCTGAAAACACAGCCACTGTATTAACCTGTAAGGACTCTGCAGAGGGACCTTGACTGGCTGGACAGATGGGCAGAGTCCAACAGGATGGCATTCAACAAGTCCAAGTGCTGAGTGCTGCACTTTGGCCACGACAACCCCATGCAGTGCTACAGGCTGGGGTTGGAGTGGCTGGAGAGCAGCCAGGCAGAGAGGGACCTGGGGGTACTGGTTGACAGCAGCTGAACATAAGCTAGCAGTGTGCCCAGGTGGCCAAGAAGGCCAATGGCCTCCTGGCCTGCATTAGGAATAGTGTGGCCAGCAGGAGCAGGGAAGTCATTGTGCCCTGTACTCAGCACTGGTTAGGCCACACCTTGAGTCCTGTGTCCAGTTCTGGGCCCCTCAGTTTAAGAAGGACATTGAGACACTTGAACATGTCCAAGAGAAGGGCAACAAGGCTGGGGAGAGGCCTCCAGCACAGCCCTGTGAGGAGAGGCTGAGGGAGCTGGGGTTCTATGTTTAGGTGCATAGATGTTTGCAATCTCACCTGCATTTTTATCTTGCAGCTTACTTGGAGGAGATTCAGTCTGTGCGTCGCCACACCAACAGTGTGTTGGACAGCAGCAACAACTGCAACCCTCCTATCGTGGTTCACTGCAGTGCAGGGGTGGGAAGGACTGGAGTGGTTATCCTGACAGAACTGATGATTGGGTGCTTGGAGCATAATGAGGTAAGTCAGCTTCTTTCTCAAGACAGACCACGAGTGCCTTTCTTGACTAAGGTGTCGGAGTAAGCTAAAAGATATTGAAGTGCTTTCTACTACCTTTGAGAGACAGGAGAATAGAATAGAATGGAATAGAATAGAATGGAATAGATCAGGTTGGAAGAGACCTTCAAGATCATCGAGTCCAACCCATCATCCAACACCATCTGATCAACTAAACCATGGCACCAAACACCCCATCAAGTCTCCTCCTAAACACCCCCAGTGATGGCGACTCCACCACCTCCCTGGGCAGCCCATTCTGATGGGCAAGAGCCTTAAATTCAACAGGCAGATATTCCCTGGCAGGTCATTTGTAGTTTTCTGCCAAGTTGGTAGTGCACATTTTTCATCAGTGTTTTTTTGATACATTCAAAATTAGGGCTTTTTAGCTCTTTTAAGAACTTGGCAAATTCATACATTTATTTAGCTAACAGTCTAGAAACAGCATCTTTACAAGCATCACCTGAAAGAAGCTAGAGAATAATGTCACTTTCCTTGCCCTTGGAACTAGTTCTTTGCCCTCTACATTCACTCCTTGGGCTGCTTCCCTCTCTCTCCTACTGTCTCTAATCCCATCTGGAAACAAAACTTAACTGTCCTAAGAAAAAATTGTGGCGGGAATAGTAAGATGGTCTGGAGCTGAGAGCAAGAGCACCAGCAGAGTGACTTGCAGAGTGACATCTGTAGCAACTTGCTTTTCATCTGTGTGCCACCTCACTGGGGAACCGTCCAGGAAGAGCCTTGCATCTTGAGTCACGGTATGCCACACAGTTTCCAAGCGGCAGCTATCGAGACTGAGGATTTCAGTTGCCAAAGAAACTGTTCAAAGGTCAAAACCTCTTGTGGAGATAAGAATGCAGCAGGAGTGGCAGATGTGTATCATCTGCCCCTCCATCTATATCATCCAGTAGGTGAGTTGCACCAAATTCAGGGGAGCCCAGGTGCACGTGCTGAAATGCTCACCTACTGCTGTGGTACCATAAGGGAGTTGCAAATGGGAGCCATGAAGGAGTTGCAAAGGGGAGCCTCTCTGTGCAAAGCACTGTGCAAATTGCAGCTTTGGCTCATGCAAAAATGTGGATCCTAAGGCAGGCAAGTACCAGCCTGCTTTCCATCACTTCATCACTGTTTTTTTTTTTGTTAAAGTTGATGCAAAAAGTAATGTTTTTTGTTCTGTGTTAGCCCCACCCCCCAGCAGCTTATCAGTTACAAGATCACCCAGAGATCCTGGGCTCAGCTCAGCTGAGATCATAGAATCAGGCAGGGTTGGAAGGGACCACAAGGATCATCCAGTTCCAACCCCCCCCTGCCATGGGCAGGGACACCTCACACTAGATCAGGCTGGACAGAGCCTCGTCCAGCCTGGGCTTAAACACCTCCAGGGATGGGGCCTCAACCACCTCCCTGGATAACCCATTCCAGGGCTTCACCACTCTCATGGGGAAGAACTTCTTCCTCACATCTAGCCTGAATCTCCCTATTTCCAGCTTCATTCCATTCCCCCTAGTCCTATCACTCCCTGAGATCCTGAGAAGTCCCTCCCCAGCCTTCCTGTAGCCCCCTTCAGATACTGGAAGGCCACAATGAGGTCACCTGGGAGCCTTCTCTTCTCCAGACTGAACAGCCCCAACTCCTTCAGTCTGTCCTCATAGGAGAGGTGCTCCAGCCCTTTGATCATCCTCGTGGCCCTTCTCTGGACACGCTCCAGCACTTCCACATCCCTCCTGTAATAGGGGCTCCAGAACTGGAGGCAGTACTCCAGGTGGGGTCTCACCAGAGCTGAGCAGAGGGGGAGAATCCCCTCCCTTGCCCTGCTGGTCACACTTCTCCTGATGCAGCCCAGGATCTGATTGGCTTTCCGGGCTGCAAGTGCACACTGAGAGCTCCTGTTGAGCTTCTCCTCCACCAGCACCCCCAAGTCTCTCTCTCCTCAGGGCTGCTCTCCAGCCAGTCCCTGCCCAGCCTGGATTTGTGCCTGGGATTGCCTCACCCCAGCTGCAGGACCCTGCACTTGGTCTTGTTGAAGCTCATGAGGTTGGCTTGTGCCCACCTCTCCAGCCTGTCCAGGTCCCTCTGGATGGATCCCTTCCATGTCTGCTGCACCACACAGCTTGGTGTCATCAGCAAACTTGCTGAGGGTGCACTCGATGCCACTGTCCATGGCACCCACAAAGATGTTGAACAAGACAGGTCCCAGGACTGATCCCTGAGGGACTCCGCTTGTCCCTGGCCTCCACTGGGACATGGACCCATTGACAGCCACTCTCTGGGTGTGGCCATCAAGCCAGTTCTGTATCCATCTAGTGGTCACCCATCAAACCCATGTGTCACCAGCCTGGAGACCAGGAGGTGGTGCGGGACAGTGTCGAAGGCTTTGCTCAAGTCCAGGTAAACGACATCAGTTGCTCGCCCCTCATCTATTAATGCTGTCACCTGCTCATAGAAGGCCACCAGGTTTGTCAGGCAGGATTTGCCCTTGGCCCTCCTCCAACTCTGAGCCTCACTAGAGGTGAAGCCATCACATAGATCCATGTCACAAATTATGCTGTTTTCCTTTCCTTTTTATTTGGGGGTGGGGTGGTAGGTGGGGGGAGGAAGGGGAAGAAGGAGCTGGCTCAGACAGAAGGGACCCACAGCTACTTACTTGGGGAATCCTGCAGACTTCCTATGCTGACTACTGTTTACTAACTACTCATGTGGGACAACAGCTCTGACTCTTTAGCCTCCTTGACTTCTTTCCTTACATGCTGGCACCTGGAAGTGACTGCTGCTGTTCCCACAGCAGTCATTACATTTCTGCATGCCAAAGGAAATCAGGGTAGTTACAAGAGTTGTACCTGAATCACTTGTGAGCATCAGTGTAGTTGTGTCTGCTTCATAGTAACCTCTGTCTGCTGATGGTGTGCCAGGGACGAGCACCAACAGTTGTGCAATAGTTCTGGACACCTTAGTTTGTGGTTTACAGAAGTCACCTGTTTGGCACAGTAGCTAAGTAGCAAGTGAAGATAAAGGCAGTAGCTCAACATCTGAGCACGGGGGTGAGCCTTGACATTGGGAAGAATCCTCCTCAAATTCACTCAGAGCGGATGGTAGTGCTCACTAATAAGGGATTTCACCGATGTGCCTTAATTAAAGCGTCCTTTTGTCCTGATTAATGATGCAAATCATCATTAATATTAAAGGCAATTTTCCTTAAGGGCTTTGTGGCTGTGGATTGTACTAAGTCAAGATTTCTTGGTTTATTAAAACCTCATGGGGACAAAAAATATATCTAAAAGTCCTCATGGTATGTTTTCAGTTTGTGGCAGTGCATTCTGCACAGAGAGGGTTGCTTCTCTGGCAGCAGCTCTCCTGGTCCAGTTTGAAGCAAGATTAATTGGGATGCTTTTCTGAAATAAAATGACTTTAAAATCCTTCAGTCTTACAAATTGGTTGATTTCCTCAGAAGTGTCCTAGTAAGCAGGGTTACTAAAGTTTACATGTGAGCAATGAAGAGAAAGAGGGAGGAGGTTGGAAATTCTGATTCTGTTAGGCTGGAGGTGAGGAGAAGGTTCTTCACTGAGAGAGTTCTTCACTGAGAGAGTCGTGGGCCATTGGAATGTGCTGCCCAGGGAGGTGGTGGAGTCACCGTCCCTGGAGGTGTTCAAAGAGGGGATTGGACGTGCCACTTGGTGCCATAGTCTAGTCATGAGGTTTGTGGTGACAGGTTGGACTTCATGAGGTCTCTACCAACCTTGGTGATTCTGTGATTCTGTGACTCTTAGAAAGTTTGCTTGCAGTGCTGGAACTAAGACCAGAGCTCTTGAGTCTGAGGTTTCAGATTTAGGTAGAAAGTTGTGTTTAATCAAATACCCCACATCCTCAGTCAGTCTGGCTTCTAGGCAGTAGCTGCTTGAGTCTGAAGCTGTTTATCTCATGGCAGGGATAGAATTTCAGTAACTTGCTGTATAGTGATATGTCACATCATTACATCCTTACTGCTGTAGACAAGTAGAACAAGAAAGTAATTGATATCCTGCTCTACCAACTTCTGCTTCGGACTTGGCACTGGGTCATGAACTCATGATTGCAGCTGTAGTGTGTTTTCATAAGAGGGATCTTTTAGTCTGGGAGACAGAAATGAGTGGCATTTTTTTTTGTTCTTTTTGCAAGTGCCACCTTAGCAAAGCATGACATGTATGTTGTAATTGAGGTGAGTTTGAAGATTCTGCTTACCTGGAGTAAAATGCTGAGTTGACTACAAGCAGCAAGGTCAAATAGGTAGGACAGATTTTTCTTTCATTTCTGAGGTAAGCCAGAGCCTGGTCCCTGCTGAGCTGCACAGATCACTGTGTGCCCAGTGAAAAAATCAACAAGCTGTCAACCACCAAACTTCTGAGAGAGGCACATGGGGTGCATAGAATCAGCAAGGTTGGAAAAGACCTCAAAGATCATCAGCCTGTCACCCAACACCTCATGCCTACTAGACCATGGCACCAAGTGCCACGTCCAATCCCCTCTTGAACACCTCCAGGGATGGGGACTCCACCACCTCCCTGGGCAGCACATTCCAATGGCCAACAACTTCCTCTGTGAAGAACTTTCCTCTCACCTCCAGCCTAAACTTCCCCTGGTGCAACTTGAGACTGTGTCCTCTTGTTCTGGTGCTGCTTGCCTAGGAGAACAGACCAACCCCCATCTGGCTACAACCTCCCTTCAGGGAGCTGTAGACAGCAAGAAGGTCTCCCCTGAGCCTCCTCCAGGCTAAACAGGTTGAAGCTGGACAGGGTGCAGGTGGAAGCTGGCCTGCATTTTTGTTGTAGTTGCTCAGGTGAGATGAGGTTGCAGAGGACTCTGCTCAGCGAAGGCCTGTGCGGCTTTCGTAAGCATCCGAGTCCACGGGGCAGCTTTCTCCCAGTTAGCCGAGTTAACTGGAACAAGCTTGGGTTTTCCTTTGCACCTGTTTGAAAGCAATACGGCATTACTCATCACAGATCTTTGCACTTGTTGGCTTTAGAGACGTCCTTCTCATAACAGCTTGTTGGGTATGTGGCAGAATATTTGGGCTTGTTTTCAGAAAGCGATAGCCTGTGAGCTGGGGCTTGTTTACACAGAACGCGGACGACGAGATGCCTGTATGGACAGAAATGGATACCCAGTGCGAGTTTTATTTTAAGCCTTCCAGAAGACTTCAGTGTGCATGGAAGCAGACTCTGTGCCCAGTTGCACTTCCAAGGGTTAGCAGCAGTCTTAATTTGTTTCTCTGTCCAGGCGTTGTGCTTGTAACATTTCTCATCTCGGCCCCAAGACTTGCTAAGTTTCTTCCTGTTGTTTCTGGAATGACCGACTGGCATCCTAAAGCGGAGTCTGTGTTGCCTGATGGAATAACTGCCCTTCAGTTTTGAACTGCCTAAGAGCTTCCTCAAAAAGAGCATGTATCTTAGTGCTTGCATTTACTGCTGCCACAGAAAATGTGTCCCTCTCATCTTGGGTCACATTACATGCCCTTTAGATTTGGAGCCTGACGAGCTGAGCTTCATGGCTCGGTGACTTCTGAGTAGCTCCTCATGCAGCTGCTGTAACAGACAAAATGCAGTCACATCATAGGGTTTTTTCCCTCCCTAAAGGCCAGAGATGTGGTGGTAACACCTAATGATATTTGCAGTGACTTCTAACACTTCACCTCATCTCATGGGCTTCTGTGTCACAGATGGTTTCAATTTGGGCCATTATAGGGTGCCTGTGCCCCAGTGTGCTTGATGAGGTGTGGGATGTGCTTTCACATTGGACCTCCTGATCTGTCCCCATTTAGTGTGCTCTAATTCCTATTGCAGAGCATTTTCAGGGCATGTCCATGAATTTCTTGTAGATGAAACTAAGCTGGAAGATGCATCCTGGGAGAATACCTAATGTGCTGCACCAGGGGAAGTTTAGGCTCGAGGTGAGGAGAAAGTTCTTCACCGAGAGAGTCATTCGCCATTGGAATGTGCTGCCCGGGGAGGTGGTGGAGTCGCCGTCCCTGGAGGCGTTCAAGAGGGGACTGGATGTGGCACTTGGTGCCATGGTCTAGTCATGAGGTCTGTGGTTACAGGTTGGACTCGATGATCTTCGAGGTCTCTTCCAACCTTAGTGATACTGTGATACTGTGTCCCAACTGCTGTTTGGACATTCAGTAGATGACAATGGACCTATGCTGGCCTGAACTCTGTGAAATACTCATTGCAGATACTGGCTCCTTGTTTCACTTTTACAGATTTATTTCTTGAGGAGAGTTACTTATTAGCAGAGTCTTGGGAGGTCAGCTGTCAAGAGTTTATGGACCTTTTGGTGACAATGTGTTCCCTTCTCCGTTAGTGGAAGGATCAGTATATTTGCCTGCACTGTTAATTTTGTCCAAGGGATCTTTGTGCCTGTGATCCTGGTGCCTACTTGCTGGTTTAAAACTCTCTCCGTGAGTAAGTTTGACCATAGATATGAGGGCAGTATGCAGGTGGACATGGCTCCTGTTTGTGGACTCGGTGGTAGAGTCTGAAGCAAGCTATATAACCTTGGCTGTTGGAATTTTGTACTAGGCTTTCTTGATGTATCTATCTAGCCTCTAACTTGAGAGAATATGATAGATTCATCTTACTAAGTTGAAAATGGCTATGTTGTAGTAGGAAAATACTCCAAAAGAAGCCACACTGCATTATGTATTATTCGGGAGGTGGTGGAGTCGCCGTCCCTGGAGGCGTTCAAGAGGGGACTGGATGTGGCACTTGGTGCCATGGTCTAGTCGTGAGGTCTGTGGTTACAGGTTGGACTCAATGATCTTCAAGGTCTCTTCCAACCTTAGTCATACTGTGATACTGTGATGTGTCCTGTTGATGGTCTGCTGAGAGGTAACCAGTGGTACACAGCTGGAAGACAGGCCCTTGGTCATCTGCCCACTTACATCCATCCAGATATTCCCATTAGCCTTAGTGGGGAAAGCCCTGGATGGGCATAACCTGACTCCTGTTATATTCCTTGAAATGAAAGCTGGTGGGGGAAAATAAAAAATGCTGTGTTTTTTTTCTCTGGTTGGTTATAATTCACTACATTCAGTAGTTCTCTGTGCCAGATAACTGATATTTGAGACAATGCTTGATGAATGTAACAGAGCTGCAACCTTAGGCGTGTTTCTCTGTGCTTTACAGAAAGTGGATGTTCCTGTGATGCTGAGACACCTGCGGGAGCAGAGAATGTTTATGATACAGACCATAGCCCAGTACAAGTTTGTCTATCAAGTGCTCATCCAGTTCCTGCAAAACTCCAGACTTATTTAATCTTTCCCAAACATCCCAGACCCAGCTTTGTGGATCTGACTGAACCTTACTGATGCACAAGGGGGAACTGCCTTGACAACACTGTGTGCATATATTGCACTGTTTAAAGTTGTCCTGAAAGTAAGGAATGATTGTTCTTTATCCTAGAGTCTCCAGTGGATTATTTTATACAAGACATAATTTATTTTTTTTTCTTTGAATAACTTGTGAATTACTTTAATAACTTGTAAAACTTCCAGTGACCTTCAAGTTGAACCACATTTGACGTGACTGGTCTGCATTGTAACGTGTCCGTGAGGAAAGCAATCCTTTGTAGAGCTGGGTTACTGGCTTTTCTTTTGCCACACGGCTTCTGGAATGAACAGTTATTTGGCAGTGGGCTTTTTCTCTTGCAAGAACATTTTGGACCCAAATGCATGGCTTCCAGGGTAGAAACGAGAGCTGCTAGGTATCAGTTACCACTCTGTACAAGTGGAAGCTCAGGGGAACACGGGCATGGAGGAAGGAGACCCGAGTACATGCAGCAGGTCACGTACCATAGGGCTCATACACAGGATGTTGTGAGAGCAGAGAGTTTTGGGTGCTAAGCTGCTCAAATTCCACAAGAATTACGGTTTTAGATTAGCCCTTGGGGGAAAAAAAATACACTGATCTTTTAAAGGAGGCCTTTCCTACTGTGTGCAATCCTTGAAGAGATTTGTGTGAGCTGAAGCGGTGCAGGGTGAAGTCAGTGAATGAACCTTTCAGGTAACTGTGGTGGTCTGTGGGTTAAGCAAGTTGTGGTGGGACTCCCTACACTTTTGTTTCTGCTGTAAGAGGTGGAAAGTTCCTGCCCTGCAGTTCAGAATCACGGAACTCCAGGTTGGAAGAGACCCCAAGGATCATCTGGTCCAACCTTTCTAGGTGATAGTGTAGTTTAAATGAGATGGCCCAGCACCCTCCTCACACTGACTCCTCTCCCATCCCTGCACACTGCCACTCTCCTGTAAAGAGTCCAGCCCTGCTTTGACTGCAGTCCTGTCAGGTTGCTAGAGAATGGATCAGGCTGGAGAGTAGCCTTGGGGATCTCTGGTCCCAACCCTGCTGACCCCACAGCAAACTTGAAAGTTGGATAGGCTTGCCCAGGGTCACATCCAGTTTCAGAAATCTCCAAGGGGGGAGGAGGAAATCAATCATGCATCTTCTTGGGGCATGCAAGGGAATGCAGTTACTCTGTCAAGGTGAAATCAGCTTTCTGTATCAGCTTTCAGTATCCCTTTCCCAGATAATTTTTATCTTTCAGTTCCATCATTGCTTCTCCATTGCATCCCCACCTCCAAACCCCTGCTCAGTATATGAATCCTTGAGCTATAAGCCCTGAACTTCAGCCCTGAGGAGATGTGCACACCTACCTTTTCCTCAAATCAGTGGGAGCCCAGGCTACAGCTCTGCACCAGAATGTCTCTTCAGTGTTATGTGTGCTGTGCCGATTTGCTTCCCTGCAGTACAGGCCTAACGAGGTGACCTGGGTTCTGGTGGAGACTTCCAGCTACCAACACATCACAGACAGTTATTTAGCTGTTGACCATGTTCCATTTAGGGATCAGTTGAATTTTCAGCGAGCCTGTTTTCCTCTTCGTTTCTCCTGCCAGTGCCAACACAGCTCTTGTTAAATTAGCGCAGCAACCATCTAAAGTCTTTTCAGCAGCATCTGCATGATAATTGCAGAGGGATGCTTTGTATCTGGGAAACAAGCCAGGGAATAAACCTTGAAGCAAAGTGTATTAAATTAGTTATCTCATTATAACTTTTTGAATAATTTCCTAATGATGAATTAAGTTTGAACTCGGAGCTGTCAAGTCCCATTGCTCCATTTGGATGTAAGAAGCAGAAAACAAGGAGGGAAGAGAATCTCGTTCCTCTGTCTCACTGCTGTGCTTTTCTTAGCTGAGATGTTTGCTCCTGTTCCTACAGTGAGCACAGGAAAGTTAAGAGAAGGTGAAGTGCTCCGTTTGAAAGGGATAAAATCAACCATCATAAGTGTCTTGCAAAAACAGCAATTACAAAACAGCGCTGAAAATCCTTTCCAAATTAAGTCAGTGCCTAAAAATGAGCCAAGTAAGTGGCCATGTAGTAAACAGTCATTTGCAATTAACTCCTAATGTAGCTGGTGTGGTAGATAGAGGCCAACGTGACTCACTGTTTCCCTTTCATTTTCAAAGAATGGTAATTTTAAACTTTTCCTTTCATCTGCCTTCAATGTATTTTTTTTTTCCTCTGCTAGATTTTATCTTGACTAGATCTGCTCATGCCGTAAGTGAATTGGGCTGCTGTGTGTCTTCAGAGGTTCCCTTCCAGCCCAGGCTGCAACCAAACCGGTGTTTTACGACTGAAATGTGATACAGGCTTGTAAGGGGAAAAACTGAACCTTCTGACTTTGAACCTGCTGTAGTTCTATCAGACCAAAATTCCTTGGGCACTATTTCCTAACCTTTAGGGAGTGACAGGAAAATGGAGTTTGCATCCAGTTTTATTAGTCATAGCAGGAACAAATGCATGAGGCTGGAGCAACAGTACTCTTTAGTTTCTGTCACACAGAGTTTAACAGCAGAGTCCCTAAGCAGACAAGGAGGAGTTTGGAGATGCTGTTGAGCTGCTTGTGTTTTTCAGCATCGAAGCATGACAGTGGGGAGGTTCCAAGAGGCCAATTCCATCCATTTAGAGTAAAGTCTGAAGTGAAATTCTTGCAAAGATGCATCAGCAGTCAATGAATAGAGCTGCATCTTAAAACACCTGATACAGGCAGTCTTCTCACAGAGCACCCATGTTGCACATTTTGCCCATGCTCCATCACTCTCTAAGAGAAAACCTGGAGTGAGTGAGAAAGTCTGACTTGGCCATCTATTGTGTAGGTCTTCCTTCTGGTCCATTCTTCATCTGTATTTTGCAGCCTTTTTCCCCTCCTTTCTTTCCTATTTTTTTTCCCTTTAAACTCTTAGCAATGGTAGCCTTGAAGTTGCTGGCATCAAAGTTTTGGTTACTGTCTGAACATTTCATGCCTGTTGTTGTCTCTCTGGTCAGGGATGGGAGAGATGACAGCTGAGTTCTGATGTTGCTCAGTGCTGTGGGTATCCTCCACAGAGCTGCTTTGGCACCTCTTGTCCTCCAGCACCTGAGGAAAGAAGCAGCTTGGCCCCACAAGGTTCCCATATAGGGAACCTAAATGCTTAGCTTGATTGGAAATACCTTTCCTTAAAACTAGTTCCAGCTGGCAGGAGACAGATCTGTGACAACTTAGTCAACCTATTACTAATGCAGTCCTTTATAAAAAGCATACTGAAGGACAGTTCTGTTCCACTTACTTCTGTAGCCTCAGCTACAAATACTACTAAATATTTGCATGAATTCAAGAGCTTTTTTAAATTCCTTTTTTCTACAGAGACAGCAATGCAAATGGCAAAACAGAGGCTGGCAAAGAATAAGTCTCATGCTTGAACAGAGGTGGTAATTTTAAACTAATAGTTCAGTTTTTGATCCAATAGCTGCTCTGTGTAACCCACAAGCAACTCTAAAGTAACTGCTGAGGGGCAATCTCCTACTTCCCTGTAACACACCAACCTATGGGGAAAATCCAGCAGCTACTGACCATGCTGCAATCTCAACAGCTGGCTGCCCACCAGTCTCCTGGGAGGAGATGATGACTGAATTAGCTGTTGTCAGTCTTGCTAAAGGTTTGTGAACTGTATGTCCAGAAAGTGGAAGCATCTCTGCAGCTGGTGTCTGCTGTAGCAGCTCTCACGCATCACTGAGAAGTCAATTTTGCTGCTTTCCTTTGTGGAAAAGAACGCTGTGCAGCCAGAGAGCTGGGGGAGGCATCCAGTGCATGGAATAAAGGATGCATCATCATATTGGATGTATCATAGTGAAAGAGCAAATACCAGAATTGACCCTGAAAGGGAAGCACTGCATGAAAATACCATTTGGCCACCCTCCTAGAGAAATGCATGTAAAGCTGCTGATGTATACAGAGCTTGGAGATGAGGTTTGATGCCAACAAGAGAAAGGTTGCAAAATCAAAATGCCAAAGGCAGTTGTCCCCCATTTGTTCTTAGCCTCCTAGAGAGTTTTCTGGTGCTTATGGGAGCTACAGCTGCCATCCAAGTCTTTAGAGAAGTGGACATTATACACACAGCCTTGGCTTGCAGGGACTGTGATCTGAGGAAGGGAACAGCCAGCTGCTGGGGCTACTGGACAAACAACAGAAGATTAATCCTTAACCATAGATAAAACTATTGTTGGAGTGTGAAACAAAACATTCAGTGCACAGGTCAAAAACACCAGTGTTTATACATTTAAAGTAAATAAATTCTGTCAGTGTTTTTGGAGTATCTTAGATTACAGCTCTGTTGGTTCCTCTCAGCCATTGTTTGGCTGGCAGTTCTTTGAAGTTTTGTTTCTTGTCCTTTATGTGCACCCTCACTGAGAGCTTCCCACATGCTACAACAGCAAGTACTTTGCTTCTGGGGGCCGATCTGGAAGTCAGCGATAAACTAGCAGCTTTCACTGAGGAATCCCAGCAGAGGAAAGACTCATACTTCAGCTGATCCCTCAAATGAACGTGGTGCCCAATAGTTTTATTGTTGAAAATCGGCTTGGTACAGACTGAAATGTTTTGGACATTCAGCTCCTGACATTTCAAGGGCAGTACTCCCTGATTAGGCAGCCAGGAATGAAAAAGGAAGGCTTCTCTGAGACTAGTTCCATGGCAGACTGGAGGTCACAGCCTGCCTTGGACAGTGGCTGGTAGTAAACATGAATGCATGTGGAAGAGGGTGCTGAGCCTCTAGTACACCTGGCAACCAGTCCTTTAGGGCCTTCTCCAGGCCAAAGTTACGTCCTGCTTGCCGTGTTTGGTAACTGCTGCTGGATCCACCTCCCAGGAGCCTCATCACCTTTTCTTTAGAAACCATGTGTGTATTCCTCTGGCCTCCACAACATCCTCTGTTGGTGAAGTTCCACACCTTCATTATACATTATGTCTAGAAGAACTTCCTTGCTCATGTGTGTTAAATAAAAGTATTTTCTTGCTGCTACTCAGTCTTTGAAAGAACCTAAATCTCTAGTGCCAGAAACATTGTTCCTCAGATGTTTGTCCTGTTGAGATTGCTCCATATGGAAACCATGTTTTTCCCCATTGGTAAAGTACCTCTTTGTGGCTATTTTACAAAGGAAAGAAGTTTACATATGCAGATGACTGTAAAGTGCCCATACAGCATCGTGTGGGACGTGTTAAATGAAATCACATGTTTAAGTAAGTTTTTATGTCACTGGATTTTACTGTCCTGTTTTAACTCAGTATTTTGATGCTTCCTGTTGGTATTTGTTCTGTAATTCTGTACATGACAGTTTAGCACAAAACAGTGATCCGAGTCTCTCCACCTTAGTGTTATGTAACACATTTTCAAGAGAAAACAAGACATCAGTTCCTGCCCCTCACTCCTTCCTCTCCGGGCTGAATGGCAGAACTATTGTGTGCTATTGAAAGCCTCTAAAGAATGAAATCTATGCATGCTATTTTATATCCTAATGTATTATTCATATCAGTACATAAGCTTATGCTTTTCAGTTTTATCTCATGTATAGAACTGATTCCTTTTGACAGTATTTTTGCACTGTTTCTTTTCTTCCTCTTTTTTTATCAAGTCCTACTCAGCATTAATCGACTGAAACCAGTTGGGTTTTTTACCCATTTCACTGCCTGTGTGTAAATAGTTTCTCCTGTTTCCCAAAAGCATATAAGAATGTCTTCAGTCACTAAGGTTTTTTGGTAAAGCTGTCCTTCATATTCACAGTAAACAATAAAAGCCTTTTTTTTTTGTGTGTGTTTGTTTTCTTCAAGGAAACCTATGCTTGTGTTCTTTCCTGTACCAGCTGGAGCTTCTGTATCTGCATCGCCCCTGGTTTGCTTTCCCACATTAAACTGATAGGTGCAGCCCACAGCGAGCTTTAAAGAACCTCCTCTAAATAAAGGCAAGTTTCACAGGGGCAGGACTCCTACTGGTGCTCATGGGAGGCTCACCTCATTCTTTAGTGTTAGAAGAGAATAAACCAGGTTTGAAGAGACCTTCAAAATCATCGAGTCCAACCTATCACCCAACACCATCTCATCAACTAAACCATGGCACCAAGCACCCCATCCAGTCTCCTCCTAAACACCCCCAATGACGGTGACTCCACCACCTCCCTGGGCAGCACATTCCAATGGCCAACAACTCTCTCAGTGAAGAGCCTTCTCCTCACCTCCAGCCTGAACTTCCCCTGGTGCAGCTTGAGACTGTGTCCTCTTGTTCTGGTGCTGGTTGCCTGGGAGAAGAAACCAACCCCCTCCTGGCTACAGCCTCCTTCAGGTAGTTGTAGGCAGCAAGAAGGTCTCCCCTGAGCCTCCTCTTCTCCAGGCTAAGCAACCCCAGCTCCCTCAGCCTCTCCTCACAGGGCTGTGCTTGAGGCCTCTCCCCAGCCTCGCTGCCCTTCTCTGGACACCTTCAAGTGTCTCCATGTCCTTAAACTGAGGGGCCCAGAACTGGACACAGTTTTCTGGCAGCACAGGATCTGGTGCAGTTCTATGTACTCCAGCTGCCTAGAGAGCAATGAAAACTTTCAGCAAAATGAGCTGACACACTCCTGTTCTCTGGCAGTTTTATTTCCAGAGCAGTATTTAGCAGAAAGAAAAAGTGAAGTTTTTAATGGTGGTCAGTTTTCTGTCCCACTGTACTATGTAGGCTGTGCAAGCTGTTAGGAGTGGCCACATAGTTTTACTGTGCAGCATATTTCAGCTTTGGTGCTGGAGGTGCACAGCCACACTGACTCTCCTCTTCCTCCCCTAGCCAACAAACAGTCTCCTGCCATTGATCTAAATGGAGAAAAAACCAAAACACATTCTCCAGTCTTACTTATGGGCAGAGAAGGCAAAGTCCTATATTCCTTCCTCAGAAAATGCTCTTGTTCCTCTATTAAAAGTAATTGCTAATGTATTAATATAACAGTCTTAATCCACTGGAGGCAAAGGTAGCTCTCCTCTGCACCAAATCCACTCTAATTTGTGAAGGGGGTTAATGAGCCAGAAGCTGCACAGTTCATGGCTTATGCAAGCCTTTGAGCCTGAAGTAGGTGTCAGCGTTCCCTGAACAAGATGTGCTGAGCTCCCAGTCCTTAGAGTGATGAATTCCCACCTGCCAGGAGCAGTGATGGGCCTGCAGCTGAACTGACTGGGGGAACAGTGAATAGAGTAGAATTAACCAGGTTGGAAAAGACCTTCGAGATCATCGAGTCCAACCTATCACCATCTAATCAACTAACCCATGGCACCAAGCACCCCATCCAGTCTCTTCCTAAACACCTCCAGGGATGGTGACTTCACCACCTCCCTGGGCAGCACATTCCAATGGCCAATCGTTCTGTGAAGAACTTCTTCCTGACATCCAGCCTAAACCTCCCCTGGTGCAGCTGTTCTGGTGTTGGTTGCCTGGGAGAAGAGACCAACCCCCACCTGGCTACAACCTCCCTTCAGGGAGTTGTAGGCAGCAATAAACAGGGGTACGTTGTGCCTGGTTTGGTCCAGGAGGTTTTACAGGCTGTAATGGCTTAGAGGCTCTGTGTCCTCTAACAGTGACCAAGCTAAGCAACCCCAGCTCTCTCAGCCTCTTTTCATAGGGCTGTGTTCCAAACTGCCCACCAGCTTTGTTGCCCTTCTCTGGACACATTCCAGCAATTCAACATCTTTCCTAAACTGAGGGTGGTGGTGGTGCACAATGTGCGTAATTCATCACCTTCATTTCCCCTTTCTCCTAACGGACAGCAAACCAAAATGACTTGTCAAAAGAGGAAGTATCATAGTATCAGTCAGGGTTGGAAGGGACCACAAGGATCATTTAGTTCCAACCCCCTGCCACGGGTAGGGACACCTCACTCTAGATCAGGCTGGCCAGAGCCTCATCCAGCCTGGGCTTAAACACCTCCAGGGATGGGGCCTCAACCACCTCCCTGGATAACCCATTCCAGGGCTTCACCACTCTCATGGGGAAGAACTTCCTCCCCACCTCCAGCTTCATTCCATTCCCCCTAGTCCTATCACTACCTGATAGCCTGAGAAGTCCCTCCCCAGCCTTCTTGGAGGCCCCCTTCAGATACTGGAAGGCCACAATGAGGTCACCTCGGTGCCTTCTCTTCTCCAGACTGAACAGCCCCAGCTCCTTCAGTCTGTCCTCACAGGAGACGTGCTCCAGCCCTCTGATCATCCTCGTGGCCCTTCTCTGGATACCTGCCAGCACCTCCAGATCCCTCTTGGAATAGGGGCTCCAGAACTGGAGGCAGTACTCCAGGTGGGGTCTCACCAGGGCTGAGCAGAGGGGGAGAATCCCCTCCCTTGCCCTGCTGGCCACACTTCTGCTGCAGCCCAGGATCTGATTGGCTTTCCAGGCTGCAAGGAAGTGCATCCTCAAACACAAGACAGAAGTACAGCTGTTGCTCATTTGTCAGATTAACTGGAACTATGTAGGTGAGGGTGGACATCACAAAACTACTGCACCCAGTGTGAGTGTACCACTTTATTTTTACTTTACACAAAGAGGGATACACCTTAAAATCCACAAAGGAAAATGTGGCCATTCGTGCACATGAGCTGTCCAAAGGTATAACCTTTAAGAAACCATGGGTGCTTCCTTAAAAAGGGGGGGGGGGAGGGGAAGGAGGGGGGAAGAAAAAGGTTGTGGGGGGAGAAAAAAGGCAACTGTAGATGTGTGGCAGGTAGGGACATTTTGCAAGGCCTAAGTGTGTTTGTCATTCCAATTATAGGACAGAACTGTGTTCATACTCTACCGCTTTTCAAAGCACTCCTGAAGGTTTCCATAACAAGGCTTTTTAAATAAAGGTTTGAAGGATTGCATAGATTCAAAGGCTCAGTGGTCCTCTAATTCCTTTTTGATCTCTGAAATGTATGGATGATCTTTCCCGTGTGCTACTTCCATGATGGCAATTGCCTATGAAAGGAGAAAGAAAATATTCACACAATTGATTCCTATATAACACCAGGCTATAAATACTCTCTTTAGAGGTTTGAAACAGTCTGCCACCTCGAGCTACTTTTTGTCCCCTTGTAGTCATAAACCCAGTAGGAAATAAAATGAAATTCAAAACTAAGTAATAAAGGGTTTACATTCAGAGAATGAATCTTTCATCTTAAAGGATCCCAAAGCACCTTTCAAAATTATATTCCTGACAAAACTACTTTGAATGCAACCAGCTCCAGGACAGAAAACTGGAAGTGGGGTGGGTAACGTTCTGGCGGAGGACTTAGCCTGCATCAGACAGAGCTCTGTTCCTACCAATTTATCCTTTGGCCATCGGAGTGAAAAGCAGACCTATTGCAGAAGTGGTGTTGAGGCATTTCATAGAATCAGTCAGGAGTGGAAGGGACCACAAGGATCATCTAGTTCCAACCCCCTGCCATGGGCAGGGACACCTCACACTACATCAGGCTGGCCAGAGCCTCATCCAGCCTGGGCTTAAACACCTCCCTGGACAACCCATTCCAGGGCTTCACCACTCTCACAGTGAAGAACTTCCTCCTCAAGTCCAGCCTGAATCTCCCCACCTGCAACAGGGGAAGTTTAGGCTGGAGGTGAGGAGAAAGTTCTTCACCGAGAGAGTCATTCGCCATTGGAATGTGCTGCCCGGGGAGGTGGTGGAGTCGCCGTCCCTGGAGGCGTTCAAGAGGGGACTGGATGTGGCACTTGGTGCCATGGTCTAGTCGTGAGCTTTGTGGTTACAGGTTGGACTCGATCTTCGAGGTCTCTTCCAACCTTGGTAATACTGTGATACTGTGATACCTCCAGCTTCATTCCATTCCCCCTAGTCCTATCACTACCTGATAGCCTGAGAAGTCCCTCCCCAGCCTTCTTGTAGGCCCTCTTCAGATACTGGAAGGCCACAATTAGGTCACCTCGGAGACCTTTCAGACCTTCCTCTGGCTCCAAGGGCTTTACAAAGGAAGCAACTGCTCAGGCAACCACTGAGGCAAAAGGGAGACCCTGTCAGATTCAAATGTGCTGCTGTGCCCAGCTCCCTGTGGTTTCACCAATGGCTTGCTCTAAGAGACTTGTGCTTTCCTGCACTATCCACACTGTGAGAAAAGGAGAGCAAACAGACATAATAAAAGGATGCAGTAGATAGGAGTGAAAGAAACAAGTGTGGAGTAAGCTTGAGAATATTTGAAGACCAGAGTGATAAGGTGAGCAACTGCAGCATCCCAGCCCTCAGCCTATTTATCAATTTTTACCTTGGGAAGCTTTTATGGAATGATGATTTTAAGTGAGTACAGCAGGAGCATTTGGTTCTACCTCAGCAGCAGTGAGAAATGAATCCATTCCCCCTCCTGCCCAGAAGAAGAAAGAATGGTCTTCTGGACAAGCTGCTTGCAAACTGACAGAGAACAATAGCTTTGTTTTTCCACTAAATCCCAAACATCAGGGGCTGGGATAACTTTGGGCAGTTCCTGTAGGCAGCTTTTGGAAGTGAGTCACTAGAAAATGTTTGTGTTAGGAAGCTAACTATGCCAACACACCTACCTACAGTTCCCAACCCCTCCCCCCCCACCATCCCATGTTCCTACTGGCACAAATCCCAGTTTTTGTCAAAGCTTTAACACCACAGTGAAGGAAAGCCTATGCTAATTTTAAACAGTTAAATTGTAGAGCATATAGTCTTGTAGTCCCTGTTTCACCATGGCTGGATAGCTCTGTTATTGCTGGCTGAAAACAGCATCTAAAAAGGAAGGAAAAAAAAATTCATGCTCATCTACACCAGGTTATTACATGCTACAGCAGTCACTGATGCATGAGAAGCTAAAATCCTGTGCCACACCAGGGGAAGAAAAGTCAAGCTACGTGGTACAGACTAATTTAAAAATAGAACAAAACAGAAAGATAAGAAATGTACTGGTGAAAACTGTGAAGAAAAACGTGAAACCAAGTGCTCCACTTGCCAATTCCAGCATTACCAGATGCACTGAATTCCCTTCAGCTATTTAAAAATCAATTGGTTCCAGAACAAATAAGCACCAAAAGCATGCCTAGTTCAACTTGGATATCAAAATCCCCGACTTCAATCGGACACTATGTGCCTTTTCTAAGGGCCAAGCAGTGTTTTCTGTCCTTACCTAGCAAGTGAGGAGAAGCTAGAGTTGTGCTTCTTTTACACTAACACAGCTCTAGCCCAGTGAAGAACATATCACAGATTTTTAAGTGTCATGCTTGTTCAGCTGCTGCAGCAGAAGTTCTCTGTGGAAAGGTAAGAGCCCTCCCTACACGAGAACAGACCTGTGCTGCATCTTTGCAAAAGTCAAAGCTGAGCCAAAAATCCAGTAACCAAATGCATTAACACATGGTGCACCTCCTACCAAGCCAGGCTCACTGACAGAGCAGCACATAGTGTTTCAATGGTCCCATGCCTGAGCTGGTATTTTTGATGAAGAAACCAGGAAATAAATACCCTCTTCAGGGCTTTAACTCCAGCAGCTCTGTTCTCCAGCGTCATATACAGTCTCCCTAACTTCAGCCACATGGAGGCAACATTCAGCGAGTAGGAGGGATAATGTTTACTGCAAGAGAGAAAGAAATGCAGCTTTATCAAACCTGGCAGTTTCACAGCTCCCAGCCTTCCCTCAGGGGGCAAGAAGCTGCCTCTCGTTGCCCCCTACCCATTCACCACTTGTCCCCTCTGCTGTGACTGCCAAGAGCCAGTGCCAACTGTGTCTGGGATGGGGACGCTGTCAATTGGGAATTGAACTGAAACTACCATATGCCTCTCAACAGCTGTCAGATGGCAAAGACTTTCTGCCACTAGTTTTAATCTAGCTAGCTACAGAAAGAGACTGCATTGTTCCGTGTTTTTGGAGCCACCCTACTCCTGCAGAAGTGACTCTGCCTGTTCCACAGTAGCTGGTCTTTACTGGGAAGCCAAGGGCCCTCAGCAGCACGTACAGCACACAGGCCAGTCTGGACGCACACACGCTGAGCTAGCAAAGCCTGGTTCAGCAGAGCTGACCTGGAATGCCAGGCTCAGAGCCAGAGGAGCTGGGCAAGTCCCAGGAAAGATAAATAGTACTAAGCCCCCGGGAGGGGGAATGTTGGCTCCTTCTTTGTATCGCTGCTCTCTGCCAAGTGATCTGTGACTTTATGCTGGCATCTGTTCCACAGGGAGAGCTTTACTTGTGCTCCCCCAGCTGGCAAGGCAGTCCTGTCTCAAGATGAGAATCTGCTTGGGAGATTCATGGCAGGATCAGATACAGCACTTAACGGGCTGGCTCTAATGAATGAGATCATTACTGCAGAAACATAGAAAAACTTATCAGAGAGAATATTTTTTTCCATGCAGAGGCTCTGTGCTGCCCTGCCTCAAGTAGGGGTTCAGCCTGCACATCTGCCGAGGCCTCCAGCTGCAGGGCAGTGGAAATCACAGACACCAGGGAACCCACAGTCTCAGAGTGCAGGCGGTGACCTCAGCCCCAGCTCCCTCTGCCCTTTTCCCCGGCCCTGGGACAAGTCTCTGCTTTCCTGCAACCGTGACCACTGCGCTAGTTGCAGAGAGAAAGAACGGGGAGGGGACAGCAACAGCAGGCTCTGCCTCCATTCCCTCATAAAAATACTGACTGCAGATGACATTCCAAGCTCTGCTATAGTAAAGTCATTAGGATATTAAAAACCCTAAGCAGAACTAGCACCGTCCCTAAGATGGCACAAGCCTGAGAACTCAAAGCATGGCTGTCTCCCTCTGCTACGCATTGCAGACGACATTTTGACAGTAACGAAATCTGGCCCAGCATTTAAACATTCCTTTTCAAGGAGTGATGTCATAGGTAACATGTTTATACAATATGTACTAAGAGAAGTGCTTTCTGCCCTAACTTGTCTTAATTATTCAGATTACTGACTTGGAGCACTAAAAACAAGAGAGTCTTCTATTTACCTGTACGGCCTGATAATTTTTTGCCCATAACGTAGTGCACCTTCCCAGTCCTGCACATAGAGACAGACACCCATGGCCTGGTACATCATATGCAACATATAAACATTACTGTCTTCAAACAGTGCACCCATCTTCTCCAGGCTGAGTTCACAGATCTCCAATAATTCACTAGGAGGTATGAAGTAGTCAAGGAATAAATAAATAGAAGGTCTCTGAGCAAAAATCTACCTGGTAATGCCAAAGGAAAATATGATTCTGCTAAGTCCTTTCTCTCAAAAGACATCAAAGCATCTGTGCTACAACCCCAGAGCTCCTCTGAGAACTATTCTATCTGAGAGGTATTTTGCTCATGACTTTATTCCCCCTCCTACTCAGATACTCTACAAAACCAGCTTTCAGACTTGAAAAGCAATGACAAAAATGTGGCTTTTCTGAATCACTCCTGGACCAGCATGGGGAAGTGCAGCTCCCCATGCAGTGGGTACTGAATCAGGCACAAGGCAGCCTGGTCTGCCCCTGACCCAATGAACCCTGCATTTTTGTCTGCATCACGCCCCTGTTAACGACAGGCAGGCTCATGACCATCTGCCACAGCTGTAGCCTCATGTGCAGCCTCTCAAAACAGAGCAATACTGCAGCAGACTAACACAAGCACACTCCTACAAGTCTCTGGCCTGCTGTGTGGAGACAGCCCCGTGCTTGCCACACCCCGAGAGCCACACAGGGTCTCACAGTCCCACAGCACCTGCGATGTTCAGCTCTCTTGTTTCCAGGGACAGCTCCTCAGACACAAAGAGTGCTGAAGTACGTTTAACTTCAAATGGTCATAGTATTCCTCCTGCAGCTATTTCTGAAGCAATCCAGCAGGTAGGATTTTTAGGTCACACACCAAGCCAGTGGAGTCAGGGTGAGACAAAGGATATATTTGTAGTGCTTGGCTCGCCTGAATTCCTCAATGACGTTTCTGGCATATTTGATCATGTCCCACACTGCCTCTGCTGATGGGGGGACATTCAGCTTGCGGATTTCCAGTTTCTCTTTATCCTGGAAGAAACACAATGGATGTTAGAAATGCAGGTTCCGAGCCCCACAAATAAAAGTGCACCTGCCACACAGAATTAACTCCAATGAAAGGACACAGAGGGGAACTTAAGCTCTTCAAAAAAAGCTAAAAACAAAGGTACAATGTGCACCTGCAATTTTTCTCTAAAGCCTTGGCTGAGAATCCTAGAATCCTCTGTGCCTTCCAGTTCATCTGCCATCCTCTACTTCCATGAAGTCCCTTTCTTTTGAAAGGCCCAAGAGCTTTCCAATTGTCAAATTTCACTGCTTCCGAGAGATCAGAGATTAAAACAAATTTAGTTTTAAGGCCAGAAAAAGCTCAAATACCTTAGACCTACCACCAAATGACAGCTCAGTAGAGAAGATATTAAAGACAGAAAAGAATCCTTTGTATCTACAGAGAAACCATGTATTTTGTTATTTCTGCTGGACTGCTCCATTTACTCTTTGTCTTTCTATCTTGCTGCTTCACGAAGAGGCCGCTGCAATCTAGAGACAATCTTCTCAAGCTGTGTGGTGCAGTGGACACGCTGGAGGAAGGGATGCCATCCAGAGGGACCTTGACAGGCTGGAGAGGTGGGCACAAGCCAACCTCAGGAGCTTCAACAAGACCAAGTGCAGGGTCCTGCAGCTGGGTCGAGGCAATCCCAGGCACAAATCCAGGCTGGGCAGGGACTGGCTGGAGAGCAGCCCTGAGGAGAGAGAGACTTGGGGGTGCTGGTGGAGAAGCTCAACAGGAGCTCTCAATGTGCACTTGCAGCCCGGAAAGCCAATCAGCTCCTGGGCTGCATCAGGAGAAGTGTGGCCAGCAGGGCAAGGGAGGTAATTCTCCCCCTCTACTCAGCTCTGGTGAGACCCCACCTGGAGTACTGCCTCCAGTTCTGGAGCCCCTGTTCCAAGAGGGATGTGGAGGTGCTGGAAGGTGTCCAGAGAAGGGCCACGAGGATGAGCAGAGGGCTGGAGCACCTCTCCTGTGAGGACAGACTGAAGGAGTTGGGGCTGTTCAGTCTGGAGAAGAGAAGGCTCCCAGGTGACCTCATTGTGGCCTTCCAGTATCTGAAGGGGGCTACAGGAAGGCTGGGGAGGGACTTCTCAGGCTATCAGGTAGTGATAGGACTAGGGGAACGGAATGAAGCTGGAGGTGGGGAGATTCAGGCTGGATGTGAGAAGGAAGTTCTTCACCATGAGAGTGGTGAAGCCCTGGAATGGGTTATCCAGGGAGGTGGTTGAGGCCCCATCCCTGAAGGTGTTTAAGACCAGGCTGGACGAGGCTCTGTCCAGCCTGATGTAGTGTGGGGTGTCCCTGCCCATGGCAGGGGTTGGAACTAGACGATCCTTGTGGTCCCTTCCAACCCTGACTGATTCTATGATTCTCCTGCTTAAGTCTCACATCCTTGCCAGATTTATTATTGCATCAGGCAACTTGGAGGGCTACAGGGCACTCTTTTCCAGAGCTGAAGGAGGCTGAGTGACACGCAGTGTGATGCTGGAAAATCACAGATGAAATCCTGACTTTGTTAAACTCAACGGCAAAATTATCAAGGCAACCGCGGGGAAAAATACAACTGCAGCATCAGAAGAATGGCCTCAACTCAGAATATTTGGTGTGACTTGGAAAGAATTTACAAAAGATGACCCCATTTAGAGGTAGAGATGGTTGTCTAGTCAGTTTGGGAAGCAACTGTTAAAATGACAACTTTGTGAAAATAGATGGGGGAAGTGGAAATGACCTGGCACTGATCTTGGCTGAAGTGACACAAGTCACATACAGCTTAGTTCTGCTGGGTTCTCCAGTGAAGGAGGTCCAAACAGTTCCAGAGACACAGTTGCTTCAGCATCCGTTTGGGTAACTTTTTCCTCCAACCTCAAAGCCCTTCTCTTCAAAATAACATCCACTGTCTGGATCGCTGCTTTTGTCCTTTGAAGGGCACCAGGTGATGCCTAATGAACACAAACCTGGCCTGTGCATCACAAGTGGCTGTGACCTAGGACCACCCTGTCTGGAAGAAGACTGATCTAGCAACACTGAAGGAAAGAAACCCAGTTTCACAGTTTCTGCTGGGTGTCCAAATCATCCAGCAATGTTATACAACATCACCAAGAAATTGACTGAGATGCCCAAACTGTGAACTGCAGCAGGACTCTAACCCCAGAGCCAGACCCCAGAAACGCCCCAAGCAAGACTCACCAGGAACTGGGAGAAAATGTGCAGTTACAAAAACCAACGAGTTCTGAGCTAAATTCCTTTGGACAGGTAGTGTAGACACAGTGGAATTACCTACTTTTAACAAAGTTTTCATCTTTGCTCTGTAGCTCAAGTTGATAGAGGCCTCTACCAGGAAATTTCCTGGTAAGTTGTGATTACAGTGCAAAGAATGAGAATCAGACAGATCCGAGACAGAAAACCCAAACCCAACTCCCCCCTCCATTATCCTACTTTCCAAAAAGCAATTAAAGCAGGTAGCATATTACATCTAAGAACCTTGGTAGATGCCTTGACAGTCAGAAGCATATTTCACACCAGTTTTATTACCTTATCTTTTGTAACGCACTCTCTGCAATCACAATTAAAGAAGTAAGAGTCTCTTAACCGTTCGTTTCTGTCTTCAGTGGGATACAACAGGTCAATATAGCTGGTAAAAACCTATATGGCACAAAACCAGAGCAGTCAGTGAAAAGCAGTGTAACTACATGTATGCATTACTACTAGTTCTGATATAGGTAGTATGATGACTACATTTTCATGCAACTTGTGGATCCCTGCAGCCTCATAACCTGCCTGTTCCCTCACGTTGCAAGTCTCTCAGCAGCATCAGCAGTTGACATTTCTGAATGCAATCTGATAGAGAAGTGTTTCCTCTCCTATTCATTATGGAATCTCCCTCAAATGTTACCCTGGCCTGAACCCAGGACAGCAAGATTCAGGTGTGGATAAGGAAACTAGCACAGCATAAATGTCAGACTACAAAGAGATGTCTGCTTTTCAGAAGTAGAACAATGATTTCACATATCCAGCCTAGGATAAATTACCATGGCCTGGGGTTTTTTTGGAAGTTGGAATCTCCAATTTTTCTTTCTGAAAACCTACCAAAACTGGAGCAACAGGAGTCACCTGTGGCTTTAGAAACTTAGGACAAGACTTCTGGATGTTTGAAGGCAGGCCCAGCGCTCCAGTAGTAGTATCAGAGCATCATAGTATCAGTCAGGGTTGGAAGGGACCAGAAGGATCATCTAGTTCCAACCCCCCTGCCATGGGCAGGGACACCTCACTCTAGATCAGGCTGGCCAGAGCCTCATCCAGCCTGGGCTTAAACACCTCCAGGGACGGGGCCTCAACCACCTCCCTGGACAACCTATTCCAGGCCTTCACCACTCTCATGCTGAAGAACTTCCTTCTCACCTCCATCCTGAATCTCCCCACCTCCAGCTTCATTCCATTCCCCCTAGTCCTATCACTACCTGAGAGCCTGAGAAGTCCCTTCCCAGCCTTCTTGTAGGCCCCCTTCAGATACTGGAAGGCCACAATCAGGTCACCTCAGAGCCTTTACTAGGAGAATGAATTTCAGATTTACTTGAGCAGCAATGTTTTAAAGCAAAGAAAACCTGCTTTTGAAGTTTTTTTAAGGCCTTGCACATACACACTTTTTAAGTTTTCCTTGACTTCAGTGGTCTTCAGAAAAGAACCCCTGCAACTAGGTTTCATGCTCTGTTTTTAAAATGAAATCTCCCCCAAGAAACAGTGTCATAAGCATGGTGCAGTTGATCACTTTGCAGACCAAAGAGCAGCTTTAGTTCTGTCTCCTCATTTATAGGTATTGGAAACACATTGCTCAATCTGTGTTTCAAAGTTTCTTTCTTCTTTGAAGTACAGTGTGCATGTAGCTCCATGCAGCACATGTTCTTCTTCTCACTGTGTGATCTCACACTTCCATTCACACTCCTCCCCTCTTTTAAAAGCATGCAAAATGCAGGAACCACATATACAGCAGAAACTTTACAGATGTTGTGATGCAATGGCTGCACTGAACCTGAAGATGGAGACACAGCCCGTAAGACCACACAGAGCCCAAGCAAAACCACCAGCTCACGTTCATAAAGTTCTTAAGTGTTAGGAAAGCAAACGCACTAAAGCCATGAGATCCCGGAGAACTGATGCGGCTTTGAAGACACAACTCAATCAAAAGAAGATGCCAAGCAAGGTAAACAATCCATTTCTCTACCTCTCACAGTAAGCCCTCCCCCAACATGCTGAAAATGTCCAGGATTCCACAGTAAAATGCCGAGACCAGGGTCAGTCCTTGTCCATTACCACAATGCATTTGCAGTGACTGCCAACATCACAGACAAACTGGCGTTAGTACATGGCAGAAAAAGAAGTCGCTCACCTGAGTCATCCACCCTCGGCTTCAGCAACTAAACTCGCTCTGTTCACAATGGTGAACAGCTATAATCCACAAAAATAACCTCTCTCCCCTTCTTCATAACTGGCATGGCATACTTCAGAAAGCAAAGTTACCAAAAATGAATCTTAACTTCTTTGGATCAGCATTAACTTTGCCCACTAAATTAACATTCATAAGCCTTTGAAACTCGATGCAAGCTCCATCCTCAGAGAGAATGCTCTGTATCTTCAGCCCCTGCAGATACTTGGGACATTCTCTTCAACTCTGTTTAACAACTTTTTTCTTTTTAAGAGCAAAAAGAAGCTCTGCTGCTGAAGACTTCCTGCCAACTTCATTACTCGACTGAAAGTTTCAAACACAGGGCCTTACTCAATCTCGCAGGATTGTATCTATCATTGTTCAGCTTCACTCCACTTAAAAACACTCTCCTGTTCTTCTGGGACTTCCCAGCAAATGCTGCTGAGGTGCTATGACTGAGCCCCATGTTTTGTGGATGCTCTGTCCAAACAGAAATCAGAGGACTGTACCCATTTACCTTGTTTATTCTGGCTTCAATTTCAATACATTACTCTTATACAGAGAACTATTATAGCAGTAGTAATTTCCTCTGCTGTTGGAATTTTAAAGTACCAGCCAAACATCAGTAACTCAGCCTCATTCTACAGATGGATAGACTGAGACAGGGGGTGGCAGATACACAGCAACTGCTGCAGGTGCAAAAATTAGGATACTGACTCTGAGAATCACTTCAGTCCTCCAGAGCCACCCAAACATTTGCAAAACAACATCTTACACTCCTCTGAGAAACAAAGAGATCCTTCCTGCACATTATTCAGTTGTCATCCCCTTGAAATGAATCCTGAAAAGCAGAATGGAGCCTACTTTCATTATGCATGCGGACGGAGTACATTCAAACACAGCACATTTACCTCTTCTCCAGGCTCAATCTCTTTAACAGCTCTGACCTCAGCCAATGTCCCCTTGTAAGTTACAATCACATTTGGGCAACAGCTATGGTTCATCAATGCAACACTATAAAAGTAAAAGAATAAATCTTTTTCCCCCACCACTACCAAAAACAGCAGGCAAAAAGTTAAGCACCACTTCACAAAACAAGTCTGAAAACCCAAGGCAGCCTTCCTCTGCAAACAGTTTTTATTCTGAGGCTTAACATGCAGGTAACATTGGGAAAAATCTGTTGTACTGTTATTTTTTTCCTAATGCTATGGAGAATGGCTGTGCTAATTAATCATTATGATTTTTACATTATATTACCGTAGGACTAGGCAAGTTGTTATTTTCCTGTTCTTGCAGTGCTATGGGACAGCTGACAGGGCTGTTCACGTAGCTGAACTATCAACATCCTATTTAGGTCCCTATGACAGACAGCCTACTCTCCTTAACAAAGGAAAAGAAACCTGAAGAAGGAGAACTGTGAAGCAAGGACTATCTACTACTGCCTGTATGCAGCACTTGGCAAATCAGGTCCTGCTTTAGCTGGGCATCTGTTAAGTTTCAGATTACCCTGACACAGATAAGCTGCTAGTGATTTATGTCTCACAAGGAAATGAACCTAAGCAGACAGTGCTAACACGTTCAGAACAGGATCTGCAAAGAACAGGGGCAGAAAATACCCTCCTTTGCTACCACATTAAGCAGGAAGGCCAAACTTAACTGGGAGAAATGTTCCTCAGCCTGAAAAGAGAGCTGTGCTCCCTGCCCGACGAACTGCAGTTAACATGTAACACCTTGAAGTTTGCTCAAGCTAAGAAGCTTGTACCTGTTTTTCCTACTGTCAGAGGAACATAAAGCACTGCAGTTTTTAAAACATCTGAGGAGACTGAAAAAAACTTATGAAAGGGATTTACTGTTTGCCTAGGAACAAAGATAGAAAGGAACAACAGAGAACAATAGGTGAAGGATTATACTCAGTCAAGACAGAAAATGGTGAGTAGAGCAAGTCACCTGCAATCCTTTTCATTTCACTTTGATCATTACATGATGTCATTGTTCAGAACCTGCCAGCCAGGTGTTTCCTACCAATCTGCATACAGCTCACAATCTAAGCTTCAAGTGCAATTTTACCAAAACTACCTGATTTTAAAGAAAAACTGATGCAAATCATTTGCCATATATTATTAGCTGATTGAAGATGTTTAAAACCAGACAAATTGTTCAATGAAATTTCTTTCAGTAGAAATCTGCTTCCCTACGTGTGTGAGAACCTTTGTTTTTAAGTAGGTCCACATTTGTTGATCAGATAGTGTTGGGTGATAGGTTGGACTCAATGATCTTGAAGGTCTTTTCCAACCTGGTCAATTCAATTCAATTCAATTCAATTCAATTCAATTCAATTCAATTCAATTCAATTCAATTCAATTCAATTTCACTACTAAAATCAACCTACTCAGGAAATATGGCTGATCCCAAGTGAGAGAGCTCTTCATCTTCAATTGTGAAGCCATTACAGTTAACCTAAAGAAAAAAAACAAAAACAAAACAAAAGCAGATGAAATTAGATTCTGGCTAGTTTAGTACTCCACACCCACACATCACATTCTCAGTCAATTGCTGTAATTTGCTTAGAATTTTCTTTCCACCTCTCCCATACTAACAGGGAGCTACACGTCAAGAAGTGAAGTGAGGAAAAAGCCTCTATCCCAAAGGGATGTGCAGGACACTAAAGGACTGACAGTCCAACACCTGCACTTGCTCAGGACACAGCATCCAGTGGATTGCTCCTTGGAAGGCAAACCAAGAGAAATGGGGCTGGAAAAGAGCACTAGAAAATGTCAGACAAAGCAAGACCACTGCAAACATGAAACAAGGCCCCTGACAGGGCTTAGAGACGTCATTTGGCCATGACAAGTAAAGGGCCGATGGACACAAGCAAACTCATTTGGGCTGGGGCAGTACAGAGCATGTATTATGGAGACCTGCCACACAGTGGTATGTGTCATCAAGGGCTGCACATACCAGCTACTGCTAAAGCACACATAAAGAACAACAAAGGCAGTGATAAAGTCTTGAACTTCATAAAAGGCAGAATTGGGGGGGACAGAAAAAGAAGAGAGTATAAGAGGAAGAATATTACTAATTTAAACAGGCACACAATCAAAAGAGCTTGTTCATTCTTATAAAATGGTTTCAAGCAGGTTTTAAAACCTTCTCCTTTTAGTTTCACTAAAGTTAAGAGAATCTTAGAGGAGTTTCAGCTTTGTTTCATGTGGCTTATGCAAGGTGCATTTTGATCACTTAAAATCTGTCAAATACTTCATTCCACTTTCACTGTGAGTCACACACATTGCAACACAAAGAGAACCCTCTCCACAATCACCAACCATCTCCTTGCAATCATCAGTGCCAGTAAAGCACTAAAACAATTACTATCAATGTGGCCAAGCCCAGATGAAGCTACAGTTAAGTACAGTGTATTTATTCTGGAAGGTTAAGAGTTGTCAACAAAACTACCAATAATGATATGCCCCACAAGCTGGAACACATCTAGGACTGGATTTTTAAAGTACACATATAATTCCCAAAGCCACTCCTCAGGTATGAACAGTTCAGGATGAGTTCACAACTAAAGAAAGTTGCCTCTTTCTCTGATTCACTCACCAGTAACTTGCCTTGACCTTTATCCTGCTATTTTTAGCAAGGTAGCATCCAAAGGCTGCCTTGGCTCTCAAGAAGAGCACACTACTGCACTAGCCAATGTACAAGCATACAAAACCAATAGTGAGAAATTATATCCACATCAAGTAAGATCATAAAGCCACAGCTTGAGGGTTCTGAATCACAGGGAAATATTTCAAAATATGCAGTGAGTTATCATCAACTCCCCTCCACTAAGCCAGAGACAACCTACTTCTTGCATGCACCATACCAGAAATGACACAAGAGGAAGAATTAGAAGGGATGAGATACCATTGGTTTCACCAGATGAATGCATAACTGAAAAACACAAGGTGGAGGGAGTACAGAGACTACAGTGAAAAAAAAACTAGAACTCAAGGTCATTCCAAATGATGGAAAAGAGAATACTAAAGCAAGGCACAAAGGAATTATGCAAGGAAAGGCTGAGACACTGAAATTTGAGACAAGAAAGAAACTGCCTGAAGACTGTGACAAGGTGTGACTGAGGAGGAAGAGTGCCAGTCTTGAGAACAATGTCCCACAGGGACAAAAGAGAGTAGAATAGTACCAACACATGGGAAAGAGAGCAGTGAAAGGCAGGAACAGTCTGGACAAAAATCTTTGCTGCACTCAAAAGGACCAATTACACCTTGGCTGTGCTGAGCAAGAAACACCACCAGACAAAGCACACAAAAGCAATGAGAAAGGTGTCAGATATATCCAAGTCCCAAATGACTGCCCTGAGCCACAGGGAAGAAGAATGTTGAATGAAGGAGCAAAGCAGACAAAATGAGGCTAGAGAAAGTGTTGAAGACAAAGGAGCAACAGCATATCCATACTATTTGGTTTAGGTCAGATTAATTAATTGTTGGGAAACATAGTAATACAGCCACGCCTCTCCTCGTGATGGGTTACGCCCATCCTGAAAGCGGGGGGGGGGAGGGTTGTGAGAGCCCTGCTCTCCCTGGAGCAGGGTCTTCCCCTGGGAAGCTGAGTTAGTCTGTTCCACTCCCTCTCCCTGCCCAGCAAGCCTATAAAAAGGAAGACACTGCAGCCATTTGCTCTCTTTTACTTCTGCCTCACCTGGACAAAAGGACTAAGAGAGTCGCTGCTGGCTCCCTGGTTCTCTGCCACATGGTTGGGCCTGGTCATTCTCCCTGCTGCATCTGCAAAGGACTGTTGGTTTTGTATGTTCTCCCTATCCATCCTTGTTCCTTGCCCTTGTGAACCCTTCCTGTTATTGATATATATACATATATATAATGTTTGAAGAAAATTTTACCTCTCTACTTCCAAACCGACTCCAAATCATTTCTCGGTAGATTTGCCTCCTCCTTTTTCCCTCTTCCCCCTTCCTTTCCTTTTTTCTTCCCTTATCTCTCCCTGTTCTTTCCCCCTTCCCTTTTTCTCTCAACCAGGAAGGAGGAGGGGAGGGGAGGAGGGGAGGGATTCTCAGTCTTGCCCCCCATCTGAGCTCTTAAATCCCAGTTAAGACTCAAACCACCACACTTCTAGAAAGAGTTATGCTGGGGCTAAAACCTCGGAAGGTTGTGTCCTGCCAAACACTGCTGAGGCATATCCACATTTTAGTTCAAAAAAATGCAACACCCACAAGTAGCAGAGTTGCCTGATGATGAGGAGGTTAATGTGTAGCTACAAAGAAGACTGGATAGAACGTCAGAACTGGGAGTTAGCACTTCATGGAAGTTAGCTAAAGTACTATGACCTGCTGCAGCTGGTCCAGGACAGGACCTGAAGTCATTACAGCCAAAATAATGCAATCTTTGGAAATTCTGGATACATTCTAACAAAACTATTCAGAAACACCATTAGAAACTACATGCAATGACTTTAAAGTATTCCTCTGACAAATATAAAGTCTTCAAAACAGAGAAAGCTTGTCATTGAAGGGAAATTTATAATTAGAAACAACACACTGGATGACAAGTAGATGCTAAACATGCTGAAGAATCATTTCCCTACAGAGTAAAAGTAGCTCTGTGTTAAGGAAACAGTAACTGTCCTCCTTGTTGGTAGATGCCCAGTTCTACCTGTGTATTGCTCTTTCATCTTCCATCACTGCAATTAACATTTGCCCCCACATCAAAAACACTGAAACTTTTTACTCATATGTTTAAAGCTAGATTATTTTGAGGTACAAGGAGGAAAAAGAAGAAAATGGATCTTTCAATGTTCCGCTGATGTGTTATTCTAGCTACTACAATCCATTCAATTTAGCTGTGTATGAAAAGCAGGTAAGGGAGGAAAAAAAAGACATGAGATATTTCAGAAGTTATCTAACAAGACATCCTGCCTTTCCTTCATCTCTCCACATGACCAAACTACCTGACTATATTTAAAAGCCACATGCTAGATAAAAGTTTCAGGCTGCTCTTTCTGCCTCTCTGAAGTTTACTCCCTGTGAAGGTCAAACACATTGATGACCTGACCAGCAAGGATTTCCACAGATTTGAAGGCTGAATGAAGGATTTTGCCTCTGCAGGGTCTCAGACCGACCAACAGCCTTCCATGTAAGTGCAACAACAGCTGCACTATGCTTGGCCCACAAGCAGCTTAATTTTGACAGGGTCTAATACAGGCTCTTTACCCTTCAAACACCTCATAAAAAGAGTGCAGACAAGAGTAGAGTCTCTCTCTTCCCTACTGAAATGGGCCATGTCCAGCCACTTCTGCTCAAGGAAGAGGACCCTCTCCATTAAGCACACTCAGCATTCCTTAAGATTAGCAAAGAGCTAACATTTCCATTACTGTTAAAATGTTTCCCCTTTCACAAAGACTAAAATCCTACAGCACCATCCACCTAAGCAGGCTGTGTTCTAGCCAACTTACTTGTGCAAAGAGAACTACAAGGGCAGCATTGTCAGGGTACTCCAAGTGCTTTGAGTAAAAATGATGAAGAGCAGCAATGTCGTTCTGAATCAGCTCTCTCTTTTCATTGTCTAGTTTGTCAAGGTCTGTGGACAAAGAATACATTCCATTTCAGTAAAAGGAACACTCCCCTGTGAACTGCAGTAGGCTTAGGTTAGAACAGGCCTGGACTTTACAACAGAAACCCTTCAAGAAAACAGCTACTTGGAAGTATTGCAAGTGTCTGTTCTTTCACAAACATAATGCTACTTCTGCCAAAGCCACATGTGCACTACAAGAGCAAGCAAGACTAAAAAGCATATTTTAACATCTTTACATTATCAAGTAACCAGACACAGATTTTCTTTTAATGGGAAGTGGGTTGCAGTATTTAGAGTACATTTGTTAACCCTAGCAAACAGATCAGCCAGCCCTGACCCACTGGAAGCCTATCAAGTGTGGGTAGCTATCCTCAGCTGCCTAACATGATATTGTGAGCTACCTGGTATACTGTGGCATGAAGTCACACTCAGCATGATGCTTCTTAAAGAAGCATACTTTGCATAGTGAAACTTCCTCATATGGACCTAACCCTTAGCAGGAGACCAGACTGGTTTATACTGCTAAGAGAGGATTATTGTCTCTGCTTTTAAAAGACTTGTCTTTCACAGCACTGAGGCCCTAACTTCTTGTGGCCGTGTGTGACCCAGACCCAACAAAGACTGACAACATTGCTGGGGCTAGGCACCAGAGGTTCCTTCTGCAGCAAGAAGAGAGTAATATGAGGGTGCCCAGGAGTGCAACTGACTTGACCTATTGCAGGCACCTGCTTCATGAGGTAAGAAACAGTGCCTGAGAATGTGCATGTCTCCACAGGCTGGGAGGTGACCATCAAGCTTCAGATTATCAGAGGGTAACAGGAGACAGCAGGAATGTCAGTGGAAATGTCCTGGCACGGCTGCCAAGTGTGTTCCTTTATGAGTTTGTTTAGAGACCCTCAGGCCAATGACAGGGTCTAGCCAAAGCTGTGGCCAGTGAACCTTTTCCTGACTGGTCCTTGCAGAGCAAGACAGATGATAGACCATACACTGACCCCTTCTCTCCCCTCTAGAGCAGAGGGTTGGGAAGTTGTTTCCTAATCCTCTCTCTCGCCGTGGCAGTGTCCCCAGCTCACTCCTGCTCTGTGAGAGACAGCAACTCACCAGTTTCCCCCTCTTCAACTCAAAACAATAGAAGAGAGAAAAACATGCAGGAAGAGGAAAGGCTGCACAACAGTGGAAGAAAGTGGGAAATGATATCTAAGAGCAGATGTAAATGACAGGAGTCACAAAAAAATAATGAGGAAAATTAAATGGGGCAATTTCAAAAAGATGAGAATAAATCAGAACTAAGAAATTCTGAGCTTCCAGCTGACAGCCAGGTGCCTTTTCCTCTCCTGTTCAGGGTGTTGCAACACATAAGGCAACTGCTGAACATGGCAAAGGTGTGCTAAGAGATAAGGAAAGTCAACAAAGCAGAAGGAACAGGGATTCTTACTAAACCAGAAACAAAGGCTCCTAGAGTACAAGGGGGCCATTGAAGGAGAAAAAACATTTCCACCTTCTAGCTCTCAAATTAATAAAATTACTGAAGACAAGCTGCAATGCAGAAGAACATACAGAAACTACTTCAGCACTTATCTATCCTCTTCAATCTTAATCCTAACAATCTACCTGTAAAAATTATCCTTGCCTTAGGCAAAGTCGAATGGTGACATTTCCCCCTTATTTCCCCAGTTGTCCCAATAGCTGTGACAGAAGCTTTTGTTCAAGAAACAAGTAAGACTATAATCTTGCTGTGCCTGGTGACTCTGCTACCTCGGGTCCTAGCAAGGACTGCATTTATTCAGCATTTTGTAGAGGGTTTTGGAAGCCATGAGAGTGTGAAATGTGAATATGCAAAACTATTGTCTCCTTTCACACTATACCAAAACAGAGAAACAACAGTCCAGTGAACAGCACTCTCTATGCCAGGATAGTTACTAGTCCCCTACTTGCTCGACTTCTAACTCTGCCTCACCAGGTACAAACAGTAGCCTTCCAGTTAAAAGCAAGCCATTGCCTCATTTCCTTCCTTGGATTATTTTGGAGCATTTAGAACATGGAATTTCAACACAATCATACATAACATGTCAGATTTGACTGGCAGTGACAGATACTGAAGCACAGTCCAGAGGGTTCTGCAATTAGCCCCTTAGTCACTGTCACCATCAAGCAACTGTGCTGTCTCTGATTTTATGCCTCCTGGTAACAAATACCAGCTATTTTAATTTTACAACACTACAATTCTCAAAAGACACTAGAGTACCAGAAAAGCCATGAGATGGATGTATGCTACATAATTATTTCTGTCTAGGTTTTCACCCTTGTTTCACAGCCCCCACAGACAACTGGAAAAAAAACACTACCAAACCACCAAACCAAAGAGCACTGCACTTTCAAACTGAGTAACAATTCTCTTTGTTTACTCCTTTCCTCCATCAGGAGTGGGATGCTCTGGAAGGTTTTGATGGAGGGGGGCCAGGGGGAAGCAAATCATGAATATAGATAACTGCCTCTGTTTACCTGCAAGCCTTTTTTACTTACGTGATTCAAACTCTCTTACAGCAAGCAGCTTCTCTGATTGTGTTCTTTCAGGGTTAGTTTTCTAGCAGCAAGGGAAAGAAAGAAAAAGAAAGAAAAACCATTTAATGTTTTAATTTGGCAGTTTTGCCTACTCATTCATAAGCTGGGAGCTCCTACAAATCCAAACCCACACTGTATAGAACATATAGAAGTTGATGAACAGCAATGAGTTTAATTGACTGCCCTTCGTAATGCCATAGATATATTATCTCTGCACCAAACTAGGCAGCCAAATATTAACTCCTATCAAATTAATATACATAAACCAAACAGTATTTAAAATATGTCATTTGCTTTGTTCTAGACACCCAGAAAGCTTCTAACAATAGCAAGCAGGCAGGAGACAGGCTTCACTTTGAGGAAAGTGAATAAACTGACTGTTGACAGAGTTCAAAAGCAATGCTCCATTGTTGGCCTAAGGCCACTTCTTTGTAATCTTGGCCATTAAATATGGCTTTGCAGGTGGCCCAGCAGCTGAGGTTCAGGGACTATGGTTTGCATATTTAGCTTTTATATGACATGTAGAGTTCTCCCCCCTCCCTGTAAGCAATAAAAGCACAAATTTATTCCAATGACTTTTTGTCATTAAACATTCAATTTTGTTTGTGGATCACCACTAAACCGGGCTTTAATTAAGTCACACACACATACATTCACACACACATCTACACACACAGCAAGTATGCAGCTACCTTCCCAGCAGGCCACCAAAATCTCACTATATACAGTATCCAGGTTGCCCTTGCCATATAAGCAGACCTCAATCACAAAAATATGCTTCAAAGAGAATTTGTTTTTGCAGAGAGGGTTTATAGCTCTACAAAGATACACAGCATAATAACCTTGAAACTCACAAATCCTGTCCCCTCCCTGCAAGCTCTTGTGCTGTCCTCAATATCCATACAGTTAGAGCACACTGAAACAGAGGCTGACATTGCAATCCTCTTTCTTTACTAATAATACTCTTTTTGTCTCCAAAGACAAAGAGCCTGAGATTTCTCTTTCAATCCATTTTTCACCAGTTAACTCCAGTAATTGTGAACATTTATACCTGAATACCTCAGAGATGCTCTTGACTCACAAAGGTACTAGGAGTTACACACTGAGCAACACTATGCAGGTACAGCAGGAAGAGAGTACTTCATGAAGATGTCACTGCCTGTCACTCCTACTGTTGTAGAAGCTTTCCTCAGAATTTCATCACATATACTCAGTCTCACCGATCTTTCTCTTCACCAGTGTGGCCCTGGTGTTAGCCACACACATAACCATGAGCTGCAATCCACCATGCACACTGTGAAACTACTGGCAATCTTTTCTAGGCCGTTCAGTTGTACCTTGACCCTAAGTTACACTGCTTAAAAGCTCACTCGCCTTGTGCCATCTTTCCCCAGAGCAGCCCTGATGCTGCTGCAGCAGCCTGATGGCCAGCTCCTTCAGCTGCTCATGCTCTGTATAACACTCATCTGTACACAAGGAAGCCTCTATGGATGTGCTTTGCAAGGACAGTTACTGACAGTCAATGTTCATCTTCCTGACTTCCCTGGCACCCAGAGCAGGAACATAAGTCCCAAGTCTAGCCTCCTGCTCACCTGTTTAGCAAGGATCCTTGCTGTTAGCCTCACAGTTTCCGAGGGATTCCAGTTCTGCCCAAAAGTGCACATGGCAGAGCACTCTAGCTTGTGCATTGGCCAGTCTTCCCTCTGAAAATGGAGAAAGATGTTTAAAAACACATAAACCACGAATATAAAGTGATGAAAAAGAAGATGCAGCGAGTCCTGCCAGATCCTAGAGGTCAAGTGAAATGCGTTTCCTTTAAAACAATAAGATGACGCTCACTAAAGTTGAACAAAAGCTTGAGTCACATTTAAGGGGCACAGCTATCCTGCTTTTTTCAACAAATTCACAAGAGATGAGCTGAGGTCAGAACATCTTCATTTAGTCAATGGGAAAAAAAGAATTAAATTACAAAGAAGCAAACAGACAACATGATTTATAAATCACCAGTTCTTATTGTTCAGATCAAGCACATGAGGACAGAGTAGGTCTAAGCTTGATGGCTTTATTGGGTTCATTTCCATTTAATACCTTGGCCCCTCATTATGAGATGACCCTGGTATAATCAGGAGTAATGTGTCTGAAGTCAATGGATTCACAATCGCTGTAAGAATCGGTATATGTAAGGTCAAAACCAGACCTACTGAATAGAATTATCAGATTTTTTTTCCCCCCCATAAATGTCGTAGAACAAGAACACAGCTAGGCAGTGAAAACACAGTAATAAAAATAAACACATTTTGGTTCAGAATGTAGAGCATATTCCCAGCTCAACACACACTAACACTTGGAGTCACGGCACATGCCACTGGCTTCCGGCATTCTACAGATTTCCTCCAAAGCAACAGAATTTTTCCATGATGAGCACAGCATCACAGATCAACACTGAGCAGGCAAACAGACTGCCAGGGGCAGCCCTCAGACTGCAGCAAATTTCTTCTCTGAGATTTACTTTATTCAAACATGGAAATATTTTCATTTCTATATTTGAGCAACGCAGAGTTATTTATTTCTGCATCTTATCCCAGGCACGCATTTATAGCGCCGTGTTACAACAGACCTACAGGGTTCTGCCTCTAGAGTGAGCACCACATTTTGTTTTCAGGCTAGATTTAAACTGCTAGACAACAAGAGCAGAGGAAAGTAATCACAACAAAGCCCACAAAGTTATAATTGATTGAAAGTGAAAACTTGAAAACCTTTCTGTAGCCTCCAGAAAGTTCTTAATTCCCCTTACTATGATCCACCCAGTAGCACAGACTTTATCTTATCCCACTCAGAAAATTTTGTCATTTTGTTTAATCAATATAGCTCATCAGAATGATTGAGTGGCAGGAGCAAAAGAAACACATCATCCATTGGAATGGGCTGCCCAAGAAGGTGGTGGAGTCACCATCACTGGAGGTGCTTAGGAAGAGACCGGACGGGGTGCTTGGTGCCATGGTTTAGTTTGATTAGATGGTGTTGGGTGATAGGTTGGACTTGATGGTCTCAAAGGTCTTTTCCAACCTGGTCTGGTCTACTCCTATTCTTCCTTTCCTATCCTATCCTATCCTATCCTATCCTATCCTATCCTATCCTATCCTATCCTATCCTATCCTATCCCTCAGCTGCCTAGCCACTGGTGGCAAAAGCCATTTCAGACACCCCAAGCTATTTCAACCATCCACCCAGTAGCAGCAGATATGATACAATTCTACTGGGAGATCCATTCCTTTTGAGAGCTACAGCTGGAGGTAATGCAGAAAAACCCAGGGCATCCCAAAACTGCATTGGGACCCCCAGTATCTCCCATTTTGGCTGGTTCACTTATTTACAGATTTTGCAGAACAAAACAAAAGCTGAAATCACTAATTTCAGAGTTAGTACACCAAAAATTGGTGTACCATGGGCACAGACAGCTTTATGTTTATTAGGAAAAGAAAGGTGAACATACCCCCCAGCATCATGTACAATTTAAAGCAGGGCAACACTGCAAGGGTGTTCAACCCTCACAATGTCAACTTCATTGTCCTTGATATTTCTGTCTGGTACTTCCAAAAAAACCCCCTATGTACAGGCCGCTTGAAATAAGCTCCAGTGTAAACGTGCTAAGAGGACGTGGCAATACAGGTCGGGAGAACCAAAATAGTATATTACACTGCAATCACGTCATGTGAAATTACACTCTCAACTCTCCTACAGCTGTCATACTACAAAATGCATCCCCCAAGAGGCCTGTTTCCTACATATGCCCCAAGTCCTTTTTCTGGAAAATTCCCAATAGCCTTTTCATAGGAGTAGAGTAGAGTAGAGTAGAGTAGAGTAGAGAGTAGAGTAGACCAGGTTGGAAAAGACCTTTGCGATCATCGAGTCCAACCTATCACCCAACACCATCTAATCAACTAAACCATGGCACCAAGCACCTCATCCAGTTTCTTCCTAAACACCTCCAATGATGGTGACTAATTCACAGGCCAAAGGTTGAGAGACAGAGGAAGATTTCATCTCTCACCCCTTCATGCACACCCATGACACCCACCAACTTCAGCATGACTGCTGGGTGTTCGACAACCCGAAGAAGGGTGTTCCAGAACCTCAAGTTTTGCAAGATCCACATCCACACACACCAGTTAAACAGACAGGAAAGATTACTCAGTGAAACTAAAAATCAAGATGCAAAATCACGTGCCTGTCTCAGAGCAGTGTTTTTAAACACCCGAGAGTTCTCTCTGTTCTTTACACATTGTTAATTAAAACCTTTCCCCAGGCAGAATCATACTGAGTTATATGAACGAGCAGAGGAGGTTACAGGGACAAGATATGGCTGAATTGTGCAAAAATGAGATGAAAGCCTGAAACATCACAAGAAGAGAGAGTACTGATGACTGAGTAATACCTGGAATGGAAACACTGTGGCAGCAGATTTCCCTGCGATCACAGCAGGATTGTATTTTGCATTCTTTTCCACTTTTTTTTTCCCCCCTCTAAGTGGTTTGAATTATAGCAGGTAGCATTGTTCTAGTTGAATCCATAATGCTACATTAATGATAATTTCTTCCTAATTTCATTACATCCTTAGTGTTTTTCCCTTCATTTAGGACTGACAGCCAACATTTTTGGAAGGGAAGTTCTACCTTAGGTTGCTTAGCCTGGAGAAGAGGAGGCTCAGGGGAGACCTTATTGCTGTCTACAACTACCTGAAGGGAGGATGCAGCCAGGTGGGGGCTGGTCTCTTCTACCAGGCAACCAGCACCAGAACAAGAGGACACAGTCTCAAGCTGTGCCAGGGGAGGTTTAGGCTGGTTGTTAGGAAGACATTCTTCATAGAGAGAGTGACTGCCCATTGGAATGGGCTGCCTGGGGATGTGGTGGAGACACCATCCCTGGAGGCGTTTAGGAGGAGACTTGATGGGGTGCTTGGTGCCATGGTTTAGTTGATTAGACGGTGTTGGATGATGAGTTGGAAGTGATGATCTCAAAGGCCTCTTCCAACATGGTCTATTCTATTCTATTCTATTCTATTCTATTCTATTCTATTCTATTCTATTCTATTCTTTAAAGCTTATCCCTTTCACATCAAAGCATGAAAACAATCTTCTCCAACAAGTTGTTCAAAATGATTCCACCATTCAGGGCTACTGGATTAATTCCCAGAACAGGGCTGTATAATTCAGCATTAAAAAGAACAACAAATCAACAACAACAACAAAAAAAAAAAACCAACCAACAAGCAAACAACAAAGCAGAACACTAAGGAGAAAAAAAAAAAAAAAAAAGACTAAGTCCAAACAAATGTCCTTGTACCTCCTCCCTCCAGTCATGACAAAAACATCTCTTTCTGCACTTTGGCTAGCTGACCTCCACTCTGTCTGGGATAAATAATAGCTATGTGTAAAATAACAGATAGAGGAGCTCTAGCAGCTGGCTCAAGTTCACCAGTTCCACAATTGCAACCACATAACTAAGCCTCATCTCTCTTCAGAGTGTTTCAGCAGCTAATTTCTGAGGAGAAAAAAATGAGCACAGGTCTCCTACTGTTTGTCTAAAATGATTGTAATTTAAGAAGGCAAGGCCTGAACAGTTACAGATGGGAGCTGAAAGCTACTACTACTGTAACAACAGGCCTGTGCTTTGAGGAGGCAACAACAGAGGGCAGAACAGTATGAATCAGAGCCACAAAAACTATCTGTGGTTGGAACACCTCTGCTACACAGACAGGCTGAGGGAGCTGGGGTTGTTCAGCCTGGAAAAGAGGAGGCTCCAGGGAGACCTAATAGCAGCCTGCCAGTATCTGAAGGGGGCTTAGAAGAAGGATGGAGAGAGACTGTTTACAAAAGTGGTAGGACAAGGGACAATGGCTTCAAACTAGAGAAGAGCAGATTTAGATTGGATGTTACAAACAAGTTCTTTACAATGCAGCTAGTGGAACACTGGAACAGGCTGCCCAGGGAGCTGGTTGGGGCCCCACCCCTGGAGATATTCCAAGTGAGGCTCAACAGGGCTCTGGGCAGCCTGATCTAGTTGAGGATGCCCCTGATTGCTACAGAGGTGGTTGGACTGGGTGACCTTCAGAGGTCCCTTCCAACGCAGACTGTTCCATGATTCTATGATCTGGAAATCACAAATCTTTTTAAAAGAACTGGGTTAGAGGCTGGGAAAAGAAAGACTCAGCAAATCCAGGCTCGATCCTATCTACCCACATAGCAATCAAGGTAGTAAGGACAGACAGCGAAGACAACTTCCACTGTCGTGTGCCCTGCATCTAAGCCCCGAATCTATGCCTATGCAAATATCCATCTTAATACAGGCCAAACTTAAGGTTACCTATCTTAGAAGCAAAATGATAGACCATAGAGGACACAGCCTCAAGCTGTACCAGGGGAGGTTTAGGCTGGATGTTAGAAGGTCTTCATAGAAAGAGAGATTGGCCATTGGAATGTGCTGCCCAGGGAGGTGGTGGAGTCACCATCCCTGGAGGTGTTTAAGAAGTGACTGGATGGGGCACTTGGTGCCATGGTTTAATTGATTAGGTAGTGTTAGATGATAGGTTGGACTCGATGATCTCAAAGATCTTTTCCAACCTGGTTAATTCTACTCTACTCTACTCTACTCTACTCTACTCTACTCTACTCTACTCTACTCTACTCTACTCTAGGCAAAAGACACATTAGCACCAAGGGAACTGTGCTAGGCCTGCTCTGCACGCCTACATGTGTGTAAACAGGCTCCTAAGCAAATCAGCTACTCTATCACTGCAAGATTTTGCCCTGCTCCAGGTTCAGTCCCGCACACTACAGTGTTACATCACCATTCTCAGTTATCAGGACAAAGGAATTAGACTGCAAAGCAGGGCTTGGTCAATGCATCAGACAGCTGGCCTTATGGCAGGCTCTTTTACCACTTAAGAGTATCTTGAGCAAGCCAGGTTGCCTTTGTGTACATATACCCAGCTTGCAAAAAAAGAAAGAGACACAAAGGCTGCTGTGAGCATTCATTAAATGCTTGGAAATTATTTTAAGACTCTCAAAACAAGGATGCTATATGGCTCAGAGTGGGAAACACATGCAATGCCACTAACACCAGTTTCAATAGCCACATTATTCTGTAAGAAAGAAACAAAACAACAACAACTCATTCAACAGAAACACAGAGAGAGAGGAAGATGTCTGCACCTATAAAATATGTGATTCTGAAAAAGATAAAAAACACTGCTTGCACACTTTGGCTCCTTTCTCTTGCCTCCTGATCCATCTCTCCCCACCACTAGAAACAATTCCTATGAATTGCAGCATAGCATCTCTTTCAGTAAGCAAAGAGTAAGCTCAAAAATTTACATTTTCAATCTCACATAATCACCAAGGTTGGAAGAGACCTCAAAGATCATCAAGTCCAACCTGCCACCACAGACCTCATGACTAGACCATGGCACCAAGGGCCACATCCAATCCCCTCTTGAACACCTCCAGGGATCGTGACTCCACCAACTCCCCGGGCAGCACATTCCAATGGCTAACAACTCTCTCTGCATAGACCTTTCTCCTCACCTCCAACCTAAACTTCCCCTGGTGCAGCTTGAGACTGTGTCCTCTTGTTCTGCTGCTGGTTGCTAGAGAGAACAACTCCCTCCTGGCTACACCACCCTTCAGGTAGTTGTAGAGAGCAATGAGGTCTCCCCTGAGCCTCCTCTTCTCCAGGCTAAACAACCCCAGCTCCCTGAGCCTCTCCTCATAGGGCTGTGCTCAAGGCCTCTCCCCAGCCTCGTTGCCCTTCTCTGGACATGTTCAAGTGTCTCAATATCCTTCTTAAACTGAGGGGCCCAGAACTGGACACACTACTCAAGTACTCATACAGTATGCTTCACTTGATAAATGGCTGTCAAACTGAAATACACTGACTAACAAGGTACTACTATCTAACACAGGAAATCATACCATGTCCTTGTTGGGCACATGTAATTTTTAGCTGAACTGAGCAAAGAAAACATGGATTTACAGAGAAAATTAACTTTAAAAATCAAATTAATAATGGCATCACAATTCCCAAGTACAGCTTTGCCCATTCATCAGTGTTGCAAGAAGATGCCTCACATCCATGGAGGCAAAAGGGACACATTTACTGCACATCCTAGTGTTACAAGTTCAGTATCAAGGCACAAATGTCCTTTCTGGCTTTGACAAAGAATTGCTGAACTGCTGAAAAGTGCCTTTGAACAAGACAGGGCTGAAGATGTAGTGCAGACTCCCTGTGCAGCACGTACAGTCAGTGGAGACCAATTTCCAGAAAATATTATGCTTGAAGGTAACTTTGAATGTCAAAGAATTCAATCTTTGCAACATTCATACATTTCTTCAGACTGACTCATGAGGGCTCAAAACGTGGAAGATAATGCTATAGAAACAAAAGAGTCAAAAGCCAGTAAGAGTGAAGTGGTAGTACCTGCACTTGTGATACAATTGTCTAGACATCACAACATGTGAGAAAAACGCCTTTATATCTAAAGCATCATACACCAAGGGGTAGAAAAGGTGTTAATTAAGTTATCAGACAGGCTTTTGCTAAGCATCATCTCCTGCTCAGTCTGAGCAGCTAAGTTTTTTATTCATAGTATCATAGTATCAGTCAGGGTTGGAAGGGACCACAAGGATCATCTAGTTCCAACCCCCCTGCCGTGGGCAGGGACACCCCACAGTAGATCAGGCTGGCCAGAGCCTCATCCAGCCTGGTCTTAAACACTGTGATACTGTAATACCTCCAGGGACAGGGCCTCAAACATCTCCCTGGACAACCCATTCCAGAGCTTCACTACTCTCATGGTGAAGAACTTCCTTCTCACATCCAGTCTGAATCTCCCCATTTCCAGCTTCATTCCATTCCCCCTAGTCCTAGCACTACCTGAGAGCCTGAGAAGTCCCTCCCCAGCCTTCCTGTAGGCCCCCTTCAGATACTGGAAGGCCACAATGAGGTCACCTTGGAGCCTTCTCTTCTCCAGACTGAACAGCCTTCAGTCTGTCCTCATAGGAGAGGTGCTCCAGCCCTCCGATCATCCTCGTGGCCCTTCTCTGGACACCTGCCAGCACCTCCAGATCCCTCTTGGAATAGGGGCTCCAGAACTGGAGGCAGTACTCCAGGTGGGGTCTCACCAGGGCTGAGTAGAGGGGAAGAATCACCTCCCTTGCCCTGCTGGCCACACTTCTCCTGCTGCAGCCCAGGAGCTGATTGGCTTTCCAGGCTGCAAGTGCACATTGAGAGCTCCTGTTGAGCCTCTCCTCCACCAGCACCCCCAAGTCTCTCTCCTCAGGGCTGCTTTCCAGCCAGACACTACCCAGTGACTGATTATTCTTAGCATATGTCCCACTAGAGGAAAAACAAAACCCACCTTAAATATATATATATATATAAAAATACTTATTTACATTTTCTGTAATTTTATATTACTTGTATATTGCAATAAGCAATTTACACATACTTATTTTATATATATATATAAAATACACACATATATATTTAAAATTAAAAATCTAATTAAGAAATCAAAATATGTACAAGACTTTACCCAGAGGAAAAGACAGAAAAAACTCTCTTTGTTCTTTAAGATAAAAGTAAAGGCTGGAAGTCAGGACACTGAGGAAAGGACTGAAGTAGGGGCTTAGAAGTGAAAGCAAAGGACTGTGGATCATCAGAAAGAAGTTCTACTACTTCAACCATGGTATGCAATAGCTGTTTTGCCTGGCAAAAATTACTAGGCTTTCTTGCTTCAGTAAATCTTGTTTAACTGCTTCATAAACCACTGCCAATTTTATATGGCAGGAGAAGAAACTTAATCTCAGATAAAAAGCACAAATCAGTCAATACACTGGTTTCTTCAAGTATTTCCTTCCCTCATCTAGTTAAAAGCTTCCTAAGAAATGATGTCATACAGAAACATTTCTTACAAATATGCATGTCTAATTGATGAATCATGGCTTTTCTCTACACTGTCTTTAAACCTCATCCAGATTTCTCTGAACAGCCTTAGGGATGTTCATACAGTATGTGTTCTCTTTCTCCTTGGCAACTGCTGGCTCTCAGTCTTTCAGTATTCTGTGACCTATTACAAATTTTGTAAATAAATTACTCCTTTTATGCATTCTGAGTTCTCCTGGTGCTTCAAAACCAAAAGGCCATTTGGTTCACCCACAATTCTCTAACACACTGTGGGTAAGCAAGAATCCAGGGAGGCAACATGAGGGAAAACTAAGAGGAGGCCCAGGCTTGCTTTGCAACTTGTGCATTGGGACAGCAAGATGGAGCCTTGAATTAAAAGCAGTAGCCATCTCCCAAGTGAACAGAATGGAATAGAATGGAATTAACCAGGTTGGAAAAGACCTTTGAGATCATCAAGTCCAACCTATCACCCAACACCATCTAATCAACTAAACCAAGTGCCTCATCCAGGCTCTTCCTAAACACCTCCAGTGATGATGACTCCACCACCTCCCTGGGCAGCACATTCCAATGGCAAATCACTCTTTCTGTGAAGAACTTCTTCCTAACATCTAGCCTATACATCCCTGGGTGCAGCTTGAGACAGTGTCCTCTTGTTCCGGTGCTGGTTGCCTGGGAGAAGAGACCAACCCCCACCTATCTACAACCTCCCTTCAGGTAGTTGCAGAGAGCAATAAGGTCTCCCCTGAGCCTCCTCTTCTTCAGGCTAAGCAACCTCAGCTCCCTCAGCCTCTCCTCATAGGGCTTGTGCTCCAAACCCCTCACCAGCTTGGTAGCCCTTCTCTGGACACATTCCAGCAACTCAACACCTTTCCTAAACTTGAGAACCAAGCAGCAAGAACAGCAACATCTCTGTCCAGATAACAACAATGGAGAATACTTTGCATGCAACCCACACACTCAACAGCACATTAACGTGTACGAGAAGGTTTGGATTATTTATAGCTCACACATAGTTGCATGCCAGACCTTTGATGACTCAAATCCTTCACAAGCATCATTCCATACTCTGAGCCCAGCATCACAGATTTTACATAGCTTACATTATTTCGCTAGCAACCCAGTTGAGTTTTTCACATGTAAACTGGATAATTCTTCCATATCAAGTTGACAACCCACAAAGGCTAAATAACTAGCTCTGGCAAGATGCCTTTTTTCCCCCCTGAAAGGTATTTATTCTAGTTTGAAATAAAAATGGCATTAAAACTGCATGCAAATGCTTTGAATGTCTTCATATTGCCCTACTTCAGCGTACGCCGATACTCTGTTTTCTGAGGCTATTGAAAAACAAAGAATAAAGTTACCCAGGTGAGTGAACTAGGGAAAAAGCATGGTAGGTCTCAGATGCTAACTGTTGTTTGCTGTGACCACCCAAAATATCTGCAAAGATTCAAAAAACGATAAACCAAACAAAACAGCAAACCCCTCTTAAGTAATATTCAGTAGTTTGATTCTTCCATTAGGCACAGACTCTTTTACCAGTTTAGCCAGCTAAATCACCTGGTTTGTGCTTAATGTAATACAGACACAATTAGAGGGATGACAGGCAGCACTAATCAAATTCTCTGTGGTACCAAGCCCTAGGGCAACTGATCTTGAAAGACTCATGCAGACCATGTCCAAATCCTGTAATTGTCTAATGCACAGCTCCATGGTCAGCACTGTGATATGCTGGATGACTATTACCCATAGCCAAAATGAGAGACTACTGATGCCACACAAACAAAAAACAGAGTTCAGCAATCCTCATCCTCCTCTCTCCACCACCATCCTTACAAAATTGCTTTACCATACCTGACATTCCACATTGCAGTAAAAGGCCTGCTTACATCTTCCACACTTGGACAAGGCTTCTTTCCTTCAAAAGAAAACAGAAGTTACTCTGTTGTATCAATCTCAGTGAAACACAAATGTACCCTGCAGTAACTTTTTGCACAATACTTTACATTTCACAATGAAAACTCTGCTTTCTTTAAAGCTTGACCCTCACCTTCTGCTAGCAGGCAGTTTTTATTTGTTTAGAGTTTCAAAACCAAGTTTTTCCTAACACCTGTTATTATCCAAAAGCACTCGGCTGTACTGATAAATTGTTGGGTTTGGAAACATAGTATCCTATGCTGTTTGACAGACACTGACACACTCACAGCTAACTTCCTTTTTTCCCAAACTTCCCAACAGCTTTGTGTACTTGCTCAACAGTATTAACCCTTTGTGCCTACCCTGCCAGTTCTGTTGTTTCTCTGTCTTGAATCATAGAACCAATAAGGTTGGAAGAGACCTCAAAGGTCATCAAGTCCAACCTGTCACCACAGACCTCATGACTACTAAACCATGGCACCAAGTGCCACGTCCAATCCCTCCTTGAACACCTCCAGGGATGGTGACTCCACCACCTCCCTGGGCAGCACATTCCAATGGCTAGCAACTCTCTGTAAAGAACTTTCTCCTCACCTCCAGCCTAAACCTCCCCTGGCACAGCTTGAGACTGTGTCCTCTTGCTCTGGTGCTGGTTGCCTGGGAGAAGAGACCAACCCCCTCCTGGCTACAACCTCCCTTCAGGTAGTCGTAGAGAGCAATAAGGTCTCCCCTGAGCCTCCTCTTCTCCAGGCTAAACAGCCCCAGTTCCCTCAGCCTGTCCTCGTAGGGCTTATGCTCAAGGCCTCTCCCCAGCCTCATTGCCCTTCTCTGGACATCTTCAAGTGTCTCAATATTCTTCTTAAATTGAGGGGCCCAGAATTGGACACAGGACTCCAGGTGCGGCCTAACTGGTGCTGATTACAGGGGCACAATGACTTCCCTGCAACCCCAGAAAGCATGATCACTGTTTAACGAGTAACCATATCCCAACACCAAAAAAAAACATGTTATGTTATGAAATACACTGATGGAACTCCTGTCACCATGAAGCCTGTTAATGTCCTGCTAACAACTGCTCTGAGATCTGTCTATTCTAAGGTGGCCTAAGGCTTGCACTCTCCTGTTTTTGTATATATCCCAACACGGGCAGCTGCCAAAAGGAAGGTCCTTTTCTACTTCAAGGTACATGTGTTGTGGCAGATCCCATCAAAAGCAGGGTGTGTGTTACCCAACAAGTGACATTTTGGTGTGACAGCAACAGGGATCTCAGCAGTATCAAATATTTCAACGTGTCTACACACCCTCTCTAGTTTAAGCAACAAAAAAATAGTCTTCAACTGAGGTAAGGTGTTCGAGTAAAACAAGGGTGACTGTCCTTGTACAATATGACAGCACACAAGACTTCAAGGTCACTGGCATTTGGAGCCTTCACATCCTCTGATTGCTCTTGCAAAGAAGAAGGTACAACATGAGCATATCAGGCTAAAGTTATGAATCTGCTTGCTGACGGTACGCACCTCAAGCGCAGCTCGGACTTGAAATAACACATACTATCAGAGGCAAACACTACATTCTAGTCACATTCTCATTTTACTACAACAGTTCTATGACCACTTAGCAAAGTTCTCTTCTAGAGACTAGTGCTGAGCCCACAACCTTCCTCCTAACACTCTCTGCAAGTTCAACAAGCTCAGCTTGGAATCTAGTATGTGCTAGTTCAGCGCTAATGCGAGAGGGCACTGACACAAAATACATTTCTGAGCACTTGGCAGATCACGTTACACCATAGAGATAATTTTCCTCCTAGTGGAACCTCATCACCCTGGTGTGAAACAAGTTTCAGACTACCTCACTGCAACTGCTATGATACCGCATTTAGTGTAGTCCTTGTTCACTCCAGAGCTCCATGGAAGAAGCTTGCATGGAGAACATGCAGCATTTAAACACACTGCGCCTGGAGATGACCTTTAAACACTGTTCCATGAGGTAACTATTATCTTTACAATATTACCTCATATCAATGGAGCATGGAAAGTGTTCCCTGTCCTTTTTACAGACAGAAATCTTCTGGATGGGATATGCAAAATTAGCCAGTTTCTTTGGCACATGAGAATTTGTGAGCAGGCACAGGAAATAAAACAAAACAAAACCAAACAACATAAAACTTAGGGCCTAGGAAAAGCCACCAGTGTGAAGAAAATCACCTCCGTTCTACAGTTCATCAAATTAATGGGACTCACTTCACTGACTTCACTAGGAAGCATATTATAAAATCACAGAGCAATAGAATTGTTTCAGTTGAAAAAGACCATCGAGATTATCAAATCCAACCATCAACCTAAGACCACTATGGCCATTAAAGCATCTACTGAAGTGCCACATCCACATGTTTCTTAAACATCCCCAAGGACAGTAAGTCTATCATCCTCCTCAGCAACCTATTCCAATGCCTGACCACTCTTTCAAGTCAAGAATTTTTTACTAATATCCAAACTAAATCTTATATGCAACAAGAGGGGTGAATAAGTCACTTAAGAAGATAATGTAACAAGGAAAGAAGCAGCACAAGGTAAGAAGAAAGACATGAGTTAAGATGACTGCTCAGGAGATTAAAAAATCTACTAGAGTGCAGCAATTATATTCCTCAGTCTACATATGCAAGCAATACTTACATATTGATAAAAGTAGCAAAAGCACAACTTCCCTTACTGAGGCAAACACTAACACTTGCTCCAATTTATAACCAGGTGACCACTGTGATTCTTCAATAAATTGCCAGAAGTCAGCAGCTGACATGGAGAGGTTTGTGGCAACCGCTGGAAGACACACAGCAGCTCAGACTGCTTCTCCATGCAGGGAAGCTGGGCAGCTGGTGAGCACCCAGAAAACTCGAGCACCTCGCATCCTGCCACAGCTGGGAGCCATGAACCGCGCCACAGCAGGTCTGCTGTAATCAAAGCCAGCACTCGAGTTTAAAGGCTCATAGCCACGGGGCAATCGACCTCTGCCTGTGCTTTGCCCATAAGGTTTCAACAGAGAAACAGAAATATACAGATATTTCGGTATATTTCATTACAAATATGTATTCTGTTCACACCACGGAAATGCAAAGCACGAATCAGGCAGTTGTGAAGCCTTTGCCAAAACTTCATTAAGATCGGTGAATGTTATGTTTCATTACAGCAAAACTAGAGCCAGGTTGTACACGTGTAACTTCCACACCACATGAAGCGCTAAACTTTTTTCTTTATTCCCGAACTGTCAAGCAAAGAAACCACCTCAAAGCTATCAGCTTCGTCACGGGCTGCCCTCCAGAGAACCACGAGCAGAGAGAGGAAGGGGAGAGTTTAGCAATGAAAGGCCGCCGAAGCCCCCTGGCAAGCCCTCTGAGGGCACTGCTGCCGTGATCAGTCCTGGCGGGGCCGAGGCGAGGGCCCCCTCGTGGAGCCGCGGCCTGCATGCCGCTGACACGGCCACGGCCACGACGCGGGTGGGCCGACCCGCCGCCCTGGGGCGGGCCGCCGCCGGCCGAACCGCGAGAAGCCGCGCCGGGGCTGGCCGCACGGCAGCCGCCCGCCGAGCCGCCGCCGCACCCCGGGCCCGCCCCAGGCCGTACCTGGCGAAGCAGCTGTCGCAGTGGCTGCCGCGCTCGCTGACGGTCAGCACGGCGGTGTAGGCCGGGCAGCTAAAGAGCAGCTCCCCCACAGCGTAGCGCCGTCGCGCCCGCAGCCCCCGACCCTTGCCGTCACTGACGAATCTCTCCAGGTCGCCCGGCTGCGGCGCTGCCTCAGAGCGCATCCTGCCGCGGTGAAAGGAAACGGGCGACGGGGCAAGCCTCCTCTCGCGGCCCGCGTACGCCCGGGGAGGCCGCGGCCAGCCGAGTTCTGGCGCGCTGTGGGGCGCTGGAGAGCCGCCGCCGCCGCCTGCCCCGGCTGCCTGCCCCTGCTCGCCGTGCGGCGCGGGGAGCGCCTCCTCCGGGCGGCGGAGGATTAGCCGGCCGTGACCAGGGAGGGCAGCCAGTGGCTGCGCGCCCGGGAAGTCGTCTTCGCACTGCGAGCGTAGGGCCTGAATCGAAGGGGCTAGGGTATAGCTTTGGGGCTCGCAGGGCCTTGAAATGCTACCTAGCAGGCGTGCTGGGAGAGCCGGCCAGCCCACGGCCCCCGCAGACCGCTTGCTGTTGGAGCGGCCTTGCCCACCCGTGTCTCCCATTTACAGACCTGGCGGAAGCCTACCTGAGGCCCAGATCTCAGGGAAGGGAGCTTGCCGCACCGCCTCAGCCTGTTTAGAGCATCAGCAAGTCCTCCCAAGACAACGTGCTTCAATCATGAGCAGTTCGAATCACAGCAGGGGTGTCCTGGCCTGCTTGGTAAGTGAGGCCGGGCTCAGCTCATGCAAGCCCAATGCCATTCAGGTTTCCCCACCACCCATCCTGGTTTACACCATCTGCTGTAGGGCTGTGATGGCAAAGGGATCCGTGTATGACCCATTTCTCTGGTGGTGTGAGAAAATGAGGTCGTTGAAAATGGTAAGGCAGGTGGGAGATCACAGACCATGAGGGGAAGGGTTCTCCAGAGGTGGCCAGTACAGCAGCTGGGTCAGCTTGGGAGTTACCAGAGGGCCTGCAGCACTGCTGTACATGGCTTGTGGATGCCAGAATGATAGAATCAATAACGTTGGAAAAGACCTCAAAGATCATCAAGTCCAACCTATCACCCAACACCTTATGACTACTAAACCATGGCTTCAAGTGCCACGTCCAATCCCTTTTTTAACACCTCCAGGGACGGTGACTCCACCGCCTCCCTGGGCAGCACATTCCAATGGCTAACAACTCTCTGTGAAGATCTTTCTCCTCACCTCCAACCTAAACTTCCCCTGGTGCAGCTTGAGACTGTGTCCTCTTGTTCTGCTGCTATTTGCCTGGGAGAAGAGACCAACCCCCTCCTGGCTACAGCTTCCCTTCAGGGAGTTGTAGACAGCAATAAGGTCTCCCTGAGCCTCCTCTTCTCCAGGCTAAACAACCCCAGCTCCCTCAGCCTCTCTTCATAGGTCTGTGCTCCAGACCCCTCCCCAGCCTCGTTGCCATTCTCTGGACATGGTCAAGTGTCTCAATATCCTTCTTAAATTGAGGGGCCCAGTAGTGGACACAGTACTCAAGGTATGGCCTAACCAGTGCTGAGTACAGGGGCACAATGACTTCCCTGCTCCTGCTGGCCACACTCTTCCTGAAATTCCAGAACTACATTACAAGTCAGAGACTAAGAAGCTGGCCACCCTCTCCTCATATTTTAGGATAATAATTTTTGGTGTCACTTGTAGTTCTTGAGCAGTGTAGACTGGTGTAAACCTCTAAAGTTTGTAATCTCTACTATTAGTTTCTGTGTCTTTAGTTTTGTCTTAAAGTATTTATACAGTGAATAATTTGTAAGCGCTGTTTTGTCTGAACACATCAGTTTGAACCTAAAGATCAAAATTAAATCAGTTAAGTGGAAAAAAAGAAGTATGTTCAAGAAGGAAACTTGAAACAAGGAATTTGCTTGGGAAAATAAGTAAGTAAAATGAACCAAAAATTCATCCAGGGGGATTGTGATGAAATTACTAGATTTTAATGTTGTTAAGAGTGCAGTATGTGACAGAGCTATTCATATTGCTAAAACTACTCCTGTGTCACTGATCTGAGAATCTGGTTCTAAATTAAAACAATGGCAGTAGTCTGTAGCTATTCAATTTTAATATTCCAGCTCAGGCTGTTTCTCTGGATGATTTCAGTTAAGTAGAAGTAGAAACACTAAAATGACCAATTTAAGAAGGACATTGAGATACTTGAACGTGTGCAGAGAAGAGCAATGAGGCTGGGGAGAGGCCTTGAGCACAAGCCCTATGGGGAGAGGCTGAGGAAGCTGGGGAGAAGAGGAAGCTCAGGGGAGATCTTATTGCTCTCTAAAACTACCTGAAGGGAGGTTGTAGCCAGGTGGGGGTTGGTCCCTTCTCCCAAGGAACTGGCACCAGAGAGGACACAGTCTCAAGCTGTGCCAGGGGAGGTTTAGGCTGGAAGTGAGGAGAAAGTTCTTCACAGAGAGAGTTGCTGGCCATTGGAATGTGCTGCCCAGGGAGGTGGTGGAGTCACCATCCCTGGAGGTGTTCAAGGAGGGATTGGACATGGGACTTGGTGCCATGGTTTAGTAGTCATGAGGTGTTGGGTGACAGTTTGGACTTGATGATCCTTGAGGTCTGGTTGATGGTAGGCTGAACATGAGCCTGCAGCATGCCCAGGCAGCCAAGAAAGCCAATGGCATCCTGGCCTGGATCAGGAATAGTGTGGCCAGCAGGAGCAGGGAGGTCATTCTGCCCCTGTACACTGCACTGGTTAGGCCACACCTTGAGTACTGTGTCCAGTTCTGGGGCCCTCAGTTTAGGAAGGGTGTTGACTTGCTGGAACGTGTCCAGACAAGGGCAACAAAGTTGGTGAGAGGTTTGGAACACAAGCCCTGTGAGGAAAGGCTGAGGGAGCTGGGGTTGCTTAGCCTGGAGAAGAGGAGACTCAGGGGTGACCTTCTTGCTCTCTACAAATACCTGAAGGGAGGTTGTAGATAGGCAGAGGTTGGTCTCTTCTCCCAGGCAGCCAGTACCAGAACAAGAGGACACAGTCTCAGGCTGCACCAGGGCAGGTTTAGGTTGGATGTTAGGAAGAACTTCTGTACAGAGAGAGTGATTGCCCATTGGAATGGGCTACCCGTGGAGATGGTGGAGTCACCTTCATTGGAGGTGTTCAGGAGGAGACTTGATGGGGTGCTTGGTGCCATGGGTTAGTTGTTTAGGTGGGTTGGATTGGTTGATGGGTTGGACGCAATGATCTTGAAGGTCTCTTTCAACCTGGTCTATTGTATTGTATTGCCTTTTCCAACCTTGTTGATTCTATGAAGTAACAGTACAGAAAATAAGCATGGCAACATTAACTTGCAAAAAATACAACACATTCCATGCTGCCTCATCACAGACGCCGTCTGGCAACCACAAGTGGGTGGAAAGTAATGCTGAGGTGTGAGGCATTTTCCCAGCATCACCTCCCTCAAGCTGGGTACTTGGTTACTTCTGTGCTGTTGGCAGCTGAATGAGCTATGTCACAGCTGATCAGCACACCACCTGAGCTGCAGCAAAGATGTGTCCACATCTGCTTTAATGCTATCACATTGTCGGTTGTGAGGCAGCACAAAAATCAGAATTTGGAAGTACTCTAGTGTGTAAAATTATGTAAAACCCCCAAAAACCAACCTCACCCTGTTCTTAAGCTGGATCACTCACCCACTGCATCATAGACCCACAAAGAAAGATAAGTGCTAGAAACAGGTCTGTTGACAACCAACCCCAGGTGCAGCCAGGAGTTGAATCAGATCCAAGGACCATGCCTGGATGAGCAGGAGGCAAGGTGCAGAGGTTGTGAGTTGGAGTCGCCAGGGAGGTTGGCCAGAGGAATTAAGACCTATTCATGCTCTCAGGGCCCCAAAAATAAGCTAATCCATATAACTAACTTATTTTGTACTCAGTTGCATATCTTTGATATCTTTAACAGTCTTATGATGAAACTATTGGAGCCACTGCAGAAATAATATATCTTTCTGAACCAACATTATTTGAATCAGTTGACACATCACTTTTTCTACAAGGAGAGATTGAGCAATTAAAATAGGTTCAGTTGTTGAAATATTTGCTATCACCCTCTACCACTGATCTAAGTGTTAATCATGACCCAGTGTAGATCTGTGGACAGCAGGGATGGAATTAGAACATCCAGTTAGCTTTATTAAAAGCAGTATATAAGCAACTACCTGAGTGCTGCATCGTACATGTGCAGACTGCCATTTACTCCCTATCCCAGCTCAGTGTAGATAGTGGATGTCTAGCTCAAAGGTCTGGACTCTTTAGTTAAGGCATTTCTACAACTGAGTGTATTTTTAAATAGCAATCAATAGTGTATCTACTTTATGAATTAATTAGCATTATCTAGGAAACTTCCTTTTGTTTAGTCCAGTTTGATTAATTGATGGATGAAATACAGATAGAGCCATAGCTCCTAAAACCATATACTCTGACTTTCTCTACTGCACAACCTATTGAATTCCTTGAACTAATTCCTGCTCAAAGTAAAGCAAAGCTTTTAGGAAACAGCCAGTCTTGATTCTAAAATGTCTCTACTAAGTACTTTTACCAAAAAAACTACTAAACATAAATGCTTTATTTCTATCCTTAATAGGCCCAGTTGTCTTTTCAGCTACAAATGCTTGTTATACTATTTTATAAACTACTTTGCAAAGTTCTCAGCTTTTTCTTTCTATATTTGTACTTGACATTGGCAGAATTAAATGATTCAGCATTTGCTTCTGCAATCTGAAAACATCCTGGTCTCCAAACTGGTGACACATGGGTTTGATGGGTGGACCACTAGATGGATAAAGAACTGGCTTGATGGCTGCACCCAGAGAGTGGCTGTCAATGGGTCCATGTCCCAGTGGAGGCCAGGGACAAGCAGAGTCCCTCAGGGATCAGTCCTGGGACCAGGCTTGTTCAACATCTTTGTGGGTGCCATGGACAGAGGCATTGAGTGCACCCTCAGCAAGTTTGCTGATGACACCAAGCTGTGTGGTGCAGCAGACACACTGGAGGGAAGGGATGCCATCCAGAGGGACCTTGACAGGCTGGAGAGGTGGGCACAAGCCAACCTCAGGAGCTTCAACAAGACCAAGGGCAGGGTCCTGCAGCTGGGTTGAGGCAATCCCAGGCACAAATCCAGGCTGGGCAGGGACTGGCTGGAGAGCAGCCCTGAGGAGAGAGAGACTTGGGGGTGCTGGTGGAGGAGAAGCTCAATAGGAGCTCTCAATGTGCACTTGCAGCCCGGAAAGCCAATCAGTTCCTGGGCTGCATCAGGAGAAGTGTGACCAGCAGGGCAAGGGAGGGGATTCTCCCCCTCTACTCAGCTCTGGTGAGACCCCACCTGGAGTACTGCCTCCAGTTCTGGAGCCCTTATTACAAGAGGGATCTGGAGGTGCTGGAAGGTGTCTAGAGAAGGGCCACGAGGATGATCAGAGGGCTGGAGCACCTCTCCTGTGAGGACAGACTGAAGGAGTTGGGGCTGTTCAGTCTGGAGAAGAGAAGGCTCCGAGGTGACCTAATTGTGGCCTTCCAGTATCTGAAGGGGGCCTCCAAGAAGGCTGGGGAGGGACTTGTCAGGCTCTCGGGTAGTGCTAGGACTAGGGGGAATGGAATGAAGCTGGAGATGGGGAGATGCAGACTGGATGTGAGAGTGGTGAAGCCCTGGAACGGGTTGTTCAGGAAGGTGATTGGGGCCCCATCCCTGGAGGTGTTTAAGCCCAGGCTGGATGAGGCTCTGGCCAGCCTGGTCTAGTGTGGGGTGTCCCTGCCCATGGCAGGGGTTGGAACTAGCTGATCCTTGTGGTCCCTTCCAACTCTGACTGATTCGATGATTCTGTAATTACATACTCCAGTAGTGAAATCCTGGTCACACAGAAGTCAGTGACAAATTCCTGACCTTCCATGGTCAGGATTTAATTTGTGTTTCAAATAATGCTTTGTTGGAATAAAAGAGATCTAGCAACTCATACATCTTATCAGATCACTTCTAACCATATACTGGGTCATAGGCCACATCTAAGAAGCTCATGAGGTTTCTTTTGGGGGGAACCAGCTGGGATGACAGCAAAAATTCTCAGACTCCTGTTCCACATTATCATTGCTGATGATTTGATTATGCCTCAGGTAATGAGGAAAAATTTGGATTTCAGCATCTCTCTTTTTCTATAAACAGCCATTTAGTTTAAAAGCCCAAAATAATAATTTACTAAATAGGCTTTATTCCACCCTGGAAAATGTTGCTTTCGAAGAGATAATACATGAATTTATTCACAAGAGTGATATTGAGCACCAGCCTGAATCTCCATTGAAACCCTCCAGGAGAAATTCAGCCAGCTGCCTGCATAGCTTTTACCTTACTTTGGATGTTTTCAGAAATTAAAACTGGTTTAATAAGCTATTAATGAAAACAGTTTAGTGGCTACTTTGTTAGTATATTTATCCTGTCCTCCCCTTTTCCCCCACCCTGTATTTATAGAAGACCTGTAAATAAAGCATACTCTTTTGGATCTCCCTGTTTTATCCACGTTCATGGCATAATCTGAATGTGGATTTTTATGAATCACTTTGAATGCCTAAATAGATACTGTTTATTGCAAAACAGAGGCTTGTTAATCACTTTATGAAGATTCTCAAGGCTTTAGCCATATAAATATGCATGCAACTGCTGAATAAATAGCCAACACTAGGGAGTTTCAAGCAACCAGAAGAAGACTGGAGTGCTCTCACTCCCTGCTGCTCACAAGAGAGGAGTCTGTACCCTGCAGGATGTGTTGAGGACCTGGCAGGATTGGGTGATAAAATGATACTTTGCTAAATTATACCTTACATCTGCAAAGACTTATACTTCTCATCTCCTCTGTCTTCTTTCAACTTCCATTACGTCTGTTTTAAATATGAAAGATGGTGGCTCATGAAAGGATGTGAAGTAGGGTATGGGTTTAAGAAAGTCACAGAACAAAGTGCCATGCCTGCTCTTTGAATTTCTTAAAATTAAGGAGTCTTTAGAAGCAGAGCTGTTCACCTTCACTCACAACCTTGGAGCTGCTTGATGGAAAGCTGCACACATCTGACAGAAAAAGATCCATCCCTGTTAGTCACTTTTAGTTAGGCTTAATCACTTAATCTTCCAGAAATGGTACTGCCGAACCGCAGACTCTACTCTCCAGGAACGGCTGCACGCCCCCTGCCCAAAGCTGTCTTTTTGTGTTATGTGTCACCACAGATGTTAGCCAGAAAGGTTCTGAACTTGGAAAGGGAGCAGGGAGTCACTCGCTAAGACACAGGGCCCCAAGCATACTAGGGGCTGAGCTAGGAATAAACAATGAAATCAGCTACAGGGTAGGTACAAGGAATGATCATAGGCCAACAGCCTATGGGGAGAGAAGGGACAAAGGAAACTGTATATAACCTTTTCTATATTTAATGCAATTATTTCCAGAGAGATCTGGTTTGTTAACCTTGTAAATTTTTTTTCCTTTTATATTTTTTTTTTTTTACTTTTCCTCAAAATTATTGGTACCATCAGCTGCTTTCAGCTGCTCAGTGCAGGTACTGACAGCAGGAGAGCTGGGGCACTGGAAGCATGTCCTGTGCTCTGGTACAACTAACAAAATCTCAGCATAACCTGATTTAACAGACTTGGTGGGCAGATTTCACTGCTCACCCCTAATTCTGTCCTGCTGTAGCAGCTGCTTCTGGTATCGTGGCAATTGATGGGTAATTTGGGTTCAGAGATTTGCACCTTTTCAGCAGGTGAGTGCAAGCCTATATTATTTTCAAACCAGAGATTAAATGTGAAGGTAAAAACTCAGCAGGAGCTGGGAAATGCTGCCTTTCAAAGAGGAAAAGTGCAGTGAATCACTTTTAGGAAATAACCTGCAAGGTGGGAGTTCAGGGATGACAGTGAGTTGAGAATTCAGTAGGGGCTGCAAGCACAGTGAGTGACTGGTGCATCTCTCAGGCCGGGGTGCTCCCAGCTCCCAGTGCTTGAGGGGCCTGGGTTTGACATTCAAAGTCTGTCCTTGTGTTATCTTCCACATCTATGCCATGAATTGTTGACATGTTGACAATATTGATGTTGCCCAGTACTGATACACAGACAAAAATGCTCTAGACATGCCCTGGCTCTGTTGATAGTCAGGCTGTTCCCAACCAAAGAGAAATGGTGGAAATGCAGAAGCCGAGCAACCCCATAGAGATGTCTGTCTCTTCTCTTTAGAGACATCAAGGGAGCTGGGGTTGTTTAGCCTGGAGAAGAGGAGGCTCAGGGGAGACCTTATTGCTGTCTACAACTGCCTGTTGTAGTGGTGGCTGTAGCCAGGAGGGGGTTGATCTCTTCTCCCAGGCAACCAGCACCAGA
>CM066577.1:13887500-13992500 GCA_033816785.1 Picus viridis
GCCCTGGAGCTAAGGGGCTTGGTCCAGGTCCTGTTCACACAGCCCACACCTCACGCTCTTTGCAGCAAGCTGCCTGTGTCTCCTGGGCCATGTCTTCACACAGTTCACCTTTGGGCCTGAAGTGTTGAGCCTGTGGCCCAAGCAGAGAGCATGGTAGTTTTCAGTGTGTATGAGATAATGTGGCCCCTGGGCATCAGCCCCTTTGGTGCTAGTTCCATGGAACAGAATGCTGAGAGCCCAGGGATATGGCATAGAGGGAATACTTGAAGGGTTTGAATGTTATGGGGATAGAGAAGGGAGATACAATGATGTTGTCCATACTGCCTTTGGGAGTGCTTTCTGGAGGAAACCATCTTGCTGAACTGCCAGGGTTCTGTTTTGGGGATGTACTTAAGGCAGTCCAGAATAGAGCCAGAGAATAAGCTATCAGCGTGAACTGATCAGGGATTTCAGATATTTAGCACTGTGAAGATTTACATTGTGAAGGGGAACTTTTACCCTCAAGTGTGACTGCTCTGCAGGTTTATGTGACTGACAAATCTGTGAATGTGGGGAGAAAGAAAAGCTACATGGGACTGTGACCTGTCAGACTCCATACATGTGCCTGAGCTGCACAGAGTAAATGGACTGTATGTCCCAGACACGTAGAGGGACCAGTACTGAAGATGTGATTGGTGTTCTTTGAGACAACAATATGAAAAATCCCAATATATAGGAAATGAAAATGTGGCTGTTGTGCACACATTTGGCTAGATGAGCTTATGTATATGCACCCAAGGATTTGGTGCAAATGTGAAGTAAAATGTAAAATATATATCCATTTCATTAAAAATAACAACATTTAAACCAGGAGTGCATGGCCAAATACATTGACCATAAACTCTGTCCTAGGCAGAGTCTCTGTATTAACAGAATGTCAGGACTTCTCCAAATGCTAGAAAACTATGAACAGCAATCAGCATCCCCACAGATTAATATGGTACTTCTCCTGCAGTGGTTGAAGAGCAGTGCTTGTCTGTACTTCAAGAAATATTCCAAATTGTCAAAGGACAGACAGAGAGGAGAAGATGGATGAGGATTACAGTATTAACAATTGAAAACTGTTCAGCTGGACCCATAGTATCAGCACACTCGTGACATGAGACTCTACTGCTCAAGTCAGTGTGAGAAAAGAGTTTTGCTATCACAGCTCATCTGTTCCAAACACGGTAATACAATAATAAACCAGGCTGGAAGAGACCTTCAAGATCATCGTGTCCAACCCATCAACCAATCCAACCCACCCAAACAACTAAACCATGGCACCAAGCACCCCATCAAGTCTCCCCCTGAACACCTCCAATGATGGTGACTCCACCACCTCCCTGGGCAGACCATTCCAATGGGCAATCACTCTCTCTGTGCAGAACTTCTTCCTAACATCCAGGCTAAACCTCCCCTAGCGCAGCTTGAGACTGTGTCCACTTGTTCTGGTGCTGGTTGCCTGGGAGAAGAGACCAACCTCTGCCTGGCTACAACCTCCTTCAGGTAGTTGTAGAGAGCAATAAAGTCACCCCTGAGTCTCCTCTTCTCCAGGCTAAGCAACCCCAGCTCCCTCAGCCTTTCCTTATAGGGCTTGTGTTCCAAACCCCTCACCAACTTTGTTGCCCTTCTCTGGACATGTTCCAGCAAGTCAACATCCTTCCTAAACTGAGGGGCCCAGAACTGGACACAGGACTCGAGGTGTGGCCTAACCAGTGCAGTGTACAGGGGCAGAATGACCTCCCTGCTCCTGCTGGCCACACTCTTCCTGATGCAGGCCAGGATGCCATTGGCCCTCTTGGCTGCCTGGGCACACTGCAGGCTCATGTTCAGCCTACCATCAACCAGCACCCCCAGGTCCCTCTCTGCCTGGCCACTCTCCAGCCACTCTGACCCCAGCCTGTAGCACTGCATGGGGTTGCTGTGGCCAATGTGCAGAACCCAGCACCTTCAAGGAAAATCCACAGAGACAAAATTTTCTTGAAGAAAAGAGAAAAAGAAAATGAGTCAGTGTAAAGCTGCTTCTCTGGGGAGTTACATAAAAAAATGAAAAGTAGATACTCAAAGATACACAGAAACTAGATGACTCAATCATGAAAGCAGTAGACATTGTAGTCTCAGGAATGAAGTAATGACTTGATGATAAAACTAAGTGGATAACATTATCCATGCAAACACTTTGGGAGTTTGAATTTATCCCTTTTTATGACATCTGATGATGGTATTGAATTATGATTTCATGTATTCACAAATCTTTTTACATTATCAAAGGCATTCTCATGAGCTAAATATGCTCCTGACGAGTCAAAACTGAGACAAAAGACTTGGTTAACAAATCAAGTTAGGCATCTTAAGGAGGATTGCTGTAACTTGTATTTCTTTTTTCTGTGAATCATTTTCAAAGGCATTTTGACTTCAACAGACCTTTCTCGGGCCCCTTCTCTTCAAACCACAAAACCTGGCATGGGCATTCCTTGAGTCAAGAATTAGCAACTAAAAGTATTTGCTTCAAATTGATAAAGCCTGTCACTTTGCTTTATGCTTCTACCTCCTGCCTCTTTAAGATGACAGCATGGTCACTCTATGAAATTAATAGGAGACCAAAAAAAAAACCAATAGACCATGGGATCTTTTCTGGTTCAGTTTCTTTTAGTCTTCTGTACCTTTGTTGTTAGACCTAGCATTTGCCTCCTTAGATATTGCATTTAACATCTTTATTGATGATCTGGATGAGGGCATTGAGTCCATCATCAGTAAATTTGCAGACGACACCAAGCTGGGGGCAGGAGTTGATCTGCTGGAGGGTAGAGAGGCTTTGCAGAGGGACCTCGACAGGCTGGACAGATGGGCAGAATCCAACGGCATGAGATTTAACAAGTCCAAGTGCCGGGTTCTGCACGTTGGCCACAGCAACCCCATGCAGTGCTACAGGCTGGGGTCAGAGTGGCTGGAGAGCGGCTAGGTAGAGAGGGACCTGGGGGTACTGGTTGATGGTAGGCTGAACATGAGCCTGCAGTGTGTCCAGGCAGCCAAGAGGGCCAATGGCATCCTGGCCTGCATCAGGAAGAGTGTGGCCAGCAGGAGCAGGGAGGTCATTCTGCCCCTGTACACTGCACTGGTTAGGCCACACCTCGAGTCCTGTGTCCAGTTCTGGGCCCCTCAGTTTAGGAAGGATGTTGACTTGCTGGAACATGTCCAGAGAAGGGCAACAAAGTTGGTGAGGGGTTTGGAACACAAGCCCTATGAGGAAAGGCTGAGGGAGCTGGGGTTGCTTAGCCTGGAGAAGAGGAGACTCAGGGGTGACCTTCTTGCTCTCTATAACTACCTGAAGGGAGGTTGTGGACAGGTGGAGGTTGGTCTCTTCTCCCAGGCAGCCAGCACCAGAACAAAAGGACACAGTCTCAGGCTGCGCCAGGGGAGGTTTAGACTGGATGTTAGGAAGAAGTTCTATACAGAGACAGTGATTGCCCATTGGAATGGTCTGCCCAGGGAGGTGGTGGAGTCACCATCATTGGAGGTGTTCAGGAGGAGACTTGATGGGGTGCTTGGTGCCATGGTTGAGTTGTTTAGGTGGGTTGGATTGGTTGATGGGTTGGACGCGATGATCTTGAAGGTCTCTTCCAACCTGGTTTATTGTATTGTATTGTATTATTTATTTTCATTGCTATCTCTGTAAGTGCAAAAAACTGAGCAATGGAAGTTGTTTCTTAGCATCTCTTTAGTCACTCTAATTTGTATTGCTCATCATAAGGTCACGTGGGATTTCTTGCAGCCCCCTTCCCTCTGAGAGACCTATGTGAAGACAATTTCATGTTTGAAGCCATGACTGTGACAAATAGACTGGTGAATTCAGTGGTGTTGTGAGAGTTACCTAGGTGGCTTTTAAGATGAAAAATTCTAATTAAAGTACTGCCATTTAGACTAGACTAGACTAGACTAGACTAGACTAGAATTGAATTGAATTGAATTGAATTGAATTGAATTGAATTGAATTGAATTGAATTGAATCGAATTGAATTGAATCGAATTGAATTAACCAGGTTGGAAAAGACCTTCGAGATCATTGAGGCCAACCTGTCATCCAACACCATCTAATCAACTAAACCATGGCACCAAGTGCCTCATCCAGGCTCTTCCTAAACACCTCCAGTGATGGTGACTCCACCACCTCCCTGGGCAGCCCATTCCAATGGCCAATCTCTCTTTCTATGAAGAACTTCTTCCTAACATCCAGTCCATTTTAAATAAATCTGGCTTCTAGTTCTGAACTATGTGTCCATGGTAGATTACCACCTTCTGGTAACAAAAGTATCAGATCATATTAATCTTCTGTTTCAGCTCTCCCTGTCAAGCCATAGGATGAGGAGGTGGCAGGTGAAGGGTTGTGCAGAGTTCTGCTCTCTGAGCATCAGTTGAGATAAATTAGGCATTCCTTTTTAGCCTAACTTGCTCTGAGTTTGGGTCACTTGTGATCTGGCTGTCACAGCCACCTGCTTGACAGCATTACCAGCCGACAAGCTTTGCCACTGGGTCTTGGCAGACTTTAAGCAGCTTGTCTATGTCTCATGTCCATATTTGCACCACAATCTGCCCTTGTCTAGGTGGATCCAGAGTCTGCTTGAAAGATAGCAGAGTAGGAATGCAGAAACAGTGACTCTAATAGAGCTCCCTGGGTGCAGTCCTTAGAGGCTAAGAGATGGCTAAGCATAAATTGTGAAAATTTTGACTGATGAGAGAGGAAATTAAGACAACAGAGATATCTCTCTACAACTACCTGAAGGGAGGTTGTAGACAGGCAGAGGTTGGTCTCTTCTCCCAGGCAACCAGCACCAGAACCACAGGACACAGCCTCAAGCTGTGCCAGGGGAGGTTTGGGCTGGAGGTTAGGAGGAAGTTCTACAGAGAGAGAGTGATTGCCCATTGGAATGGGCTGCCCAGGGAGGTAGTGGAGTCACCATCATTAGATGTGTTCAGGAGAAGACTTGATAGGGTGCTTGGTTGCATGGTTTAGTTGATTAGGTGGGTTGGATGATAGGTTGGATGATCTTGAAGGTCTCTTCCAACTGGGTCTATTCTATTCTATTCTATTCTATTCTATTCTATTCTCTATTCTCTATTCTATTCTTATTCTATTCTATTCTATTCTATTCTATTCTATTCTATTCTATTCTATTCTATTCTATTCTATTCTATTCTATTCTATTCTATTCTATCTTAAAAGCTTCAGTCTGGAAGTCCTTGCTGTCTTTGTGTCCATGACAAACATTAAGCAGTCCATTTCCACAAAAATGTTTGAATCAGTACCAAAGGAAAATGCCACTGTATTCCAGTAGGAGTGATACATTATAATTACATCAGAACTGTAGGAATATCAGGTGCCAAACTCTTCCTAAAGACTTTTTTTTAGTTATCTGGGGAGCTGAATTAACTCTTGCACAAGATACTTAATCTTGCGACACAATGTCCTGAGAGGACATTCACAAATAAAGGTTTCTGTCAGTGTTCATAATTTGGGCTTTACTTCAAAATTGTAATAAAAAATTGAAAATTCATGTTGGCTCCTCTTCCACACTAGTGTTGTCCTAATCAAGATGAGAAGGCAGTGGCTAATTATATTTGCCTAGTTTTGACAGTTTACTTAGCTAACTGGCCAAAAGGCAAATAATGCTTTTGCCACGTGAAATCACGGAGTTGTAAAAAAGTAGACATTGTGATATATATCTCTACACACATTTTGTAATACTTACAAGGAAAACAGAAAGAGAGGGACAGGGCCTGTTATAAGACAGGTCTTTTGTGCAAAGTTCTAGATAACATAATTGGAATAGAAACAAGGGGGTCCTATAGAAATGTAACAGAACGCTGCAGAAATTACTCTAAAACCTGTGGAGCATTACGTCTTTTATATGAACTTTTTTGAGCCATTGTATAGAATTTAATAGCAGAGGTATCTGAACTATAGGGGTTTTATTTTTTTTTTTTAAAGGCAGCAGAAAGCTTATAATTCTGTGTTAAATTCCACAGGAGTTTTCCATAAGGGCTGGGCTGTTTCTGAGGTGTATCCTCTGTGTGTTTCTTCCCTGCTCCTGTGGCGAGCTGAACTTTGGTTTTAGTCTGCAGCACATTCTGAATCCATGAGTAGCCTTTTGTGGGTAAAAAAGAAGATAGTTCTCTGTCTCATTAATCTGCAGATTCATGTGGAAGTCTATGCTGTCTTAAACTTCATCTGCAGGTCACCATCCAGCTGCATGAGCCATTGTGTCTGAGTTCTAAATAGGGATGTACAATAGGCACTGTACCTCTGGTGTAAAATGTACACAGAAAATCACATACCACTTCCATCAGCAACTGAGGTTTTGTATTATTTCAATGGACTGAGGGCCCCTTTTTAGTGCATCAGGGAGGTAAGAAAGTGTACATAAAGGACTGCATAACATGTATCCTTTCCTGACTTGGTAGAAATGAGAGAAACTACATTTTTTTTTTGTTGAGGCAGGTAGATTATGTATGAACCACAAACACAAAATTAGCTGTATGGTAAAAGTACTACTTTTAGAAAGCCAGCCTGTCCAGATGTTGAAACTTCTTAGTTGTTCCTACCATAAAATGAAAACCAGAGTTTGGGAAGATTGCTGCTGAAGCCAATACAACAGAGATGAGGAATGACAAAAGGGTCTAAGTTCCTCCAAATTTAGGAAGGAGAAAAAAATGTCAAAACAGTAATAAACCACAACCAGGTCAACAGGTCCATCCACAGGAGAAAACCAGCCTTTAGCAGAAGGGCCTCTGAAACTTCTGAAGAACAGAAGATTGATAGGAAAGCATTTTAATGAGAAATAAAATGTGCCTTCCTGTCAGGGAGGAAGGGAGTTGCAGGGTGCTTGAGAAATGGAAAAAAAAAAAAAGCCATTAAATCCTGATATGAATAAAGATCAGGTGAGAGAGGATGTCACCCTGTGGCCTTTGGAACTGTATTTCTGCTGCCTCCTGAAATTATGTTTTCCTGAAACAAAGGAACAGTGTTATGGAAAAGTGGGTGCCAGGTACTTTAGGAAAATGAGACACAGCGAAGCGGATAAAAGAGACAAAGACAATAGCAATCATATGCTATAAAGTGAAGGCAGCTGAGGTCCGAGACAAAGGTGAATATTCTGAGCCAGCAAGATGACTGAAGCAGGGGAAGGAAGGAGGGAAAGGTGATTCACAATAACATTTGAAAGACATTGGCTTGAATATTTATCACTGTCACAGCAAACTTAGGTTGGCAGCCTTGGCGGCTGACTTTGTTCTTTCAGTGCTTTCCCACCCTTAAGATGACAAACAGGAATGTAGTTCAAAGTACAGCCCTTAATGCAAGTTGAACACAACAGTGCCTGGGCTCACATGTGAATTACATTGGCATTGTTATGCAATTTTATATAGCTTTTAGATCAAAATAGCAGAGGTGTTGACTCATATCAATATCCAGTGGGGGGTCCTATGACCTGGTCAATGATTCTGCTACCTCTTTAGTTTAGAAATTGCTCAAATAACTCTGAAGTGATTAATCCACCTGATTGAGGCTGGATACAAAAGTAGTCTTTTTTGGGTTGTGTTCTTTTGGTTTGGTTTGGTTTGGTTTTGTGGGGGTTTTGTTTGTGGTTTTTGTTTGTTGATTGTTTGTTTTCTCATAGAAAAGTCTACTTTATACTGCTTTTGTAAGAGCTATTTCTGCACACACATAATGGTTCTCGAAGGTTCAGATGCAGGTCCTATTACAGAATCACAGAATCACCAAGGTTGGAAGAGACCTCAAAGATCATCAAGTCCAACCTTTCACCACAGACCTCATGACTAACCATGGCACCAAGTGCCATGTCCAATCCCCTCTTGAACACCTCCAGGGATGCTGACTCCACCACCTCCCTGGGCAGCTCATTCCAATGGCTAATGACTCTCTCAGTGAAGAACTTTCTCTTCACCTTGAGCCTAAACTTTTCCTGGTGCATCTTGAGACTGTGTCCTCTTGTTCTGGTGCTGGTTGCCTGGGAGATGAGACCAACCCCCTCCTGGCTACAACCACATATTAGGTATCTTAAGTGCCCAGTCAATAAACTCCAGAGCTATAGTCAATGCTGTATCCCAACTTTTCCAAAGTTAAAACTGCAGCCCAACTCTTACCATAGCTAAGGACAGAACAAACGTCCTGCTATAAAAAGACAGAAAAAGAACCATGCCTGCTCTCGGTGACATTGGTACAGGTAGAGTTAATGCCAGATGTCATACTGCGGTAACCATGAACTGACTTTGGCTATTCATCTTGAATCAATACAATCAGTACAAGTCTGCCAAAAATAACCAACTGGTAAATATTAATTTAAACAGAAAAAAAAATGGAAATCAGTTTCACACTGAGTTTCAACATGGGGCCGCTGCAGGCTGGCAGTAAGAGGATAACGACAAGAAGTGCCAAAAAAATACCTGGAAAGCACTGCTTCTGTGTGACATCCAATATAGATGCCACACACACCCCTACATTTTTCAGCAATTAAATATCTGCAAATGAAAGTGCTTTCTTTTCCCAATTCCCTGTCTGCAGTGGCCAAAATACAACCCAGCAGTGCTGTAATAGAAGTTTTTCAGGGTGGCCCCTCTGCACAACAGCTGTTTCGCAGTCTGATAGTAGCATCTCCAACCAGCTGCTTCAGTTTGCTCCTGGCTGTCGCTGCTATAGGTTAATAGGAACAGAGGCAAGAGAAGGGCCTAGGCCAGCATAAAGCAGAAATAACAAAATTTTCTGCCAAAAGGGAGTGTGGGATAAGAACTTTAATGGGCAAGCAAACAAAGAATCAGACTGAAGCCTGAGGCGCTTCAGTGTGTTGGCAACAGACAAGCAGTCCTGGAACAACTGCAGCTCAGAGTCTCAATTTGAAATGACTGTGTGGCCCCCATGCCAAAAAGTTTGGCTCCGAGTATACACGTGTGCATGTATATCTATATCCCCACACCAAATATGTAGTTGTGATAATCATGTAGTAAATTACAGAGCCATATGATAAACTGCATGTCCCTTTGACCACCTCACCTGCCCTCTGCCAGCTAATCCATCTCCATTTGGATTTACTCTGTCATCCCAAATGGAGGCTTTAATCCTGCAAACACTTATGTGTATGCTTAACTTTAAGCACTTGAACAGTCCAGTTGAAAACAAGTCTGGCTGCACATAATTCTAGCATCAGCTTTAGGTATGATCTAGTCCTGCCTCTTCCATACAATGGAAGCAGTTTGCATTTGTGATTTCTTCTAGCTCATAGGACACCACCTTCAGCACTGGTGCTGACTGCTTGTTTGGTGTACACTGTGGATAAATCCGTACTACTCCACTGGCTTCAGTAGTGTTACACCAATTTATAGCAACTGAGAATCTGCTCTGCTGAGAAAGAAGTCATAGGGATTAGAAAATGTAGTCTACAAAGACTAGGTGAATATCAGTCCAAGCATAAAATGAGGGCAGGATGCAAGTATGGGATTTCTTATTCCCACCAGATAGGGATGCAGGCTGATGGGTTTGTTCTACCATGACATTTAGCCACCCTTGTTTCATGAATGCAAGGAAGGTCTTGCAGAGCTTTCATCACCTGCTCTCTTGTGGCTTCAGCTCCAGATTTTTCTCTCTGTCCCCTTCCATAAACTGTGCAGAAAACAAAGAGAAAGGCAGCAGAAGAGAACTGTAATTGTATACTGGAAAATAACATTCATAAGTCACACAAACACTAAACCCTACGTATAATGCATCTGTCCTTTAGGGACAGTCCTTTCCATGTCATTGTCTGGTACTTATGTTGTTGTTCATCTAGCTAATTACTGCTTTGAAAGGTATAGTCCTGCTGTCATGCCTAGATTAGCAGCAAGTGTGTGGCCAGCTACTTTCTTGTCACAGTTGATAATTATTTAATGAGTTCTGCTCTTCCCTAGGAAAGCAAGATTGGGATAGAATTGGACTTATTTTATCACAGTAGCATTGCTGTGCCTGTTGGCAGGTTTGACAGCAACAGTGCTGGATTTCAGTAAGACAGAAGAAGAATTTCCATAAGTAGTTCCTGAATCAGTTGGAAGCAATGAGGAAATTAATAGTAATGAGAGAATCTCAATAGATACTGACTCATTACTATGTTAGCTGCCAGTCTTTTCCTGCAGCAGTATCCATGCTGGAAACTGGGTGATGCTCTTAGCTAAAAGAAAAGCTATCATGTAAGTTAGTACAATATGCAAGAGCAGGGAAGTCATGCTGTCCCTGTACTCAGCACTGGTTAGGCCACACCTTGAGCCCAGTAGTGGGCCCCTCAATGTAAGAAGGATATTGAGACACCTGAACGTGTCCAGGGAAGGGCAATAAGGCTGAGGAGAGGTCTCAAGCACAAGCCCTGTGAGGAGAGGCTGAGGGAGCTGGGGTTGCTTAGCCTGGAGAAGAGGAGGCTCAGGTGACACCTTCTTGCTATCTCCAACTACCTGAAAGGAGGTTGTAGCCAGGTGAGGCTTGGTCTCTTCTCCCAGGCAAACAGCACCAGAAGGAGAGGACACAGTCTCAAGTTGTGCCAGGGGAAGTTTAGGCTTGAGGTGAGGAGAAAGTTCTTCCCAGAAAGAGTAATTGGCCTTTGGAATGTGCTGCCCAGGGAGGTGGTGGAGTTACCATCCCTGGAAGTGTTCAAGGGGGGATTGGACGTGGCACTTGAATCCATGGCTTAGTAGTCATGAGGTGTTGGGCAGTAGGTTGGACTTGATGATCTCTGAGGTCTTTTCCAGCCTTGTTGATTCTATGATTCTATGTTGTTAAAATGGGAAACCTACCAAAAAAACCCCACCCACCCAAGCCACAACCTGATCAAAATAAAGATGTTACATGTTTATTTTCATCTCAAAGTGTATTTTGATTCAAACATTCACCAATTTTCAAAATCAAAACAAAGCATTTGAACAAATCCTAAATGCATTTTTCAGTTTGCATTTTACTTCTGGAAGAACTTCAGAAAAAGAATTTGTGGTGTTTCAGAACTGGAAAAATACTTTCAAAAAGGTAACATTCCCCACAAAATGGAAACTGTGGTTCCTGCTTACCTCTACTATTTCCCCTCACACTGAGTTGTGCTTTCTTTCCTGAACCTGTGCAAATGTTCTAATTCCTCAAGACCATAAAGTGTAAGGATCTTTTCCTTTAAGCTTTCAGATTCTTTCTGAGTTTACCTGCAGTCCATTCTCTTATCTCTAATTCTCTCTCCAAAACATGATTCACCTGGGTATGCATGAGATACACAGCTGAGTTTGTCTGTCACTTGCTTTTCCTAGAAATGCCACCAACTAGCCACTACCAATGCCATGATGTCCTACATTGCAGTGCCTTCTATATGGCCATATCACTCAGGACAGCAGAGATAGCCAGACAGTGAAAGGTTGGTTTGTCTGAAATAAATGACCTGAAAAGCTGGAGGACTGCTGGTCTCAGCAGACTGCTCCTATAAACAGCAGGAGGAAGTGAACTCTGAAAGCATAAGAATTTATTGTTAAGCAAGCATCCCCAGCAATGCTAATAAATAATAATAATAACTTACTCAAAGTGTACAAAATGGACATCTGATGTTTTCTTATTATTCTTATTAAATCTAATATGTTTTCCAAGCAAGGCAGTTTCTTAACTGTCATATTTTCAGCATTTTTATAGAATAGAATAGAATAGAATAGAATAGAATAGAATAGAATAGAATAGAATAGAATAGAATAGAATTAACCAGGTTGGAAGAGACCTTTGAGATCATTGAGTCTGACCTATCACCCAACACCATCTAATCGACTAACCATGGCACTAAGTGCCCCATCCAGTCTCTTCTTAAACACCTCCAGGGATGGTGACTCCACCACCTCCCTGGGCAGCACATTCCAATGACCGATATCTCTTTCTGGGAAGAGCTTCTTCCTAACATCCAGCCTAAACTCCCTTGGCACAGCTTGAGACTGTGTCCTCTTGTTCTGGTGCTGCTTGCCTAGGAGAAGAGACCAACCCCCACCTGGCTACAACCTCCCTTCAGGGAGTTGGAGAGAGCAAGAAGGTCTCCCCTGAGCCTCTTCTTCTCCAGGCTAAGCAACCCCAACTCCCTCAGCCTCTCTTCACAGGGCTGTGCTCCAGACTCCTCCCCAGACTTGTTGCCATTCTCTGGACATGGTCAGGTGTCTCAATATCCTTGTTAAATTGAGGGGCCCAGTAGTGGACCTAGGACTCAAGGTGTGGCCTAACCAGTGCAGTGTACAGGGGCAGAATGACCTCCCTGCTCCTGCTGGCCACACTCTTCCTGATCCAGGCCAGGATGCCATTGGCCTTCTTGGCCGCCTTGGCACACTGCTGGCTCATGTTCAGCCTACTCTCAACCAGTACCCCCAGGTCCCTGTCTGCCTGGCTGCTCTCCAGCCACTCTGACCCCAGCCTGTAGCACTGCCTGGGGTTGTTGTGGCTGATGTGTAGAACCCGGCACTTAGATGTGTTCAATCTCATGCCCTTGGACTCTGCCCATCTGCCCATTCTATGCCAATTTTTCATTAGATCATTTGAAACACAATATCTGTGTTTTAATCCCAAGATCAACCAAAAACCATGAGGAATTTCTGTGTTTTGCATCCAGGCAGGAGTCTTGAAGACCATTGCTTTCTCCTCATAATCTTCATCATAAATTGTGTAAAATGTACCCTGACACAGTAAGCAGAAGTTTTTGCAGGAAAGCAACTGCAAATGTAGTATGTTATAAATATTCAGGCTGAAGGGGGTTAAATTATGTGTTTAGGTAATCTGTGGGAGAAATGAGTCTTGGTTTAAATTATATTTCTTCTAGGAGATGTGGATTTCATACTGAGGATTAAAGGCCATTTTTTTCTGCAGCATGCTGGATCGCTCTCTGAAGAACACTGAGCAGATAGCATGATACATTAATGGCTAAAAACACACAGTTTGGTAGTCAGGGCTTTGACTTTTCACTGTCATCTAGTAGCTTAGAACTAATGGATTTATCAGCAAGTCTATGACTACATTTAGCTCAGGTCTAACATCTATGTCTTCTTTTTCCCTCCTGTTACTGGATATGGCACCCAAGTACAGAAAATGTGTTGCTATTTGTTAGCAAGCACATATATAAATTTTTATTAGATGTTTTCTCTATGCTATTAGAATAACTAAGTTATGCTCAAACTGCACCAGGGGAAGTTTAGGCTGGAGATGAGGAGAAAGTTCTTCACAGAGGAGATTGGTTATCCATTGGAATGTGCTGCCCAGGGAGGTGGTGGAGTCACCATCCCTGGAGGTGTTCAAAAAGAGATTGAACGTGGCACTTGGTGCCATGGTTTAGTAGTCATGAGGTGTTGGGTGACAGGTTGGACTTGATGATCTTTGAGGTCTTTTCCAACCTTATTGATTCTATGATTCTATATGCAGAATTATTTGTGAAGAGGTTGTACAAAGCTGGTGAGAAGAAATTCTTCACCAACAATGTTGCTGATTTGCAACACTGCTGATTCGATGGAGTTTATTTTGTATATACAAACATTCGTATATGGACACATGGCTTGATTCTGGATGCCATTCTCATTGCAGACAACCAGTTACTGAGTCACTCCTGAAATATGGGAAGTTTCAAGTAATGTAATCCTTGCATTACCTCCCTAACTTGATATATTTTGTATGAAATTCACTGTCATCCCATATCATCAGAGAAAGAGGGTTAGCTGGTTATCTTGACATGTCTTCAGATTATATCAAGAGTATGGGTGACCTCTGCTTTCTGAAGTAAGGGAGCAAAGGGCATCCCTATCTCTGATATATCCTTTACCTTCCTTCTTGCCTCACTGGCTGAACTGTGCTGTGATGTTTGCAGAAGGGATACAGCCCCAGAGAGGAGCCATTCATACAAGATAAGGTGCTGAATAAAGCCTAAATCCAAATATCCCTTAGTCTGGAGAGAGTTTAGGGTTGGATTTACATGTGATCTTTGCTGCCATTTTCAGATGTATGCATATTTTCACAATAAACTACTTTTGCCTATTTCTCCTACCAGAACTGTGTCTATGTGACTACATGGTAAAAGAAGTATCAGATCTCATGTTACAAACTGCTACTGCTAATCTATACGTTGACCATACCATTCTCTTAGTATTTTCATCCAGTCTTTATCTTGTGGGGAAGGACGCCCAAAACTGTGTGGTCACAAGCATATCACAATATTTGAAAGTGTCCCTGTCTTGCCTCCTTCAGTAGATCTCTCCCCTCCTTACCTTCTCACTTCTTTCACTATAGCAGAGGAGTGTAAGCCTGTTAGGCAGGTCTTACCATCACTGGAAGTGTTTAAGAAGAGACTGGATGAGGCACTTGGTGCCATGGTTTAGTTGATTCAGTGGTGTTGGGTGATAGGTTGGACGTGATGATCTCAAAGGTCTTTTCCAGCCTGGTTAATGTCCTATTCCATTCCATTCCATTCCATTATCAGGCAGACAGTGTATGAAGGAACTTCACCCACTGTAGGTATCATAAATTTAACATCATAAAGCAAAGAAGCAACACTATTATGTTTTCTACAGTTGTCCAGGGAAATAGACAACAAGAACTATGAGTGATTAGAATGAAATACTTGTCAGCTCTATATCATTGCATGATGATTCCCAACAAGATGTTTTCTGTGAGTAAAAATCATAAGGAGTACTGCCTGCAAAAGAAATACAGGAGAAAAGTAAGCAATAAGTAATTACTCTGTGGATAAACTAATTAGCAGTGCAAAATGCAAGTGGCAATAATGCCCTTACATTCAAGACATTTTATTTTGAACTGAGCATGCATGTGGTAATGTTCTAAAGTGCTGAACATTTACTCATTTTGCAGGGGTGAATGACACAGAAATTAGCATCTTGTGATCAACAGGAAAAGAAAGGAAAAGAAGAACACTCACTATTCTGATGTCATCTCCCATTGTTATTGTTGTTGTTCCTCCAAATAATGGAATTCTGGAAGCAAGACTATAAATCTCAAAGCTCAGCATTGTCTCATTCAGAGATCAAGGTCCTTGTTGCTGATTGATTCATGCATTTTTCATTTGGCTAGCTAATATCCTTTAAATGGAACAGACACTTAGGCAGTGAAACTGAAGCTATTCTTTCCCCCTTCCCCTCCCCCCTGAGGATTTAGCATACAACTTAAGCAATTTCTCAAATTATTTTTGGTAAAAAAATAACATTTGTGGCAAACAACTACTATTATTGACCTCAGAAGCCTAACATTAATTTTCTCCAAAATGAGTGTGGTGCTATTGTGCACAAGAGCACTCAGCTTTTAAGGTTAGGTTGTGATACCTTTCTCAAGTTGAATAATACCAGTTCTTTGAGTTATCCCATTGCAATGACATATTATGACATCACTTGACATAGGTAAGAGTATCACAATCTAGCCCTTAGTGAAATTTGTCGAAGCTGAGAGTGTCCTCTACAAGAAGGCATCCCCAGTGCATATTTTTCCTGTTTTTATGGATATGTTCTACTTTCATTTGCAGTCTTTGGACAGCTGCGTGGTAATGGACTGATGTAGCTACTTATATTTCACTACAGCTCTGATCATTTTACAGTTGTCTGAGATTGTATAAGAATTGCAATCATAGAAAAGCTTTATCTATTTTAAAAATTCAAATGTTAATTTGTTAATTTAAATATAAATATAAATATAAATATAAATATAAATATAAATATAAATATAAATATAAATTCATGTAAAATAGCCAATCAGGAATCCCAGAACTCACTAGGCTTGACAAGAGATGAACAGAGAGTACAGACAGCTTTGCTGTAAGGAGTTACTTGGGTTTTATTCAGACCCTTAGGTAAATTTCAGTTTATCTCAGGCTTGTGATATAAACCTCAATGTCTCAAAGAGCACTGGTGCCTTTCCTCGTTGATCCTACAATACAATACAATACAAAACAATACAATACAATACAATAAACCAGGTTGGAAGAGACCTTCAAGATCATCACGTCCAACCTGTCAACCAATCCAACCCACCCAAACAACTAGATCATGGCACCAAGCACCCCATCAAGTCTCCTCCTGAACACCTCCAGTGATGGTGACTCCACCACCTCCCTGGGCAGCACATTCCAATGGCCAATCTCTCTCTCCGCATAGAACTCCTTCCTAACACCCAGCCTAAACCTCCCTGGCGCAGCTTGAGACTGTGTCCTCTTGTTCTGGTGCTGGCTGTCTGGGAGAAGAGACCAACCTCCACCTGTCCACAACCTCCCTTCAGGTAGTTGTAGAGAGCAATAAAGTCACCCCTGAGTCTCCTCTTCTCCAGGCTAAGCAACCCCAGCTCCCTCAGCCTCTCTTCATAGGGCTTGTGTTCCAAACCCCTCACCAACTTCACCACCCTTAATCTCACCCTCCTGTTAAATATCAGGATTCCTCAAGCATTCCCTTGCAGTGGGATCCCAGGTATTGCAAATAATATTTTTTTCTTACTGTTTGAGACACAAAAGTGTATGTTGAACCTGTACTACCTCCTAACATATGGAAAACAACATATTTGTATTGCTGCATAGCACAAGCAAAATCTAAAAGGAGTGCACAGTATCAAGATTGAAATAGCAATTCCAACAGTTCCCTGCCTTTGGTAGCAATATAGACTGACTGATGGAAGACAGGACTGCATGCAAGCTTCATGTTCATCCTGCTATTCACATTTCTGGAGGGTTCCCACTGAAACTTGCTTTTAGTCCTAAAATATTTCATGCCTTATGGTACATTATTTGCCATTAGTGCTCACATAATGCATTGGGATTCTTGAAGGACCTATACTCGCTGTTACTGAACTGGGGTTTGGATTGCTGCAGTGTGGTCATGGGGAAAGGATAAAAGTGCCAGTGGGAATCCTTGGAGAAATTTGAGGAAACTCAGAAAGAGAGATTGGCCATTGGCATGTGCTGCCCAGGGAAGTGGTGGAGTCACCATCACTGGAGGTGTTTAAGAAGAGACTAGATGAGACACTTGTTGCCATGGGTTAGTTGATTAGGTTAGTGTTGGGTGATGAGTTGGACTTGATGATCTCGAAGGTCTTTTCCAACCTGGTTAATTCTATTCTATTCTATTCTATTCTATTCTATTCTATTCTATTCTATTCTATTCTATTCTATTCTCATTCCATGGGTGAAGGGACATTGTCAAAATGCTTGCTTTCCTGTACATAACATGCTGTTGGGAGCTGTGCATCAGCAGCTGAGATGTACCTTTGTTTTGTCTGGAAAAAAAAGAGAAGCAGGAATGATGAAAACAGCTGAAAGAACTTTCCATTAGAGTTAGTTTAGCCACCCAAAGTGAAACCGGACAACACAAAGAAGGGAACAGTGAGAGACCTAATGAGTGTGCATAGAGAACAGTAAGGTAGAACTGTAAAATGTTGAACAGTGCCTCTGAAGAACTGTGCTGCTCTTCCTCCTGGTGTCAAACATACCACTAAGAGAAATTAAAATCTCTGATATATTCTTGATTAGAGAAATAATTCATGGCTTGAAGTTATGTATGCAATTAAATAATGCAGAAACATGACAATTAAGGCACAAGACAGGGAGACTGCTAATAATGAAATGCATAGAAAGAATATAATGGACATTCTTCAGTATCATGCCCAGGCATTCATTTGTCTGAGGGTTTTGCTGGCTGAGGTAGGCCCATGCTGAGAGAAGAGCAGCCATAGGACAAAGAAACTTTTCACATCTGAGCAGAGTCCTATAGCAGCATTGGGGTTTCTGAGCAGAAAGAGGGGCAAGATGAACTGACTTTCTTCCTACTGGACTATGAAAGTTGTTTTCTGCTTTGTCAGAACATGGCATCTGACGTTGTATCTCTGGTGGTGTTTTGAGAAAGGTTGTTATTCTGGTGGATACTGGAAAAGAGATTAATCCCCTCTGGAAACCAGAAACAGAGGCATTTGTTTTTATTTTTCTTCTCTTTTTTTGCTTTCCTTTTCTCTGAATTTCCTTCCATGGAGACAAAGGTAATTCTCTGAACTCCATGACTAACTTCTCCTGTCATTTATTGATTCTTCCTTCACATTGAGGAGAATTAGGGGGTTTTCCAGGCCCCTTTCCACAAATCATTTAAGCACCCATTTAAATGCTTCTCTATTCAGCCACTCAACCAAAACTTTACTCATGTAAGTACACATTTAAGCTTACAGCCAATAATCTGCACAGGTGAGCAAGGACCTTAGAACCCTATGGAAACCCCGTGGGAAAACTCACGCTGGCACCAACAAGCCCCTCAAATTAGAGCCCCCCTCCCTTGCTAAGTTTCATGATAAACAGTCCAACATCAGAGGTATTTTCAGAGGAAGGTAAGGAGCAGGGGGTGAGTAGGCTGGATGACAGGGAGCTGTGCTGTGGCTGTTGGACCCTGCTGGCCCCTAACACCTGTATCCACTCCTGTGTACTGTAGCCCTGGGGAGAAACCCTGCAATAACAAACACATCTGCACCTGTGCAAACATCCTTGGCTTTGTGTTTTCTTGGGGTTACTGTAGCAATAGCAATTTAATGTAAAAGAAAATACAGCCTCCCTGGGAACCTGTTCTGCCTTGTTTTATTGAGGTAAATATTAATGTTAGTGATATCTTCTGACTTTGGGTTACTTGTTATTAGCGTACCATGAGCCTGAAGAATTAGCTACTCCAATTAATAACAAGATATAAAAATATCATCAGTTGGTCTTTCAATCTAATTTTGCTGATATCCCACTTTGATGATATAAATTTTATTCAGCAGTGAGGGTTTTTGTGTCCTGCACCCCTGAAATGATAGGCCTTTCTGGAGTTTATTTAACCCAGCCTGTGTTTTACACTTTCTTGTCCATCTGAATGGACTTACACCTAGTGCAACAGGCATTGCTAGATGATCCAGCCTCTTCATTACCACATTACCCATTTTCCTTGTATTCCTTACATACATAGGTTTAGAGTAGGGAATTTCCTATAACTTCCTGACATCATCTAGAATTTGCACTGAAGAGTTTCAGCATTCCTATTCTCATCCAGTTTCACTGTGTTCATTGGTTTAAGCACAGATGAAATGCTCCCTTGCCTAGACAACTTCCTGAGAGGACCAGGGCAGAAGGGTTTGGTCTTACTTCACTTTAGCAGCCCATAAATGTCAGGGAGCAATTCCTCTGGGGCTGGTAATTTCTGTGCTTGGTGACAATTCGGACAGCTAGGGCGGAACTGGCAAAGCCTTTGGCATACTTGTATGAAAAATACCATTATTCTGCATAAGTTCCAATCAATTTTCAGGCTCAAAAAGAAAAATTCAAAACTGCCTGAAATGAGGAGTTTGAAACTGGGGCCAAAAAACTATAAATTATCCAGCTCACAAACACAGGCTGAGTGAAATCAGAGAATTGAGAGGTGTGAGAAAGATTTCTTTATGCATAGTTAAGATTTGAGAAGAAAGCCCAATAGGAAGAAAACAACTTAAGCAAGTCCAGACCCTCATAGGCACTTTAATGCCTTTTATTTCTGTTAAAAAAATGTCCTCTGTTGCTTTTTAGTCAAATATTTCTGTAATGTGATTGTTTTAATTAGATGCTTTCCGGTCCTTGAAAGTCTAAGTAACAATGTTAGAAAGTGAGAAAAGTAGAAGACTTAAACCCACCACTGTCTTTTGGTGTGTACTGACCTGTCTGCCTCTAGGGATCAGTAGTTCCCTCAAAACTTCAGCTGCAGGCTTCAGCACATTGGATGTTATTCTCTTTTCCTGAAGACCTGCAAAGCTCAGTGGAAACACAGATTACTCCAAGCTCAGTTGTGAGGCTTCACTGCAAAATCCTTGCAAATGTACAGCAATTTTCCACGTGGCTTGTCAACACTCACACAGCTTCAGTTTCCTTGATGAGGGGATGAGTTGTTCATCCAGAAGTGCAAAAAGAATTGAAATTTGCTGCCTCACCCTTCTTTTTCCTAGTGAGGCCAGAACAGAATTAGCAGTCAACAAACAGCCTGCAGGATGCTGGTGTGGGATTCTCCTCACATTTACTACCTGGGGCACTATAACCACAACAAGAACTAATCTTATTCCCAGCAGCTGATCTAAAGACACGATATGAAACTTACTGCTTATGTTATGGTGTGTTTCTGAAAATGTCAGCAGATATGTCTGATGTTTTACAAAGGATCAGGATGTATTCAGTTGAATGCATTCCCATTCCTACTTCTGGCTGTGTTGAAACCTAAACCCACCAAAAAAAGTGTACTACACAATACAATACAATACAATACACCAGGTTGGAAGAGACCTTCAAGATCATCGCGTCCAACCCATCAAACAATCCAACCCACCCAACAACTAGACCATACAGCCAAGCACCCCATCAAGTCTTCTCCTGAACACCTCCTGTGAAGGTGACTCCACCACCTCCACGGGTAGCCCATTCCAATGGGCAATCACTCTCTCCGTGTAGAACTTCTTCCTAACATCCAGCCTAAACCTGCCCTGGCGCAGCCTGAGACTGTGTCCTCTTGTTCTGGTGCTGGCTGCCTGGGAGAAGAGGCCAACCTCTGCCTGGCTACAACCTCCCTTCAGGTAGTTGTAGAGAGCAATAAGGTCACCCCTCAGTCTCCTCTTCTCCAGGCTAAGCAACCCCAGCTCCCTCAGCCTTTCCTCATAGGGCTTGTGTTCCAAACCCCTCACCAGCTTTGTTGCCCTTCTCTGGACACGTTCCAGCAAGTCAACATCCTTCCTAAACTGAGGGGCCCAGAACTGGACACAGGACTCAAGGTGCGGCCTAACCAGTGCAGTGTACAGGGGCACAATGACCTCCCTGCTCCTGCTGGCCACACTGTTCCTGATGCAAGCCAGGATGCCATTGGCCTTCTTGGCTGCCTGGGCACACTGCAGGCTCATGTTCAGCCTACCATCAACCAGCACCCCCAGGTCCCTCTCTGCCTGGCCACTCTCCAGCCACTCTGACCCCAGCCTGTAGCACTGCCTGGGGTTGTTGTGGCCAATGTGCAGAATCCGGCACTTGGATGTGTTAAATCTCATGCCATTGGACTCTGCCCATCTGTCCAGCCTGTCGAGGTCCCTCTGCAAAGCCTCTCTGCCCTCCAGCAAATCAACTGCTGCCCCCAGCTTGGTGTCATCTGCAAATTTACTGATGATGGACTCAATGCCCTCATCCAGATCATCAATAAAGATGTTGAAGAGCATGGGGCCCAGTACTGATCCTTGGGGCACACCACTAGTGACAGGCCGCCAGCTGGATGTGGCGCCATTCACCATTACTCTCTGGGCTCGGCCCTCCAGCCAGTTCCTAACCCAACGCAGTGTGCTCCTGTCCAAGCCACGGGCTGCCAGCTTGGCCAGGAGTTTGCTGTGGGGAATGGTGTCAAAGGCCTTGCTGAGGTCCAGGTAGACCACATCCACAGGCCTCCCCACATCCACCAGGCGGGTCACCTGATCATAGAAGGAGATCAGGTTGGTCAGGCAGGACCTGCCCCTCCTAAATCCATGCTGGCTAGGCCTGAGCCCCTGGTCATCCTGTAAGTGCTGTGTGATCGCACTCGAGATGACCCGTTCCATAATCTTGCCTGGCACTGAGGTCAGGCTGACAGGCCTATAATTCCCCGGCTCATCCAACCGGCCCTTCTTGTGGATGGGCACCACGTTAGCCAGCTTCCAGTCTTCTGGGACCTCTCCAGTGAGCCAGGACTGCTGAAAAATGATGGAAAGTGGCTTGGACAGCTCATCTGTCAGCAATCTCAGCACCCTAGGATGGATCCCATCCGGTCCCATGGCCTTGTGGGGGTCCAAGCGGCTCAGTAGATCTCTAACTTCCTCTTGGAGCAGTGGGAAACTATGCAGCTCTCTGGCTCCTTCTGCCAGCTCTGCAGGCCAGCTGTCTGGAAGACGTTCTGCCCTGCTAGTGAAGACTGAGGCAAAGAAGGTGTTAAGTACCTCTGCCTTTTCCTCATTCTTTGTTACAACGTTCCCCTCCGTGTCAACCAAGGAGTGGAGGTTGTCCTTGCCCTTCTTCTTGCTATTGATGTATTTATAGAAGGACTTTTTGTTATCCTTCACAGCAGAGGCCAGTCTAAGTTCTAAATGGGCTTTTGCCTCCCTAATTTTCTTCCTGCACAACCTAGCAACATCCCTAAACATTCTGTAGGTTGCCTCCCTTTCTTCCAAAGATGATACACCCTCTTTTTTTCCCTAAGTTCTATTAAAAGTTCATTGCCCATCCAGGCTGGCCGTCTGCCCCGGCGGCTCATCTTCCGGCACACCGGCACAGCCTGTTCTTGCACCTTCAATAGTTCTTCCTTGAAGTAGGTCCAGTTCTCCTGGACCCCTTTATTTTTAAGGACTGATTCCCAAGGAACCTTCTGAATTAGTTCCTTGAGTAGCCTGAAGTCTGCCCTCCGGAAGTCCAGAGTGGAGGTCTTCTTGCTGCCCCTCTTGGCTTGGCTGCATACTGAAAACTCTATTATGTCGTGGTCACTGGTGCCTAAACACCCTCCGACCACCACATCACCCACCAGCCCTTCCCTGTTGGTGAAGAGGAGGTCAAGCATAGCCTTACCCCTGGTAGGCTCACGCAGCACCTGGGATAAGAAGCTGTCCTCCATGCACTCTAAGAACCTCCTAGACTGCTTCCTCTCTGCTGTGTTGAGATCCCAACAGATATCAGGCAGGTTGAAGTCACCCATGAGAACGAGGTCAGGTGATCTTGAGACAGCCTTAAGCTGCCTATAGAATGCCTCATCGACATCCTCCTCCTGGTTGGGTGGTCTATAACAGACGCCAACCAGGATGTCTGCCCTGTTGGTCTTCCCTCTAATTCTCACCCACTGATATAAGCACTGCTATATGGAGATTACTGTGCTGCTAGTTTGTTACCTGAGGTGATTCATAGAGTTTTGAGATGGAAGCCTAGGGTTTGAGGTGGTTTTGTTTGTTCTTTAACAGTAGTCTGTCAGCAGGTCCAGATACATATTGCCTACTCATATACTGCAAAATGAGTGGTGCCAGTGAATGCTCCCAAGACCTGGTGCTTTGAGCACGTTTCATTTACTAGCAATGGTGAGGCCATGCCTTGAGTACTGTGTTCAGTTTTGGGACATCCATTACCAGAAAGACATTGAGGTCCTAGAGTGGGTCCAGAGAATGACTATGAAGATGGTGAGGGATCTGGAGAGTAAGTCTTAGGAGGAGCGGCTGACAGAACTGAGGTTGTATAGGCTGAAGAAAAGGAGGCCAAGGGGAGTCCCTACCACCCTATAACCTAAAAGGAGGTTGTAGCGAGGTGGGTGTCAGTCTCTTCCCCCAAGTAACAAGACACAGGACAAGAGGAAATGGCTTCAAGTTGTGCCAAGGGAGGCTTATGTTGGTATTAGAAAAAGCTTCTACACAGAAAGAGCTATCAGTGGAAGAAGCTCCCCAGGGAGGCATTTAAAGGATGCAGAAATGTGGTGCTAAGGGGCATGATTTAGCACCAGACTTGGTGGAGTTAGGTAATGGTCGGACTTGATGGTCTTAAAGGTCTTTTCTAACCGAAATGATTCTGCGTAGCAGCCGTGTTATCCCCACCAGGCCAGGCTCACCTAATACCTGTCCTGTGGAGCAGTATCACACCCTCCCTTCTCCAGGCAGCCCCCAACTCCCCTCATGTCAGGGACAGCAGCGGTTTTTTAGAGGGCATCAAGCAAACAGAAAGCAGCTGGAAGGTGACTGCAGGTGGATACAGCTCCTTCTTTGGACTGTGATGCTACCGGAGGGAGCATAACCAGCAGCTTGCTCCTCTCAGAGCATCTGTGTCCCACCCAGCCCCCTGTGCTCTCTGAGCGATGCCGGGAGGATTTTGGGGTGCGGGGCACTTGGCTTGGGGCAAAATTGTGCGTGGGTACACCCCGAGGCCTCTGCCCGTGCCAGGCGCGGGTAACCCCAAATTCCGGCTCTCCTGCGAAGCTCGGCCAGCGTTTCATTATCGCTTGCTGACATCTGCTGGCTACGGCACGAATAATTGCGGAGGGCCGCTGGGTGGGGACGAGAGGTTGGGTCGGTTTGTGGAGGTTGTGCTCCGGTAGGTGCCTTGGGAGCCTCCCTGAGGCATCCGGTCCGGTAGTGTCCGGAATGCCGCCAGCCTCTCAGGGTCGCCGTGGCCGTGTGTGTCAGCGGAGCAAGGGGGCCGGCTCAGCGCCCTTCGCATGTGGTATCCCCCGTTTTGGTTTGGGGTTTGATTTGGTGTTTTGTTGTTCGCTGGAGGTCCCAGTGCATTTAGTTAGAGCAGGTGTCTGTGCTCACGGGGGTGTGGGGGGAATGCTGGCGAGGCAAGGGCTGGTGGTGTATCGTCTGGAGCAAGCTCCTCCTGCCAAAGCATGCAAGCAGCCGGGAAGTGGAGGGTTACAGGCAGATCAGGGGGTTCACCTAGCCACGTTGTGTCCACTTAGGCTTCCCTATTCCCCTTTCTCGTCTTTGCAGAGGGAAGCTGTAGTGCACTGCCCTGCCTTGGAGGCAGTCTGTACTTTCACATGGTGACTGTGGCCAGTACATCCCTCAGAAGCCCTTAGATTCCTGCAATTTCACTGAAGGTACAGGGAACAACATGCTCAAGGCCAAAGGGTGAGTTAATGACAGAACAACATTCCAGTTCTTCTTCAGCCACATGCTTTTAAGGCACTTCCTAAGCACCAGGAAATGATGGCTAAAGTAATCCCCGGCCGTTGCAGCAGTTGCTGTCCCTATCTTCTGGATGGGTCAACTGACACGAAGAACTGCAAATAGCTGACTCTGGCCCACATAAGGAGAAAGGGCCAGGTGTAGGATTTCTACACAGGTGTTCAGGTTATTTTTGAGCAGATCTGTGGTGTTGCAAATCAGTGCTGCCTCAAAGTATTCACCTGGAAATGTTTCAAGTAGTTATTTATCCTTAATGTGCCACTTAGGAACAGAACCCTTGATGGTCAAGGGAATAGAGGCAAGCAGACATTAATGTGCTCTGTGTGTCCAAATCCACAGAACACTACATAGCACTGTATGCTTTTACTGTGCACTAGAAATCACATGGGCACCTCTGGCAGACTGAAGTTGTTGGCCTTTCACTGTCTTGGCATAAATGCTATTTTGGATGGCTTATTGTAGGGTTGCCTGAAATTAAGAGCTGGGGGGTGGGGAATGGAAATTCAGAAAGTAAAACTGTCCCAGGTGAAAGTAAAATATTGATACAGGAGAAAATACTCATTCAGAATCCATTGTCCATTTTACCTGACTATCTCTTTTTCACTGAGCTAGAAGAAAATAAAATTCATCACCTTGATGTACATTGATACACAGATGGTAACTGTGTCATTTACTGTATCTTAAATGCTGGAACTGATTAGCTTTTATCAATCCTCTCAGCACTTTAAGAGGACAAGGTGCCTAGTAAACAAAGTATTCTTCTCTGATAGAAGTGATGAAAGGAGAGGCTATTTAAAACAGATAGAGATTTTTTTTTCTGCTGTAGTCAGTGTGAAACAAGCAGTTAGCTTGCCAGCCATGGGAGCCTGTAAAAGGAACTGGAGTGCACTAGTTATCTAAAATCTTGTCTCCTCCTATACATTAGCTTGTGTATTGGTATCAGAAATGGTTTGGTTTTAATGTGTTGATGTACAGCTAAGAAACAGCTCTGCCATATTCAGTGTTTATCAGTTGCTAAGAAAATAGAAATCAGTATTGCAAATCACAAAAGGAGAAATCCAAAAGTCTGCACCAAAGAGGTATGGTCAAAATACAGTCTGAATAGCAGTTGGTGTGGATGGATAGATAATTGTGTCCAGCCATTCCTATCAGAAATGATGTACTGTGTGGGATTCACTGATCCGAGCCAAATGACAAACACAAAACCCAAATCACGAGTTGTGCAAAGGAGAATTTTGTTCTCAGATCTCAAGGGGTCATCTTTGGCAATTATGCCTGAATCATGTTCTGAGAAAGAATACCCTAAATAGCCCTCAATCTAGAGAATTTCTAGTGAGTTTTTAGGTGCTTACAAAGAAAATAGAATTGTTTGCAAGACAGTTGCTATTCTTAGGCATTCCTTAGAAACAGTTCACAGTTCCCCTCGGATTTACAGCTCGTATGTTAGAAGCCCTTGCACCGAAAGCCTGGTATCAGTAAAACCAATTAAAATGTTTCTTATGTACAGAATATGCAGATGATGCAGACTCAAAACTCCAGATTTCATGAAGGAATGTTGCTGGAATGAGTTCAAAACACTATCCTAAATGCTTAAATAAAGATAAAATGAGGGAGATCAGACTCAATACGGCCCTGGGCAGCCTGATCTTGTTGGAGGTGTCACTGCTCACTGGAGGGGGTTTGGACAGGATGACCTTTGAAGGTCCTTTCCAACTCACTGCAATCTGTGAATCTGTGAGATGAAGAAATTCATAATTAAGGGAAGGACCATGTTTCCTTTTGACACTTACTGGGACATGACACATGTGCTTTGGGCCAGGTAGAAAAGCAGACAGCATATGTATATGGCAGGGAGAAGTCATAACTGTATGCCACAGCTGGGGTCTCTCTGAAAGATAGTAATCCTGGAAATCCTTTGGGCCTGGGATAGTTGTGCCAAGTGGGCTGACTTAGAGCTGCCCTTGCATGCCAAATTTTAAGGATTGTTTCCTAACTGACACAGAATTGAGAAAAGCAAGTCTGTGGCTAACACCATGCAGACCTTTTGGCAGTGACCATGCAAAGTTGCAGGTTTCCTGGTTTTCTGCTAAAATTCTGGCCATTGATACTTCTGCTAGCACAAACCATGAAATGATGAAATGCCAAGCACTAATCCAAAATTTTAAGACATAATTTGGGGATTTCTGTATTAAATGGTCACTGCATAATGAGAATTGCAGTTTTATTGTGTTCCAAAACAATTGTACAATTGTGTGTTTTATTTTCCACATCAGATAACTACATTGTTTGCGAAACTGCCACTGTGATGCAGAATGGAGACTTCACTTTCACTAAAATAATCTGGCAATGCACAGTTGAAACTCCCACAGCAACTTTCCCCTGCCATGTTACAGCGATATACCTGCTGCTAGACATTCAAATGACCCATTTCCACCAGGGTGGAACACAAAGTGGAAATGATGCAGATTCCTAACATCTGCAACGTTTTATATCACAGTCAGCAATGCTGGTGTTGGGTTGTGTTTCCTCATTCGCTTCTGCTTCTGACTAGGATATTAAATACATTTCCCCCATTTACTTTAAAATCTAAGTTCAGTGAAAAGTGAAAATAAATGATGGGGAGACTGCTGAGGGAAGTTGACTCATTGTCTCTGTTAGAGAAATGATTTGTCATAGGGTTTTTTTTTGCCTTGGATGGTCTTTCTTTTCAGGCAGCTAGCTATCTCGATAACACAGGGAAAAGCTTCTATGGCAAGAACTGACACTGCTGCCCATTACTTTAAATGTGGAGAGAATTCATGCAGAAAGCCCACTTCTAGACCTGCTCTCTATTTACAATCCATTATTCGTTCTCCTAGTACCGTTACATCCTCTCAGTATCGTTCTTAGTCACTTCCCATATTTTGGGCTTGAATGCTTTCCAGGAGTGTTTCTCACAATTTGGTGTCACAGTAACCCTCTCTCAGGCAGTGTTTCAGCTGTGATGAGGAACCCCACAGGCAAGCCAAGAGTTAATGCCCCCCCTCCTCAGACCAGCCAGGGGCCCTACAGCTGCTCCAAGCTGCCAAGCAATTAGGCTTGTCAACATCCCTCAAATAAACTTCGGCAGTATTATCAAACCCCATTGTTACCTGATCCCCCAGAGGCTGGGGAGGCTGTTATATCAGGACTGCAAGCTGCATAGAGCCATGGCTGTTTTCTGTTGTTTTGGTTTTTTTTTTTTTTAAATTCTGGATGACCCATCCTTTACTTCATTGGTTGGAACTGAGGCTCAAGAAAGATGGATCTTTGGGGAGAGGATTATATCTCCACCATAATACCAGTCTGGTGGGAAATGATGGCATGTTTTACCCAAGAACCACATATAAAGCTAACTTCCTTGTGGTTTTGCCTCAAAGCAACAAAGTGCTTCAGTGGACTACCTTAAAAATAATGGGATACAAGCTCCCATCTTAAGGAGAAAAGCACTGCCAGAAAAGAGTATGTATTACTCCATCTAGGGTTGCTGCCTTGGAAATACAAAGCCCAAGTCACTTCACACAAAGGGCTGCTGTGCAGGCACAGATCAGTCTATGTGTGGGCCAAACTGGGCAGTGTGAATGGAAGGCAGACAGATAACAACCCTACCTGAAGCCAAGGATGTGTTTGGAAGACTGAGTTCCAGGTTCAGTAGTGGCACAAAAAGCCCACATTGACAGAGACGTGCAAGGATGCTAAAACCACAGGTTTTCCTTAAGAGCATCACTTTTCCCTTTCATTTTTGTACAGAGATGCTGAAAATCCCATTTGAACTAAGCAAGTGATCTAAACCAATTGTGATTATTCCAGTTATTTTTAATTTTGAAGCCTGTTGCTCTGTGGACTGCAGCTATAACCAACGGGACAGGGAAGTGGGATTACCATGCCATCACGTATTTTGGTTTATTGGAATGGACAAAGGGCAGTGATGTAGCAAGAACTCAGGAAAAGGTGCAGCAGTCCCAGACATCCCTCAGGAACAGACAATACCCAGGGACAAGGATTGTCAAGCCCTGCAGCTGGATGAGTGCCCGGCATCTCTTCCAGAAAGAGTTTTACTTACGAGTATTTAGGGTGAGACCTTTTTGGCTTTTCATAAGGCACATTATGCTTTGCTTAAAGTCTTTTGGGGTTTTTTGAGACATTTTTAAGAACAAGTAACTGTACATTCTTTCTAGAAGGCTGAACAATAGCATGCAAATGCATACAAGCCGAGATCCACATAAAATAGGCTTTCAGCTTCTGGAGTTACTTTTCGTTCAAAATCCAGAATTTCTATGTAAATCTTCTTTGGGGTTCAAAATAATGAGATTTATTTTCTTGGCTGCAGGCAAAATATAAAGAGAGAGGGAAAAGTGCCTGATACAAAGGAAAGAGGATCTTGCAAGATAGCAAATGCACAGGACACAAAACTATTCTCTTTCAATGCACTATGCCTTTGGGTGCATTCATGTTAGCATGAGCGCTGCTAGCCCTTTTACATGGGTATGGGGAGGCTGACCCGTTAATACAGCAGCCATGATTTATTCACTTTCATTGTACCAGGATGACTCTCGGTCTTCAAATATGCTTCCACCCCCCATATGAGAAATTATATTGTATCAAGGCCAATGCTGAACTGCAAACTGATTTCCCTTCCCTACCCAAACCAGTTTGTGCTATTTGTAAATCTAACAATAACAAAGATTCAAAGGTCTATTACTCAGCGTCTCTTGATTTCCCTGTTTTATTTTGTGCCCCTTATCGATACTCTTCAGAGCTCAGGGCTGAAGCAACATAATGGGAGCCTGGAGACATTGTCTGCATCTCAACTAGGGTCTTGGCATTTGGTAACAACACCAGGTTGTCTTTTCTTTTTTTTTTTCCCCTCCTCTCTCTTCTTTTCAGAGCAAAACAGCTGGTGATTATTTGAGTGTGTACTGGTGGCAGAGAACTTGTAGAACTGTTTGTGACTCCTGCTGCAGAAGCAGTTACAAGAAACCAGCACTTAGCAGAAAAGCTTGACAGATAAATCAGACAAAATGCAAACCATGCTGTTTTTCTGTTGGTCAGAAGTTAACAGATTTTTTTTCAAAAGGCTGGGGATCTTTTCAGATTCTTTCTTCCATGTTAGGTGCATATCTTGCACGACTGCACGACGTCTCTCCCTTAACCTGCAGGCTTCTTTCATTTCAAGTTTTCTGAAACACCTTGCCATTATAGTGATGGAAGTTAGAGATTATTTAATGATGAATTCCCTGACATGTCAATAATGCTTATCTGATTACTTTGGAGGGCAAAGAGGGACTATAACAGCTTGAGGGAAAAGCCCTGTTTGTTTCTAATGCCTCAAGAGGTATCATTTCTGAAAAGAAAGAGAGTCTCTGTAGGAGAGATATTTTTTTTTACTGGGTTTGGCAGATACATATTCGTAGATGTGCACATCAAATGCACATTAATACATTATTCACTCAGTCATTCAGATGAACTGACACATTTATTTAATTCTCAAAGACATTACAGTCTGGATCGACAGTACCAATATTAGTGGGAGACTGATAAAAATTGCATATTTGCTTTTCTTGCTGTACTTTATATTCTCCTCTAAAGCATTAACTCTTGGCTTTGTTATTCACAAATGCATCCATCTCTTATTCATGCATTACATAACAAACTGTCCGTGCTGCAGCTGGTAGACGGATAAATGCAGATTCTGACTTGAAAAAGTCAGAACTCTCAAGCCTGTAGCTTTGACTCTGAGGTGCATGCATATGCACATCCCCATGCAAACCCTAAATATTAAGTTAGTAAAGATAATAAATAGCCTGGGAAGACCAGCTTAAAAAAAAACCACCTCCAGTGTTTATGAAACAAAGAACAATAACTTAAAAGCACTCTAGAGTTAAAGAAGATTGAATGATACCAAATGACACTTTCCTCTGCTTGCTATTAATATGCTTTTTTCCCTGAAATTACACACATTGTCTATAGCTCCACTGGAATACTGTTTTAAGTGGTGTCTATCTGGAAAAGCTCAGCAAAAGGAGTGCCACAGCTCCAGATGAACACTAACGTTACTGAGTGCCCAGTCAAGTCTCAGCAGCTCCCTGATGCTGGTCATTCCAGGTCAGTCCTAGGATGCATAAATTTCTCTGTAATGTGCAAAACCACCATTCATCAAAGTGTATGGTGAACTTTCATAAATCTCCTGTTACTTTTCCTCGTCTCTTTTTTTTCTTGCTTGGTAAGAGTCACAGAGGAATTTTTTTTTTCCCCCCTTTTAACATTTCAGCATTTGATATTACACCAAGGCAGGGTGCTGCCTACCTATTGGGTTAGTTTATGCAAGACATTATAAAGTACAAAAATGACATGACAGAAAAGAAGAAAAGGCTTTTCTAATGCCTGTGACCTGAAAAGGAAAATGTGAGCAGCAAATACCCAATTGCAGTTTTTATCAGGCAATTAGCTGATTGCTTTTGTGAAGTAGTGACAAACTTTTGATACCTGCAGTCAGTTGGTGAGCACAGGGACCTGGATCCCCACCCATTTCAAGTGCAATAGGTTCATATGCTTTAGCTTTGATATTTCCCATGCTATAGGTTAACCCCCCACACACAATAAACAACTCTTCTGTCTCAACCGTTTATTCCTCAAACACCATTGTCAAGAGGTAGTAAAGCATTGCTGAGCAAAAGTCTATGTAAGAATATTGCCAGATGCATTTGTGCAGATGGGGCTAATTCAGTAATGACCAGATAAAAGACAATCTGTAAGTCTAGGAACAGGGCAAAATAAATTGTTGCAGTAGAAGTTTTTTGTTAGTTTTGCATTTCAAATTGTTCACTCCTACTGATACAGTAGTGCATTTTCATCTCAAATCAGAGTTTCTCTGCTTTTCACCTCCATTAAAAACTGTGTCCACTGACATATACATTCACTTAGCTACTTTCTGAATCACACTGCAAAAAAAAAAAAAGAAGAAGAAGAAGGAGAAGGAAAAAAAAGGGACTCAGTTTCTGCACAAAAACCTATAGGAATCTGTGCTTTTCATAAAGATAAATCTGCCACAGAAAGATGCTGCTAATGTAGAAGAAAATGAGACTTAAAGTGTCCTCAGCAAACGTCACTGGTAAAGCTTCATTAGTATGTATTTTCACATAATTCAATTAGCCAAAATACATACAAATGCTGGCAGTGCTGTTCCCTGCTCAGGGAGCGTCAGTGAAGCTTTAAACAGATCTGAAACAAAATTGCATAAATGGCATGTAAAGCCCTGTGCATACAAAGATACCTTCAGGGTTCTAATAAATTCATGAAACTTTTTAAAGTATGATTTCCTAGCAGGCAATCACTTTTAATTAACAGGATCACCTACAGCAACACATGTCCTTCAAAAACTTACATTATTTTTTCTTTTTGAATTTCAAAGTTTCTGTAGTAAAAGTTGAATAGCTGAGTAGCTTAACCTCAAAAGGATTGCAGGCTTTTATGACAGTTATAAACCACTGTGGTGCCTTCTTTATAAGAAGAAAAGATTCTTAACACAACAGAGAAAGAAGGAAATCTCTTTTTAGTCATAGCTAGAAGCAAGCATTTCCTCCAAAGGTCAGAAAACTTTTCCTCAGTTAAAGAATATTTTTAAGGACATTGCAGGCTACTTGTACAAGTAATCTCTGGTAATTTGCTGTATGAATTAAACATGTTATTTCCAATGTTTATTATTTTAGATACTGCTGCATTTTCTTTTATTTCTCTGAGCTCTCAGTGTACAGTTTTGGTAAACATAAGGGTGAGCTGGTGAAACTAGCTTCCATAATGAGCTTTACATGAGAGAAAGCAATGGGAAGCTCATCTCTTTATTAAAAAAAAAAAAAAAAAAAGGCTAAAAAAAGCCATACTAGTTTACTGAGCACATCTTTCAGGGCTGTGTGTTTGAGGTGGTGCTTGCCACTTGCTTAGAAGCACATCTCCATGCTCCAGAGCTGGCTAACCTTCCTACTTACGCTTTTGAAGTGGAAAAATATGCCATATTTTGAGTTGAAAATAAAAATGACAGGAGAAATGTGGTAAAAATGACAGTGCCAAAAGACAAATTTTAAATGACCAAAGGCCTCTCCAGCCATCATTTACATGAATCAAGTCACTGATATTGGTACCCAGAAACTTAATCAGGATTTGTAGAAATTAATTTAGGAAGGACAATAGAATATTAGAATAGAATATTAGAATGGAATGGAATGGAATGGAATGGAATGGAATGGGAATGGAATGGAATAGAATAGAATAGAATAGAATAGAATAGAATAGAATAGAATAGAATAGAATAGAATAGAAAGAATAGGAATAGGAATAGGAATAGGAATAGGAATAGGAATAGGAATAGGAATAGGAATAGGAATAGGAATAGGAATAGGAATAAACCAGGTTGGAAAAACCTCTAAGATCATCAAGTCCAACCTATCATCCAACACCATCTAATCAATTAAACCATGGCACCAAGTGCCCCATCCAGTCTCGTCCTAAACACCTCCAGTGATGGGGACTCCACCACCTCCCTGGGCAGCACATTCCAAAGGCCAATCTCTCTTCCTGTAAAGAACTTCTTCCTAACATCCAGCCTAAACCTCCCCTGGTGCAGCTTGAGACTGTGTCCTCTTGCTCTGGTGCTGGCCGGCCTGGAGAAGAGACCAACCCCCAGCTGGCTACAACGTCCCTTCAGGTAGCTGTAGACAGCAATAAACAGGGGTATGTTGTGCCTGGTTTGGTCCAGAAGGTTTTGCAGGTTGCAATGGCTTAGATGCTCTGTGTCCTCTAACAGTGACCAATGCCAATTTTTTTTGTTTGTCTGTTTGATTTTTGCAACTTCCTTCCAGATGTTCATCCACTGAGAACACGAGGAGGGTGGTAGAGGCTTAATGCATATACAAGATGTCCTTTGTGAAAGTATTGGCACATTTTCCTTAGGTGCATTTTCTGACTTGGAAGAGAACAGATATGGTAAAGCTCTGGGAGTGGAAAGGGGAGCAAGCACCCTAGGAACATTTGAAAGTTCCACTCAAGAATTAGTTCTGAGGCACAGGTAGGCTTCTAAGGGGAGAAAAGGAGTAAAAAGCCTGTTTATGGACCAGACAGCCTTTATGGCTGAAAGGAGCATGGTGCTTACAGAGCACATGTATTTGAAATGAACATGTGAGGACAAAGTCATATGCCATATAGTGCTGTCTGTGCTATAAATAACTGTGCCATCTACATACCAAGGTGCCCATAGTGCTAAACATTGTTTAGGTGGGTACCTGCCTGATGCACAAACATAGGCCTGTCTCTGCCATGGTGCGAGTGCTGTTTCATGGTACTTCAGCCAGGGACAGGTTCAGCGCATCCTCCTGTATCAGTGTGGGGCTTTCTGCAACCTGCAATGGGATATTTTAGCTTTATTGATCCTCTCCAAATTCTCTTTCTTCAGTCAGCCTTTCCCATCAGTAATTATTCCTGTAGCTGCCTTCCCACCAACAGTTGGTGTCTCATCTTCTGTCTGGTGCTAGTCTCTTCCTGTCTTCAAGCAGAAGCTTACAGGGAATGAATACCCACCATGCACCTTGGACTTTGGGCAAGTCCCCTCTCTGTGTGTTTGCTTTCTACCTATTGTAATTTCTCTTTTTGTTACACAGTGGCTCACTCTTCCTTTGTGCTTGTGAAGCATCCAGTAAAGGTTGCTTTTACCTTGGTGGAGGCCTCTAGTTTTTACAGAAGGCCAAATACAGAGATTCTCTCCAAAGAATAGGATAACATTTCTCTGTACAGAGTACTAATGTTTTGTTGTTTAAAAGCACACAGAAAACTTTGGTCTACAGTCATATTATACACAGATTCTCTACTGATATTTCTAGTCAGCTCAATAAACTGAATTTTACTTTGTTGAAATTAAGGAGGCCTTGTGTACATGTGTACCACATAAAGCATCATCCACGTCCAGTTGTCTCGATCCGGAGAGGGAAAGAGATTCAGGTTTTTAATGAATATTCCCCTGTTGTGAAATTAGAGGCACAAACGAGGCCAAAATATCAACAGCTAGACTATTGATTACATAAATAAGGTAGAGGGATCAGAAGGGGAGAGAGAGAGAATAGGAAGAGAGAGAAGAAAGGGAGAAGAGGGAAAGAATTATATTACCACACCCCTCACCCCCCAAGACAGTTTGAGTCTGTGGAGGAAAGGTGCTGCAGGAGATGTTGGGTCTGTAGAGAAACGGTGCTGCAGGAGATGCTGGGTCTGTAGAGGAAGGGTGTGAGGCTTTGGCTGTAGAAGGGATGAGGTCCTCTGGGCAGCTTCTTCAGCTCCATGAGTTGCAGCAGGTGGAACTTAGAGCACGGAGAGAGGGTTTTCAGAGTCCAAGATCCATTGTGTTGGCCCCGTGATGTTTCCAGCGTGTGCTGCCGTCTTCTTTCTTCTGCATCTTGCTTCTCCAATTTTCTACTCCAAAAAGCCAGTAGTTGCTCCAGTCTTTTATACAGTTTTTTAGCCCTTAGGCAAGTGTCCAGGTGTTGTTCCCCAGGATATCGTTCTGGGAAATCATCTTTAGGTCCAGGTATTGTTCCCCAGGAAATCTTTCTGTGTACTCAGGTGAGTTTGGGCAGCCACTGGATGGAGGGGGGAAGGCCTTCGCCTCCTCCTGCTCCATCTACCTACCCACACACTCTTTACACATCAGGAACCATTGTCCTTTCCTGGGGTATCTGATGGCTGGAAATGATCTTGTCCTGAAGGTGTGAATGCTGGGCCCTTGGGCCATTGTTGTAGGCCAGCTGCAGTCCAGTGAGCAATGTTATCTTTGCACCTTCCAAGAGTCCTTCCAGTGGCTCTGCCCAACGCACATCAGCTATTGTCTGGGCAAGCAGCAAGTGATTTTATCTTTGTTGAGTCACACCAGGAGAGACAAGCTTTAGTCTCTCACACCAGTACACAATGTGTGCATGGTTGTTGTGTTTACATGGATTACTGTATGTTTTACTGTAGGCAATAAAAAAGCATTCAGAAGGACACAGCCACAGCACAATCATCAAGATATGCCGAAATAAATTAGCATCATGCAAAGTTAGGCAATGTTTAATTCATAGACCGTGCCTATATTTAGCCATCTTATTGTTTGCAATATAATCCATTCATTTATTGAAGGTTAATGCCAAGTTTTTCTCCTGGGTGTTTGGTAGATGTGTCACAGGGCAGTATAACCCTTTTCATTTCCATCTACTAGGTGGACTGAATTTGCTATAAGAATACATGTGCTTGTGGGTGGGTGTGCACATGCAAGCCTGCCTGATGTAAGCCCTCAAAACCAGGGAGAATTCCCTAACCATCCTTGAGAAACCCACTGTCATCTAATTTTGCCTGGGAAACCACAGACACAAAAGAAATAATTAATAGTGGCTTATGAAAGTGCAGTGTCACTGCCTTCATAAAGAGAATGCTGTTGATTTTGCAAAGAGGATCACAACCAAAGAGAAGGCAAATCACCATTCATTTTTGAGGGTCTCCACGAAATGGTGAAGGGAATTCTCACAGGACACCACAGAAAGAAATCCTTTGAACATTATACTAAATGTAGGAAGAGGAGGGGGAACAGAAGAACAAAAAACAGCAGAGTTTGAGTGGAGACATTAAAATGTGAATGTCCTGAGACCATATCTGGGAAATAGTACCAGAACAAGTACCAGAACAAGAGGACACAGTCTCAGGCTGCGCCAGGGCAGGTTTAGACTGGATGTTAGGAAGAAGTTCTACACAGAGAGAGTGATTGCCCATTGGAATGGGCTGCCCATGGAGGTGGTGGAGTCACCTTCATTGGAGGTGTTCAGGAGGAGACTTGATGGGGTGCTTGGTGCCATGGTTTAGTTGTTTAGGTGGGTTGGATTGGTTGATGGGTTGGACGCCATGATCTTGAAGGTCTCTTTCAACCTGGTGTATTGTATTATTGTATTGTAAATTATGTTCTAAGTGCTGATGTGATGGAAAATAGAGCTGGCCCAATTGAATGGAGAATATGAATAGCCTAATCAGGTTGAACAGGGTGAATTGCACTGTTCTTCTGCAGAGAAGCTCTACTGGTTTATGTGGAAATTTAATATACTTTTGGCAGGATTTTGAAGGAATGTGATTTGGAATTAGAGACAAGACTTTGAAGGAGGAATACTTCTATACAGATCATACTGTCTAGGGATATGACTAGTGCCAATCATTTTGATAGCTAAGCACAAGAGAGCTTGATTTTCAAAGGTGCTGAGTGTACACAGAAAGATCTTGTTCACTTTGCAGAGAATTATTTTTCTGATGGTCCTTGACACCTGGAAATCAGGCCCTAGGATTCTGACCATCAAGGAACTATGATGTTACTTTACATGAAGAAGGACAAATCATAAAGTCATACTATGGAGAGAAACAGTCTTTCTGGGTGCTAGATGGGATTTTTGATTTAGAAGATAAAGCTCAACACTGTAGAATTATCTTGGTAGCTGCACATCTTAGAAATACAGAAGAGGAAAGATGCATCTGTAAAGCTGGCAAGGCAGCATAGGTCTAACCAAAAATCCACATTTCCATGTAGTCTGACACCAGAAGGGAAAAATTCAGAAGCTTCAGTGGCACTTCAAACTTTTGACTTTGGAGGAGGTCTTCACTCACCTCTTTTGCATGCTTGATTTCCACATCTCTCTCATGTCTTTTGACTATAACTTCTGCTAGGTTCCCAGCTCTTTGTTCTTTGTGGCTTTTCCTCAATGAATGTCTCAGATAATGTTTGTAGAAGCAAAGGGGATATCCTTCTCTGTGGCCACTCTGTACTCAGCACTGGTTGGGCCACACCTTGAGTCCTGTGGCCAGTTCTGGGCCCCTCAGTTTAGGAAAGATGTTGAGTTGCTGGAAGGTGTCCAGAGGAGGGCAACAAAGCTGGGGAGGGGTCTGGAGCACAGCCCTGTGAGGAGAGGCTGAGGGAGCTGGGGTTGCTTAGCCTGGAGAAGAGGAGGCTCGGGGAGACCTTCTTGCTCTCTCCAACTCCCTGAAGGGAGGTTGTAGCCAGGTGGGGGTTGGTCTCTTCTCCCGGGCAACCAGCACCAGAACAAGAGGACACAGTCTCAAGTTGTGCCAGTGGAGGTTTAGGCTGGATGTTAGGAAGAAATTCTTCATAGAGAGAGAGATTGGCCATTGGAATGTGCTGCCTGCGAAGGTGGTGGAGTCGCCATCACTGGAGGTGTTTAGGAGGAGATTTGACGGGGTGCTTGATGCCATGGTTTAGTTGATTAGATGGTGTTGGGTGATAGGTTGGACTCAATGATCTCCAAGGTCTCTTCCAACCTGGCTAATTCTATTCTATTCTATTCTATTCTATTCTATTCTATTCTATTCTATTCTATTCTATTCTATTCTATTCTATTCTATTCTATTCTATTCTATTCTATCAGTTTCCCTGGTGGGTGATACCTCTCTGCAAGGCAAAGTTTCTGCAAGAGCCAGAAATAGCATAGAGCCCAGTTAGAGAGAGGCAAGGGTTGAAAGAAGCAAAGTTTGCTTCTAGATCAGACAAAAAATCATGTGTAGATTTTGGCACAAAAAAATTCCTTCGGCCTGAAGCAGAAGTGTCAGCAAGCTAAGTAAAGGCTGGGATCAGTCTGAGTTGGGAGGAAAAGAGTGACCTGTACCTCTGGAGCAAGGAAGACAGTTATTTGGTTTCCTTGAACAGAAAGAAAAGTGGGAAGGCTGGGAGACAGGCAGTTGCTGCAAGTGTGCCAGACAGGACTATGCATTACCTTATACTAATCAACACTTCCCCTCTGCTTCTCAGAAGTACATAGGAGCATTTTAAAGGTACAGTCCAAAGATGAAGTGAAGACATCCAATTGAGGGTAACATACTGCAGGTCTGTCAGGAAACATGGAAGGATGTCTGTGGCCTCTTCTAGTGGGTGCTTAAGAAGGCATGAGTAGTTGTATTCTACTCTTAGCTCTGTGATGTAACCTTATTAAGTCAGTTCACCTCTACGCTTCTCTTTCCATTGCTGCTTCTTGCATCTCTCTCTTATTTTATTGCTAGTACTTTGCATGAGAGACCATCTCTTACCCTGAGTTTGTACAAACCCTGGGAGAGCTGGGGCCTAACTCCACTTGTGAGTGGGGCCATGCTGAGAAACTTTCATGTCAACAAATATCCAAAGGTTGGAGCCAATACAACATTTCTGACTCAGAATGTATTTTCAAATATATTCAGAAGAATGACTTCATCATTTAGAATAGAATTAACCAGGTCGGAAGAGACCTTCGAGATTGTCGTGTCCAACCTATCATCCAACACCATCTAATCAACTGAACCATGGCACCAAGCACCCATCAAGTCTCTTCCTAAACACCTCCAGTGATGGTGACTCCACCACCTCCCAGGACAGCCCATTCCAATGGGCAATCACTCTCTCTATGAAGAATTTCTTCCTAATATCCAGCCTAAACCTCCCCTGGCGCAGCTTGAGACTAGGCTTCCTTTACTCCTGCAGACTTTGGTCGAGTTGTAACACAATAGGTCATGTTTCTTACCATTTATACTGGTTCAATCTTCATTCATTGCACTTCCACTATTTTTACTTTTCATTACTTTGCATTTATTTCTTAACTCAATACTTAGATGAAGGCAGAGCTGCAATTACTTTTCCCTGGGGATTTACTTGCTAAGAAGTCCATCCACCATGAGACAGAGCCTGACCCAGTGTGTTTAAAGCAAATAGATGAGGCACTTTTGGGCCACATCCTGGGAAGTACTCATTGCTTTCTGTGGACTAATGACTTGCCCTGCTGTCACAGGTTGTATTGTTTTGAAGCATCTGCTGGGTTTTGGGTGGCCCAGGTAGAGAACCTGAACAAAAAAAAAAAGACAAGAAAAAGCTCTTTAGGAAAAAGTTATTTCTTTAGACTTGACCTTATCCCATATTAAGATGGGCTGCATGTTACCTATCCCAGAGCAGGGACAAGATAACAAAGAAAATAGATTTCAGTCTGATGTTTGATGCAGGTGGAAGAAGGAAATAGTGGACTGAAAGTGGGAACAGTCTTCCCTTTCACAGCTTTCAGCACAAAGGAAAAAAAAATACTGATAGCTGTAGGGCAGGATACATTTCTACTCAGGATTTAAATCCTAAATGAATGAATGCTAATGAATTATTACTCCTTTCCTATTAATTAACAGAGTGTTTCACAGCACCCTCCAGAGAGCCCAGCCAGAATGCTGGTGTGCTATACGTGGTATACGTAGTTCTCTGCTGTCTCGGTTATGTCGCTTTTTTGGTAGGGATAAAGGCTTTTTGATACTTATACACCAAAGTCCTTGGAAACAGCTGAAATTAGTTGTTCCCACACTTGACCAGCTGGTTCTGAGGAGAGTCATGCCTGGTCTTAACTTACAGTTGTCTTGCTTTTTTGGGTGAAAGTTGCTTTAATGTTTAACATATTTGATTTAATGCTCACAAGTAACAGAGGAACAAATCTGGTAGGACTGAGGAATTGAGGAAAGGAATGATTCAGGGATATTAGCAAGTAACAGGAGGCTGCTTCTCCTCTAAAAACATCTCACTGCAGCAAGGAGAAATGCTAAGAAAAGTATTTTAATTTCTACTTGGTTTTGCATGGCCGAGAGCCTGGATATTTAACTTCATGCAGGGAAAAAAGGCTGTGTCATGTGTGCAAGTATCCGCCACGATGTAGCCGAGCAGCAGTAAAGCTAGTGCATGAATTAAAGTAAAGAACATATAAAAGGAAATAAAAGGATCTGCCTAGGGATCAAATGTGGCATTTGTACAGAACCTTATTCAAAATGGATACAAATGCATCAGTTCCTCAGAATTATAGGTGAATCAAAGGAAAATTACATCCAGGAAGATAAAGCGATCGACCAGCAGCCTTTACCATGTGAGAGGCAGAGATGCAACTTTGAAGCTTCCTGTATGGCTTGCCAAAGAGCCAGATGTTGCAGGTGGAACAATGTCCTTTCTGGCTTAGCATCTGGTTCCTGTCGTTCTGATCAGTAGAAAAAGGAGATGCGGAAGGATGTGGTAAAAATCATTTTATAACTTCATTTAAGAAAAGAATCTTTTTTTTTTTTTGGTTGCTTTTGTAATAAAATCATATTTGAAATGAAATGAAATGAAATGTTTTTCTTCAAAGGTGGAGACTCTCACACAGACAAATGAATATGGAATTTCCACTTTTCACTGCAGTCTGCCATCTTGGAACCTGTTCATTCACTCGGAGCTTGAGCAACCAATTTCTTGGCCTGTAAGAGGTTATGTAGCCCGACAGGGCCCAGAAAAAGAATACTTCATGTTGAGAGGAAGTGTGAAGTATGAGAGTGTAAGGATTTGGGATTCATAGCCCCTTGATTCCATCCTTGGCTCTGTCACCCTCATAGGCATTTTGCAGTGAGAATGTTCTCTAAGCTAGCCTCACCTCTTAAGGATATAACAGTGATTAGCTTTCTCATAAAGTTGGATAAAATAATACTAATCTGTAAAAGGTTTTAAGGTTTTGGTTGGTTTGGTCGGTTGGTTTTTGTAGATGTGAAATCAGGTCAAACTCGAGCCTCCCACAATTTCAGTTTTCCTTGAACAAGATGCATCATGCAGATATATCAAAATAGAAAACAAACAACATCAGTTTTTCTTTCTTGCTTCCTTCCTCTCTCATCCTGTCTCTTCCGCTCTGTACATCGTCTGTCTCCAGCAGGAAGAAAGATGCAGTTGCTCTTGTCCTAGGGCACTGTTAAGCCTACTTTGAAGAATTGATTGCAATGATTCTCCTTCAATTTACTCCATTTATGATGAAGTCTCATCCCTATTAATTAAGTTACTCTGGTTGTCTGCCAAATTATATTGATTGGTTAATCCGTGGTTTTCTCTTACTTGAGTACTTTTCACCACCAACACTGAGTTAGCAGCATGTGAGAGTAGTAATACTGCTGAAAAAAGCTAAGACATGTAGATTTAGGATGTCTGGTTCACCAGGAAGACCTTGATAAGCAGATCACAAGGCAAATGACAGGAAATATGAGTACAGATGAACTGATCACTCTGCCAGAATCCAATTTTATGTGGCTGCTGGATCCTTGTGATAGTTTACCAGGAAGGACAGCGGGCACATTTCTTGTCCTTTTCATGATGCACCATACATCAGTCCAACAGCAAAGCCTCCATTTGAGGTCAGTTTTATTATTTTCAATCAAAAAACGTTTTGTGTTACCCCAGATGTTGTAAAATTTACTATTGTTCCAAACACCCCCAATGACCACTGGGAAGGTGCTCATGAGACTCCATATATGCTGCCCTGTAGGCAGTGTCACATAAATACGATATGACATGGTAACATAACATACACTGACAGGTTTTTCAAGTGCTTCCAGCAAGAAGGCAAGTATCTTAGTACCACTGGTACATCATTATAGAAATTACCAGTGAGCTATTGTCTACTGTAGGTTCCAGAAGGTGCCTCTGGGAAGAGGAGTGGGGTTTCTGAGAGAAGCCAGTATGTGGGAGCAGATCTCACTGCAACTGGGGCACCAAACAGGGATTAGCAATCAAGTGTTGCAGTGAGAAAGCTGGTGGCTAGCAGAATCCGTGGCAATGCTTGCACAAAACCTTGAAAGGATTTCCTCTTATTATTTCACAAGCCCTATGAAGAGAGGCTGAGGGAGCTGGGATTGCTTAGCCTGGAGAAGAGGAGACTGAGGGGTGACCTTATTGCTGTCTACAACTACCTGAAGGGAGGTTGTAGCCAGGCAGAGGTTGGTCTCTTCTCCCAGGCAACCAGCACCAGAACAAGAGGACACAGTCTCAGGCTGCGCCAGGGCAGGTTTAGACTGGACATTAGGAGGAAGTTTTATACAGAAAGAGTGATTCCCCATTGGAATGGGCTGCCTGGGGAGGTGGTGGGGTCACCGTCATTGGAGGTGTTCAGGAGGAGACTTGATGGGGTTCTTGGTGACATGATCTAGTTGTTTGATGATCTTGAAGGTCTCTTCCAACCTGGTTTATTGTATTCTGCATCACGATCACCAGAATCAGGCTCATGTTCTGTGAGAAGTACTGCTGACTGCTTGTTGCAGTTTCTGAAAGCAATTATTGCAGTTTATTGCACTTTACATCTGACCTTTTGGCCCTAGCAATTAAAACCAGGGGAGGTCCAAGGCTTTTTGCAGAGTCTGGGTGTTTTATTATGTTAGCTCAATCAGCTTCCTTACTTTCTCCTGTGCCTCAAAGGCCCAAACAACTTTCTGCTTTACTTGTTCTGCTACATAAAAGTGTTTGTGACTAGATCTCTCTGTGTTTGTGCCCTATGGTTATAAAAAAGTTTTCCCATTCTTGGCCTCAGGTCAGGAGCTGAGCCTTCTCAAAAACTTTGCATCCAAAGTATCCACCAAATCGGAAGAAGTATTGGTCTCTACTGTGCTTTGTCTCAGGGAGTGAAAACCTAAGCTGGAGGCAATGGAGATAGAGTCTGCCCCTATATTTGGAATGAGCTACCCAGGGGGTGGTGGAATCACCATCACTGGAGGTGTTTAGGAAGAGACTGGATGGGGCACTTGGTGCCATGGTTTAGTTGATTATTTGGTGTAGGGTGATAGGTTGGACTTGATGATCTCAAAGATCAGGGCCACGAGGATGTGCAGAGGGCTGGAGCTCCTCTCCTATGAGGACTATGAGGACAGGATGAGAGAGTTGGGGCTATTCAGACTAGAGAAGGCAATGGTCTGAGGATACCTAATTGTGGCCTTCCAGTAGCTGAAGGGGGCCTACAAGAAAGCTGGGGAGGGACTTTTTAGGGTGTCAGGTAGTGATAGGACTAGGGGGAATGAACCAAAATTAAGAATGGGTAGATTCAGATGGGATGTTAGGAAGAAGTTCTTCACTGTCAGGGTAGTGAGACACTGGAACAGGTTGCCCAGGGAGGTGGTGGAAGCCTCATCCCTGGAGGTTTTTAAGGCCAGGCTGGATGTGGCTGTGAGCAGCCTGCTGTAATGTGAGGTGTCCCTGCCCATGGCAGGGGGGTTGGGACTATATGATCCTTGAGGTCTCTTCCAACCCTAACAATTCTATTATTCTATGATCTTTCCCAACCTGGTCTATTCTATTCTATTCTATTCTATTCTATTCTATTCTATTCTATTCTATTCTATTCTATTCTATTCTATTCTATTCTATTCTATTCTATTCTCCATTTAAAAATTAGAACTGTATTTGTCACCAATATTACTCATCAATTTTAACAGCCTGAGAAATTATATATACACGTGCCTTTTATATCAGCATTTGCTCCATTTAAGCCTAAATCAGCAATCTTATTCTACATCATTTCTTGTGTGTTTGTGGGTTGTTTTTTTTTCCCACCTGAATCCAGTTTGCTGATACCATCTTCCTGATTTTTTAACATGGCATATAAAGATTAAATTAAAACTTGGCATGGAATTCTTTCAGGCTCACCTGTCAGTCTGACTTAGTAAGGCTTGTATTTATCAGGAAAATTCTACAAGTCCTAAGATCAAGAGGTGGCTCTGGGAAACTGAAGCTGAGGGAGCTGGAATTGTTTAGGCTGGAAAAGAAGAGGCTCAGGGGAGACCTTCTTGCTCTTTACAACTACCTGAAAGGTGGTTGTAGCCAGAAGGGGTTGGTCTCTTCTCCCAGGCTACCAGAACCAGAACAAGAGGACACAGTCTCAAGCTGTGCCAGGGGAAGTTTAGGCTGGAGGTGAGGAGAAAATTCTTCACTGAGAGAGTTGTTAGGCATTGGAATGTGCTGCCCAGGGAGGTGGTGGAGTCAGCATCCCTGGAGGTGTTCAAGAGGGGATGGGACGTGGCATTTGGTGCCATAGTTTAGTCATGAGGTTCATGGTCACGGGTTGGACTTGGTGATCTTTGAGGCCTCTTCCAACCTTGGTGATTCTGTGATTCTCAGATTCTGTGATTCTGTGTTTTACAGCAAAAAGAAAAGGCAAGTTTGCTTTTCTGTTCAGGATTTTATTCCTGGGTAGTGTTAACAGTCACACAGTTTGTCATGCCTTCTGGCTCCTCATGGTTTCTTTTTCTCACCTGCCAGATACTCCCTCACTCTTGTGCTTCTCTTACCCCTCTCCATTGCCTTGCAGACCCTTCACATCTGCCATTGAGTCAAAGCTTCTGCATGTACCCCATTCCCTAGTGTTGCAAATCTGCAGCTCTGTGATGCTCCTTTCTGACTACACTAGGAACTTTAGATAGTAAATAAAATGGGTCTGAGCACAGGGTTGAGCACTTGTATGGATCTGTATTGTTCAACTCTCAGCAAACTTCTTGGCATGATTTTAGCTGACAGCGCTAGCACTCTCCCAAACAGTGCAGTAGTTCCCCAGCATTAGCCAGGGACTAGTCCCAGTAGGTAGTTTGAACACAGCCACCCTATTTTGTGGGAAATTGGTGTGTATGAGCATCAGCCATTTCTTTCCTCTTGGCCCCTGACCAGAGAAACATCTATGGCCTGTTTTATTTTGCCATACTGATACTCCGTGTGTATGCGTGTGTGTGTGTGTTCATTGCCTTTCCCTCCCTTCTCAGCCCTACTGTGCTATTTTGAAGGCCTCATGTGGCTGTCCTCCATGCTATTTAGTGATGCCTTTTCACAAATATCTGTTTTAGGCTGCATTATTAATACTTCTGAGTGCTCAAAAATCATAAGATGCTGCAGCGCAGAGAATTATGTCATTGGCTTAAATATTGGAAGATTAAAAATAATACCTTTTAGGCTCCTTTTATTACCTCTGAGGGACTTTTTGGCAGGAGAGGAGAGGTTTTAGGACATATTCTGGTCATGCTTCCAAGCTTTCCTCTGCATCATTGATGGAAATTACCTTTTTATTATTAAATGAGAGTAGACATTCTCAGCAAATCGTACGATCCCAGGAGCATGGGCTTTATGACTGTTACAGTTGGCAACAATAACTCAAAATAGAGTGATATCATTAGCATTATCTCAAATCTTCCAGTTGTCTGAGGTAGACAGGGAGAGTCTTGGCCCTAAAGCTAACTTTACCCAGAACTCCCAGAAATGTGCTGCTGTAAGCACCAGTTTAGGCTATGTTTACATGGCACAGTGTAGTGCCATGTATAGAGACTACATTTTGTCAATTAGAGCTAGTTAGGGTATCTTCATGCAGTACTATGTTTGCTCAGTGTAGATAGACTCATTACCTTCTCTTGGCCACTGCCAGAGTTTTCCTTGTGTGTAATAATGAAGGGGTGCCTTTGTTCCATGCTTGCTGCTGCTGCAGAGGGTAACAGACCACGTTCCAGCAAGCCTGCTGCGCTGACCTCCAGTACCACGCCCAACATGCTTGAAAAATAAATGGCCACATCCCTTTGAACATCAAAGCATTGATCTAAGAGCTTAAACTTTATGCTCCTGTTTTGAAAATTTAAAACTTTTGTACAGCAGTTAGGAAAAAAATATGGTTGCATTTGTGCTCTTGTTAGTGGACACTGAAATATTTTTCCCATTTGGTTGTCGTCAGAGTGAATCCACATAACTGATTTCAAAGCTTAAGAGGCATGGCTTCTTACTCACGTGAATGGTCCAACCATAAAACTTGTTATTGGAAACAGAAAAGAGTTACTGGGTGTTGATCTCCTCAAATACACTCTAGAAAACGAAGGAAACTCTGCAGATAGACCACTGAAGCTTAACACCTGCTATCTGGGAAAACACCACACACAGACACAAGCAGAGACAAAAAAAGGCAGTAAGCAAGGAATAACACCTTTCTCTCTTCAGATAAATAGTTACATTTGAGCTATAGCAGCTTACTGAACCATGAAGTTAGTGAAGCAGGGCACATAATTCATGTTTCGAGCCACTAGAATGAATTGAGTCCCTACAACTTTATAGAAACATCATCTCTTTAGCTCCATTGAAACTATGTGCTCAGCCTGAGTGAATGCAAACAAGATCTCCAGCAAACAGCATTTTCTTAAAAGCCATAAATATTCTCACAGTCTTAAACTTGGTGATGGTTTCATAAATTATGCATTCAGGACTCGGGAGAATGTAAACCGTGAGTACTGTGTCTGGTTCTGGGCCCCTCAGTTTAAGAAAGATGTTGAGTTGCTGGAAGGTGTCCAGAGAAGGGCAAGAAAGCTGGGGAGAGGTCTCAAGCCCTACGAGGAGAGGCTGAGGGAGCTGGGGTTGTTTAGCCTGGAGAAGAGGAGGCTCAGGGAGACCTTCTTGCTCTCTACAACTCCCTGAAGGGAGGTTGTAGCCAGGTGGGGGTTGGTCTCTTCTCTCAGGCAACCAGCACCAGAACAAGAGGACACAGTCTCAAGCTGTGCCAGGGGAGGTTTAGGCTGGTGGTGAGGAGAAAGTTCTTCACAGAAAGAGTGATTGGCCATTGGAATGTGCTGCCCAGGGAGGTGGTGCAGTCACCACTGCTGGAGTTTTTAAGAAGAGACTGGATGGGGCACTTGGTGCCATGGTTTAGTTGATTAGATGGTCTTGGATGATTGGATGGACTCGATGATCTCGAAGGTCTTTTCCAACCTGGTTTATCCTATCCTATCCTATCCTATCCTATCCTATCCTATCCTATCCTATCCTATCCTATCCTATCCTATCCTATCCTATCCTATCCTATCCTATCCTATCCTATCCTATCCAGCATGAAATGCTGCAAAAAGGACAACTGCAAAAAGTCTGTGCAGCAGGTAAGGAGAAACAATGGCTGCTCCTCCCGGGGAGTGGACTAAATCATCAGACCTGCAGAAAAAGTGGACCTTGCACTCTCACCAGTAATTTCTACCTCTCTACTTCAGACACAGAGGCAGGGGAGTATCACAAGTATCCTAGCACATTTGTAATTGCTCAGGGTTTGATCTGGACACCTAAATAAGCACCATCTTGTTCTAGCTCATTTCGGTGGATAAAAGGTCACTCCCATGGGTGAGCTTGTCCAGATGCCATGCTTCTTTTCTTCATCCTGGCACCAATACTATTTTGTACATAGAATAGAATAGAATAGAATAGAATAGAATAGAATAGAATAGAATAGAATAGAATAGAATAGAATAGAATAGAATTAACCATTAACCAGGTTGGAAAAGACCTTTGAGATCATCAAGTCCAACCTATCACCCAACACCATCTAATCAACTAAACCATGGCACTAAGTGCCTCACCCAATCTCTTCTTAAACACCTCTAGTGATAGTGACTACAGTGTTGGTCAGTTTTGTACATTTACAGAGCATAAGCACAGTCCTTTCTGATGCAGGACAAACAAAAATTAAGCTTTCATTTTGCCACAATTTTCAAAACAAGACAAGATGTTCCCTAAGGCTATCCTTGGTGAGATGTTTGGAGAGGAACAGTAATAGCAATACTGTTTTTCTTTTTAAAATTATTCCCATGGCTGTGGAGTCTCCAGGTGACTCTTGTGTGCATACAGAACTGTCCTCCATACAGAACTGTCCTTTGTAGGGTCATATTAGAGGGGGCAGACAACACTGGCAGGATATGGGCAAGAGCAATAGAGAATTAACCAGTGTAGGGAAAAACACTTCTCTTCAGTGTCCATTTGCCTGTGTGCAAAAGACTTGTCTTGTGGGGTGTTCTGAAAAATTAAACATATTTGCATATTGTGGGATCCTGGGAGGGAGGATGCTGAGAAGTGGATTCTGTGATTAAGAACACTATGCTGGTTGGCTGTGCTCTAGAGAAGCATAGAATCATAGAATCAATAAGGTTGGAAAAGATCTGAAAGATCAGCAAGTCCAACCCATCACCCGAGACCTCATGACTACTAAACCATGGCACCAAGTGCCACATCCAATCCCCTCTTCAACACCTCCAGGGACGGTGACTCCACCACCTCCCTGGGCAGCACATTCCAATGGCTAACAACTCTCTCTGGGAAGAACTTTCTCCTCACCTCCAGCCTAAACCTCCCCTGGCACAGCTTGAGACTGTGTCCTCTTGTACTGGTGCTGGTTGCCTGGGAGAAGAGACCAACCTCCACCTGGCTACAACCTCCCTTCAGGTAGTTGCAGACAGCAATAAGGTCTCCCTGAGCCTCCTCTTCTGCAGGCTAAACAACCCCAGCTCCCTCAGCCTCTCCTCATAGGGCTTGTGCTGGAGGCCTCTCCCCAGCCTTGTTGCCCTTCTCTAGACACATTCAAGAGTCTCAGTGTCCTTAAGTTGAGGGGCCCAGAACCAGACACAGGTCTCCAGCAGTGTCACCCCTTAAGGGCAGACCATGCAAAGTTACTTTGGAATTACCGAAGAGGAGGAAATATTTGCCACCCAGTTTCATTAAGAACTGCGGTGTGACTCTGGCATGTGGGATGATGTAGTGAAAGCCTGCATGGTCCCCCATGGCAGGAGAAATAAATGCCTCAGCCTAAAATTGTGACTTCAGATTAAAGTGCCACATGCAGTTATTTGGTTTCGGAAGTTACTCAAAATGAAAACACATTTATTAGAGTAAGTGCAATCTATATCTGATAAATGGGAACACATCTGGCCCATATCCCTGATACAAACCCCTCAGTATTAATTATATTGATGGTTAAAGCTGAGGAGAGAGTTGAACATTATTTATAGTGATCTTTGCTAAGTAAATAATTTTAAAAATGGCTTTCTAAATGTAACATTTCCCTTTTAAGAAGCCCTACAGAATTAAAGAGGCTTTACAATGGAACATGAAACATATTGCAGAGGGAGAGACAGAAGCTTGCTTGATTAATGCGCACGATTATCAGCGATGCAAATCACTTTCACTTATTAAGTCTTGTTTAATATCCTAATGAAGGCTTCCTGAGCAGATTTGATAATTCCAGAGAAAGTGACTGTGAACTAATGCCCTTTCAACATGTTGAGAATGAGCAGTGCTATAAAGAAAACCTCATTTACTATAATTCCCACCAAATGTGGTATCCTTTTCTAGACTACTACCTCACAGCAGGAGACAATTAACCTTTTCGGTGCCAGAAGTGATTCCCAACACGTTCCAGCTGTGAAGGCCAGCAGGTCAGGCATGAATGAAGTTTACCTTCTGCTTTTGGTCTGAAAAACCACAATTATGCAAACACGTTAAGAAAGCCCTGAGCAACTCTGGGCTTTCACGTGGGTTCTGTCAGCATGTGCAGATGTGCTCCTTACCTTAGAGAGAGGGGGTCTGCATTAATTCAACAAAGCAGCGTGCCTTTCCCAGGGAATGCTGCGTATCGCTCAAATTAATCTAAAGCAAGTCGCTCTGAACGCACCGCGATAGCCCAGAAGATTCGCTCGCTGAATGGCTGGGTAATTAAACCCTTTTACTTCTACACCTGTAGCAGTCATGTTCCTCTAGCTGTGGTGATCTAATGATAGAAGAGAGTCAAGGTGCGCTGTGGGAGGTAATGCCTTTTTTTTTTTTTTTTTTTTTTGGAACAGACCTTGGCTCATTTCTAAATTTGGAAGTGGTGGAGAGTGATGGAAAATGACACATTTTCCCTTTCCCCTCCCTTGACCATGTCACTTAATATTACCGGACTGTTCCAGATTTAGAGTGGCCACACCTATGCTCAGAGAAACGAGCTGCTCGGTGCAGCGGGGTTGGAAAGCCCTTTGCATGTGGTGTGAACCGGGAGCCCATGTGTTCGGCTGCAGAGCTATAAGCTTGGCCTTAAATCACGGCTTTTCCTGCAATCAGGCCTCGGCAGTTTCAGGGATGTACAGATCCCCCCTTTAGTTTGAGAGAACAGAAACAATGTCAAAGATATAAAGATTTGTTTTTAAAACAACCAATCTCCCCTGGGAAGGAGGAACCTGAGGGGAAGAAATCATAAAATCATAGAATCAATAATGTTGGAACAGACCTCAGAGATCATCAAGTCCAACCTGTCACCCAACACCTCATAACTACTAAACCATGGCTTCAAGTGCCACATCCAATCCCCTCTTGAACACCTTCAGGGACGGGGACTGCACCACCTCCCTGGGCAGCCCATTCCAGTGGCAAAATACCCTATCTGTGAAAAACTTTCTCCTCACCTAAACTTCCCCTGGTGCAGCTTGAGACTGTGTCCTCTTGTTCTGGTGCTGCTTGCCTGGGAGAAGAGACCAACCCCCACCTGGCTACAATCTCCTTTCAGGTAGTTGTAGACAGCAATAAGGTCTCCCTGAGCCTCCTCTTCTCCAGGCTATACAACCCCAGCTCCCTCAGCCTCTCCTCATAGGGCTTGTGCTTGAGACCTCTCCCCAGCCTTGTTGCCCTTCTCTGGTCATGTTCAAGTGTCTCAACATCTTTCCTAAACTGAGGGGCCCAGAACTGGACACAGTACTCAAGGTGTGGCCTAACCAGTGCTGAGTACAGGGCACAATGACTTCCCTGCTCCTGCTGGCCACACTATTCCTGATGCAGGACAAATTGAAAGGCAGCAAACCATGTTTATTAGAATTGTGTTTGAGCAAAGGATATGGATTGGACTGTGTGTTTCTAGACACGTTCAGGAAACATATTTTCTAATCCACATACTCATATAGGACAGGCTTTTAATATAGATTTACAATAAATGCAGTTTGGTGGTACACATCTCCCACATGACTGAGAGCTGTCATATAGAATGAGACTAGAGGACTCGATTTGTATCTTTATTTCTGTGTATAATGAACTGAGAACAGCATTTCAGATAACTGTAGGTGACATGATGGATCTCAAAGGGACAATCACATTTCAAATGCAGTAAAAAGAAGGATGCTTTAAGAGCTTTCTTTCTTAATAATAATCACAGAATCACCGAGATTGGAAGAGACCTCAAAGATCATCAAGTCCAACCTGTCACCACAGACCTCATGACTAAACCATGGCACCAAGTGCCACATCCAATCCCCTCTTGAACACCTCCAAGGACAGTGACTCCACCACCTCCCTGGGCAGCCCATTCCAATGCCTAACGACTCTCTCAGTGACGAACTTTCTCCTCACCTCCAGCCTAAACTTCCCTGGCTCATCTTGATACTATGTCCTCTTGTTCTCTTGTGTCCTCTTGTTCTCTTGTAATAGGCACCCAAGTTTCATCAGGGTCAAATTGAGAGATGCTTTTGCACATGTTCTAAAACCGTGTAAAAACAAATAATTGCTGCAGTCCAGCAAGAAATGTTTCATGAGGAAAGCAGTTTGGTATATAGCTATGCAGTATGTTTAATTAAAACATGGAAGGTAATTGTGGCTGAAGAGCCCACATGTGCTACCAAAGTGAAAAAAATGAATGTATGTTGGTGGCCCTGGGATATCAGCTGAGGCAGACTGAGTGGTGTTGTCAAAAAACTATTATACACATCTGTTGCTGTATGTAACTTGTGTATTTTGTTATCTTTGAGGCACTTACAAACAGGATGTTTTTTGTTGCAGCACCTATTGGTGAATAATGTGCATTTAGCAGAGCCTCCTTATGCCTCTCCTTAGCAAGAGATAACAATTTTCTTTTATGTAGCTTCTTAGTTGGAATGGAATGGAATGGAATGGAATGGAATGGAATGGAACGGAACGGAACGGAACAGAACAGAACAGAATAGAATAGAATAGAATAGAATAGAATAGAATAGAATAGAATAGAATAGAATAGAATAGAGTAGAATAGAATAGAATAGAATAGAATAGAATAGAATAGAATAGAATAGAATAGAATAGAATAGAATAGAATAGAATAGAATAGAATAGAATAGAATAGAATAGAATAGAATAGAATAGAATAGAATAACCAGGTTGGAAAAGACCTTTGAGATCATCAAGTCCAACCTATCACCCAACACCATCTAATCAACTAAACCATGGCACCAAGCACCCCATCAAGTCTCCTCCAAAACACCTCCAATAATGGTGACTCCAACACCTCCGCAGGCAGCACATTCCAATGGGCAATCAGTCTCTCTATGAAGAACTTCTTCCTAAAATCCAGCCTAAACCTCCTCTGGCACAGCTTGAGACTGTGTCCTCTTGTTCTGGTGCTGGTTGCCTGGGAGAAGAGACCAACCCCCACCTGTTTGCAACCTCCCTTCAGGTAGTTGTGCTGGTGACATCAAAGCCCTGGGTTCACAACGAGAGAACTTTGTGGTTTGGAATTCCTCATGACTTCAGCCAGAACAGATGTAATTGAAAAAAAAAACCCAAAATGTAATGTCAGGTCAAAGGAGAGAGGTTGCTCCAAGTCCTCTTGTCATATAAATGAAAATAGAACATTTAAGTAGAAGGAAAAATAGGAGATATTTTAATCAGTTTTGCTTCAAAGACTGTGAAGCAGCTGCTGTTCTTTTTGATAAGACAGTGTTTCAAAATAGAAGTTGTGAGAAATGACAAAAAGATGGTATCCAAGCCAGTTATTAGCCCTTTAAAAATGTTACTATAGAGAGAGAGGGAAAAAAAAGGTATTTTCACAGCCTACCTCTTGAAAACTTTCCAACAGAGCTGTTGCACATGCACTGGCAGAAAGAAGATGAGAACACTGTAGAGATATGTGCAATGTAAAGGCTATAAAGGTGTAACAGGATTAACAGAGGGGAAAGTAAAGGGTAAATGAAGCTGAGGAGTGGACTAAATACATTAGGGGTCGTATCATACATACCAGTGTCATTTGGTTCCTAGATAATAGACACAGGGACATGCATTGCTAAGTCTCATTAGCAGTTGGCCCTAAGGCTGCGACTGTCCCTCTCTGTTATTGACATTTTCTTGTCTTTGTAACCTCTGTGTTACTGTAGTATAATTGGCTTGAGTAAACCCTTAAAGATCCCTGAAGTAAGTAGCACACTGCATATTTATTTGCCTCTGGATGGGCTGTCCAAGGTGGACTTCAGGCTTTGTGATATAGGTGTATCCAAACCCATCTTTCCCCTACCTTGGGATAGCCTGTGTGCTGGATGCAACCTCTTTGGAGCTCCTGGGAGCTGAACTCCTAAAACTAGTAGCATGCTATTTTACTTGAAGTTCTCCATCATGCCTGCTCTCACAACTGGTGAGACCACATCTAAGTCAGTTGCAGTATGCACAAACAACTTCAGTGTTTTGGTTAAGCTGTTGGCTATGCATATCTGGAGGATATGGCTAGGTCTGCTTTGGGGAGACGCAGTGTAGCTGACATGCTTCAGCTAACTCAGTGTTGTTCTGTGTGTTGACAGTCACATATGAAATGTGCTAACTTTTAGTGGTTGTTTTATAAATTAGCCAGGCATGAGGCAACTCTTTGTACTTGCTGAATTGTTTCTCCAATATCAAAATTTATTAACATTCATATGCCAACACCTCATTTTTTTGGAAGCAGTCCTGTCTAGATAGGCTTTCTCCCTATTTTTCTTGTTCTTTACCTTCTTACTGGAGGAACAAAAGGGCATTTGCCTCTAAGCTAATCTCATTCACATGGCCTATATAATAAAAAGGGCTGCCTGGAAGACTGTTCCTAGAAGACAAGTATCTGTTTTATAGCCCCAGGCATATAGCATGTGTAAACACTACATGAAACTACACCTTTAGCATCTTAAAGCATTTAGTACCCACTGCCAGCAATCATATGTGAGCAAGTGAAACATAGGGCTGAAAAATACTTTATCTTCCACAAAGATACAAAATAATAAGCACCCCTCCCCCTTATTCTAACAAAGTCCTTAATCATTGAAGAATAATATCCTTTGGAGGTGGTAAATCGCTTGCAAGGGGCAGCAATAAATATGAACCTCTACGTTGCTGAGGGACTTAGGAGTATTGGTGGCCACCAGTCTACTTCCAAAGTAGGAAAGAGGCCCTGCTGCAGAAATTACTGTCTTAACTGACATCCATCCCAGCTGCACACAGAGAGGTCTTAAGCTAAGGGACGTGGAGTCCAAATGTCCCTTTTAGCTACAGTGGTGTTTGCTGTCTGTCCAGATTAAGGCAGTGTTGGGATGTTGTAGTGAAATTACCAATCATCCTGTACGTATTGAGTGAACAAAGAAAAGAATGGAGTCTCCATGGATACTAATCCACCATCTTTTATGATACTAACCACACTGTTCCTTGCCTTTTTTTTTTTTTACCTTTATGAATATACTGTATTTCTGCATATTTTCAGTTCAGCAACACTCTGTGTTTTAAAGCTCATTGTGGCCAAACAGAGGAACACACTATGTTGTCCAGTGGAGATTTGCTCTCCTTGTTGATCATGTCTTCTTTTAGTATGAAATCATACAAGCATCTCCCTCCTGGACAGCACCAGCTACTCCTAACTATGACTATTTAGGAAGACTTTGCACAGTCACTACTATTTGCAAATGAAAACCTCCCCCTAATTCACTGGAAAACAGAGTGAAATATTGCTTGATTCAAAGTAAATGTACCACTGACTTTAAAGTGTCCCCACTTGCATAGAAGCTGTTTAGAAGTACCTGTGTTTGTTATTAAGAATCCCAGCTTATTTGCCACAGAGGCTGAAATAAATCAGTGGTGATAATAGTAGGCATACATACAGATAAACCAATTTCCAGAGATTAAAGGAGAGTAAATTTCACCACCCACCTGTGGGGTGTGTAAATATAGATATTGGGTGGGAAGTAGGTTTTATTTTACTACTGACGTGATGCAGCGATGAACTCTGACATGCTGCTGACTGTGGTTACTTGATAAGTGTAAGATGTGAAAAGCCAGCAATAACACTAGATGGTATCAGATCTCTAAAATAATATACATTTGAAGGTGTTAGGTATAAATATGGCAGTACAGAAATAAAAACAGACAATTATATAGTTCATTCATGGGGGAAAGAAACATCAGAGGAAACAGATCCTTCTTCTGTAGACTTTTCACAAGGAAATTGAGCACTGAAAAACAACAACTTTAAAAATTAGTTTAACGATCTGTTAAGGCCAAGTGATGTGCTGCCAGATTTTCAACTGGAAAAGCATCTGAGAAGTGCTCATCCTTAGCTGCTGACCCTCGTGATGCCACCAGAGTAAGACCATTCTCTCCCCATATTTGCCTCACAGACCAGCCGTTGCTTGTCCTTCTTCCTTAACCTTCTACTCCCTTCACTGCTACTGCCCTCTGCAACTGGGCAACCTAAACAGGGAGTGGGGTTGGCCAGGGCTCACTCAAATCTCTTGGTTCTGAAGGCATGTGTTTTACTTTGTTTTACTTTGAAGCCTTAGACTATGTGCAGTCATCTTTTACTGATGCAAATCATAAAGCGTTACTTGGGCCAAATCACTCTTGGTTCCTTTTTTAACCAGTTGTCTAGACAGCATGTTTGATGGCCTCATGTCATCAGGCCAAGATCCATACAGGTGCTTATGTGGTTGCCTGCTTTCCCCTGCAATCTAGATGTGTCTTGAGAGGATTTCCTAGCTCTTTCTGGCTTTGAGTTAACCAGCATTATATACTGCTACTTTTCTGCATTATGTTCTGGAGGTCCCAAGTTCTTTCCTTGGAATAAATCATGATGTTAAGCACTTATTTGCTCAAAACTCCCAGATCTCTTGGAGTCTGAAAAAACGTGTGCAATCACTTAAAGCTTCAGATCCAAAGCAGAAGGAATACATCTGTTCCTCCATCAAGAGATCACATTATGCAGAGAAGTGAAACTGGGTCACATTTCTGGGCACTGTAAGTTAGAACAGCTTCTTTGAAGTAAATGGACTTAGACTAATTAACACCAGCTAAGGATCTGCTTTGCTGAATTCCTGGTGAGTGCAAGAAGGCTGCCTAATGAGACTCAGTGGAGAAGGGACTGTAAAAGAACGGATCTAAATAAGTGATGGCCAACCCATCTACTCTGCTTAAAATTGTTCTAGCTGGTAATACAGTTGTTAGGATCAAAGACGGGACAAATGCTTCTGGCTTGGAGAATCCTAGGGAAGAGTCATAAACTTCCCATCTCCACTGTCCCCTACAGCTGCCTGTGCCCTGGTGCTGGAAGTCCCTCATTTATTACAAGCATTGCCTGTTCTTTCTTCTGCCCTCTCTTGCATCGCCTCAGCTGGAGAGGGGCATAAGAATTTCCATCTCTCCTCATCTCCACTAATTTTGGACTCCCTAACGGCAAAGCCACAGGGATACTGGGGAGCACAGATGATGTCTGGACTCTGGGGGAAGGTAGGACCAAGGTATTTGGTAGTAAACATGGATTACAGGGATCTCAGATTACTATGTTTGACATCTTAAAAATATCCTGAGTACCAGGAAGTGCTTAGTATTTTCTGACAATGTAGTTCATTTAAAATGCTTCTGGTTGAGCACCCAAGAGCAGCAGAAAAGATTTTTGTGAAGGGTTGGCCTCCTTGTCTTGTGCTGGTGTGAACAACCGCCCCTGGAGCTCAGTTGGGGTGGGCAGTGCCAAAAGGCAGCATTGGAAAGCCCTCCACACAGGAAGCTCAACATAAAAGCAAAGGCTGAACAGGTGAGTAGCAAAAACCAAGGCAAGCCCGTGCGCTTTGCAAATAGCAGTACCAAAAGGTTACAGCCATCACCAGAGCTTTCATGTTAAATTTACCTTCCCTGAGTTAGAGACCTGCATGAGGATGTCTCTGAACCGTTACCTGGAGTATGGGCATGGAAGGGAATAGAAAAGGAAAAGTTCTGCTATCGAATGCCATCTTGTTGCTTTGACCAGTCACCTTTTAAATATTTATGTTTTATTTTTATCTGCGTATTAGTGAGACATTATTTGTGCACAGGCTGTTAAAAACAGTTCTAAGGGAAACACACTTCCAGCTGGTTTCCTCCTGTTTTCCATCTGCTGTGTGTATGTGTCTTTGGAGGCATTTAACTGTTTCTTGTCATGGTAATTGGTATTTTTTCAGTAGTGAAGGTGGGAGGGGTGGAGGAGAGAAACCCTAAGGCATCTGTGTTTGTGCTCAGTTGATCTAAAAGAGATTATGCTGGTTATTTCCTAATAAACATTATGTGCATTAAAAAAGGCAGGGTGGGACAGGGAGAGGGTATCACACATCGAGCAACATGAAGTTTTTTGAAGAGTTAACTTCCCTAAATTGTATCTTTGTATTCTTCTATTTATGCATCGCTACTCTTTCCCCATTTAATCTTAAATATGTAAATCCTCAATTTATCTGGAATTACTTAGTGAAAGGCTGATGTGTGAGTGTGGCAGATTATAATATTCCATCGCCACCCCTGATCCTCTTTACCTCTTATTCTTTTCATAGCAGATCAAAAAAAGCTGTATGCGTGCCACAAGAATATATTATTTTAAGAGACTTGGACTTAGAAATTGATTTCCTTGATGAGAAAAGGAAAAGTCTCCTTCTGACCTGAAGGGTCACTTCATAATCCTGTCACTCTACATCAAAAAAGCTTTTTTTAGTGTTTTTTTTTTTTTTTTTTTTAGTAGAAGATGAGAATATTTCTGAAAAGGAATTAATTTTTCAGATACAGTGGAAAACGATGACTTAAAGAGACTTAGCAGATGATAGAGGGCTGTCCTATACAGAATACATCTCCTGTGATTAGAACAAGCTCTGAATATATTTTAGGGTCAGGCAGTTTTAGATGGAGATTGGGATTTGTACTTTGGGATGAAACTGATCTTATATTTTTATCGAAGTACTTAAGGTTTAAGCTGTACTCTTCTCTCTTTATTTTTTTGCAGAGGGATTTCACTGCTTTTTATAATAGGGATTGGTGCAAGCAGCCAATAATTTCTATGTATGGATTTTAGTTAATAGGATGTTTGAAATGAAATTACTTTCATCACCAATAATTGGGTTCAGCTACTAATACTTCCCCCCCCCGTACTTTTCTTAACAGAAAGCACCTGATGCCCAGGGAAATGTTAATAATATATTTTATGTAATTGCTGTAATATGTCTTAAGGAAATTCCTTTAAACCATATGCTTAAAATCCATCAGTCCCAAATATTATGATGCATTAACAGCGTGGTGCTGACATATGTGTGGGTACAACATGCAGAGATGCTTATAAGAACAGGTTGGATAATGTGTGGAGACCTCTGAAATGCTGGCTTTATATAAATATAAATATAAATATAAATATAAATATAAATATAAATATAAATATAAATATAAATATAAAGATATATATAAAAGATATAGATATAAAAGATATAATAGATATATTAGATATAATATGTAATAAATAAATTGAATTTATTTATATATACCGATATAAAAATAGATATATCTAATACATAATAAATACATAATATTTATATTCATTTTTTAAACATTATGAGACAGGCAACCTGTAACCTACAATTAAAGATATATACATAATGTGTAAAACATAATATACAATAATATATGATTGAATTTATAGGAAATGTCTTTTATTAGTAGCATATATTAACTAAACATTGACTGTTACGTGTAGCCATTTGACAGTCAAATCACAGGAGTAGTCAAAAGCTATGAACCAGAGGTTCAAAATACTTTAAACAGCCTAAAAGCTTTTGTGCAAGTGCACTAAAAAAATAAAAGGCCACTGCTTTGAAGACCTCAGTATTATAATTTGTTTATAGAGTGATAATTAGTGCATGATACTGTAGATCTTTAACATAAGGTGTATACAGAGAAATGCAAGAACTCTTTCAGCAGATAAATTGGCTGTTGTCTGGGCTGTCTGTTGGTTGTTCTAATTGCTGGTCTGAAGGCAGCAGCAAAATATTGCCCACTGGCAAAACTCTCCTTGTGATGACGGCATGAGGTCCTAAAGCAAAAGCCATTATTGAATAACTAAGGAGGTTTTTTTTAATTTGAGAACTGTTCTACCAGGAGACTTTTTTTTCCCCTTTCTTTCTTTCTTTTGCTAGGCTTTTAAACCCCAACAATTTATGAATGTTTAGCTTATGTTACTGGCTGCTTTTAGAGATTGGCAGAGAGCTGTATCACGTTTGGGAGCTGCAAAGCCAAAGTAAATCTGTGGCATGAGCTCTCTCTGGTGATTCCTGTTCGAATCTGGCCCCTACATACTGATGACGGCTTCAAATGGTAACCAGAGGATCCTGACTCCTACATTGGGTTGAACTGAAAAAAGCAGGAGTTTGGTCTAATAATCTATTTTAGATCTGATACTCCTACTGGCATCTGGCAAAAGGAGTTGATACTTTTAAGTACGTTCATGGTGTTCAGGGTAGCAGAGGTCTGTGAGGGTTTTGGAGATGTGTTTAAAGTCCTAATTTGAATCGAAGAACTGTCTGTGTCTAAACCAGATAATGCAGCCTTTACTAACAGAGAGTATTTGCATGAGTTGAACTTCCTAAACCTTCGAAATATAGCTGTAAAGCTTTGAATAATAAATAAAACTAAAATGCAGGGGAGTTGTGAGCTCTTCCAGGGCAAAACAGGAAACAGGAAAAATGATACTTTCACCCAGGGAAACACAAAAGCTGGACGTGCCCAGGTAGCCGCTTGGGGAAAGAAGCATTCAAAACACGGAGTTGGGGGGCAGATCCTGTTCTCCGCCGTGCCCTGTGGAGCTGTTGAGAAGGCAGAACTGTGTCTGCTTAATGGATGAGAGAAAAGAAAAATCCAAGGTGAAAACTGTTTGCCCTTCTACCCTGGGATAAATTCAGGGAGCTCCGGGTTGCTTACTTCTGTGCAATTGCTCGCAGTTATTTTTAATTTCACAAGCGCTAGGTGCAATCCTATTTGAAGTACTCACGTCGGCTGGGATATGGCCCCTTTCCCCCTCACTGGAGCCCTCCCCATCTTGAGGGTCTTTTATTCGGGATGTCGGAGCACACCCATCACCATGGCACTCACGTGCCCGCCGACAGCGCGCCGAACAACGCGACTAGCATCTGTCGGGGCCGGGCGTCCTTTCTTCCACAGCCGCCCCTGAACTCGATCCACCCTGCCCTCTGCCTGACCCCTTCCCAAAGCCTCTCACTCCCCCAACCCGGGTTCCCCGGCTCAGCTCTGCTTTTCAAACTCTCACCCTTGGAAGTGCCTCCCCACCCTCCGCATCGGCTGCGAGATGGAGCCAGCAAGGAGCAATCTTGCCACGTGAACTTCTCTTTGTTTTTCCTTGCGCTTAAGACCGACTGTCTCCCTAGTAACTTTTGTGGCACTAAATGTGAAGGAGCTCATTATGTAAAACATACATTTTCCTCCCTGCTAAAACTCCACGGAGTGTTGCCCAGAGCATTTCAGGGGCTGCCTGTTATACCAGGATATTGATTCTGCCACATCCCTCTATTTATCAGCTTGTACATCACTCCAGCACAGAGCATCTCCAAAGATTTCCGAAATACAAACTTACTTCATCTGATCCCAGTGGAAGCTGAGTGCGGATGCTTCCCCCAACCAGCTCTCAGAGCCGAGTCTTCAGAGCTCTTGCACCTATTTTGATCAAAGACACTAACACCCCCCAATGCATAAACACAATGCATAAATATTGAAACATATCGTGAAAATAAACCCTCTCTGCCTCTCAGGACTAAGAAGCCTGATGGCTGGAAGCGTTACGGCGGTGCCGGATTTTCCTATTGTCTCAGCGGAGGGGGAAACGTTGACTTCACGAATGATTTGCACATACCAGTTCCCTGCAAAGACAAAATGTGGGGCCAGTTCCATAGTTTCCAAATGAAATCTAACCTTCAGCCAAAAATTGAGCTGTCCAAGTTGACAACATTCAGGAAACTGTGCTTTTCTGGAGAGATGACTGCAGTGGCAAAGATAAACCTGCAGGAAGGTTTCTTTGGAATGATACGAATTTAATGAATCATATCCACATAAAAAAGTTCCCAGCTGGTCTTAAATTTCAGGGAGATTTAAGTGATGAAAGATATTTTCCCTGTCCCTTTAGATGTGTATTAGAGATGAGAGGCCTTAGATAAGCCCTCCTGGGAATCAAGCTTTCCTTTTTCTTTAATTTGTTTTAAAGAAAGAAAAGAGCCAGGCATGCTTCTGAGTCTCAGATGGGTATAATTAGTTATTTGCTATTACTGAACTTTTAAAGTTGTCTACTCCCACTCTTTTTATATTAAATAATTTTCTTTTCTTTTATTTTCTTCTTCTTTTTATTATTTTTTTTTAAATCCAGGCTAATGACAAACTCCATAGGGCAACCACCCCCTCCCCTCCCAAGAAAAGAGAGCTGTACTCATTTGCCTTCCCTCCTCCACCATCCTTGTGCAGGGTGCATCCCTTTCCCTATTAACATATTGATTTATTTAAATTAAAAATAATGATCTCCTTTCCCCAATCCTCCTCCTCCTCCCAGCAACAGAGTCTGTCTCTGATCCTTATTAACAAATTGATTGCAGTATTGGTGTCAGTATGGCTCATTTAGTAGCTCTTTTGCCTAGGGTCCAGAAGGTTGGAGGAGAGAACAGCTTCCACACGTAGATGCTGGCCCAGCTCCAAGACTAACATTGCTTGGGTAGAAGGGACAGCTGCTAGAGACGGCAGCAACAGACTTAACAGGGCCCCCTTTTGGATGGTGAGGATCTGGCTGTAAGCTAGAAACCCCACAGCAAATCTTTAAAGTAGGTGAGACAAGAGCATCACTGCCCTGCCCCACATGACTGCTCCTGGGAACTTCACTGGTTCAAGCCCCCTGGCCCTTGCTGAATACAAGCTGGCAACTGTGTAATGCTTGGCTTGCTAGTACCAAGCACAAAGAGCTTGAGGGAGTCACAAGCCCCAAAAATATCATGTTAGCCACAGCTCCTTATGTCTGTTGAAAACAAAGCATCAAAATGTGTTTTGGTCATCTTTGTCCCTGTCCTCGTTCCTTAGCTTTAGAGACTGCTCCATTCCATGTTCAGGGAAATGTGTGAATGGCTTCCAGGTGGTTCCTCCTTGTCAGCATGGTGCGGGCATTCCCATTAATGAACACAAGCTGTGGAGCTGGAAAGGTCAGCAGCTGTGGATGAAAAGCTGTAGCAGGATCTGCTTGCCTACCAGCCTTTTGGCTCTGCCATTTAGCTGCTCACACCACACTTGCAGCAGGTACTGCTGAAGGGTGAAAGGTGCCTGTTCCATAACCCCTCCACATAGTTTCTGGGAATGTGCTTACTGATATGAACTCTGTCTTGGAGGAATTTTTGTTTGTCTCCTCCAACTTCTGTCAGCTACTGGTCTTGTGATTGGCCTTCCTAATTCTGCTTAATGCTTGAGAGCTGGTAATGACACACTTTCCTGCGTGTTGCAGGGTCATAGACTGAGTGCCCACCCTGCAAGCCTTACCATTTATAAGAGAAAGGAGGGACAGAAATGAGGTTGTGCTGCCCTGCTCTGCAGCTGAGAAGTGAAGGCACAGAAGGGTGGAGGAACTTAACACAGTGTCACTAAACAGGACCCTGGTTTCTCCTGTTAAATGACCAGAAGAACCCATATCCAGCACTGTGCCACCAGCTCTTGAGCAACTGCCTGATTCCACCCTGGTTTTACTTAAGCCCTCAGGCTCCTGAAATGGTAGTGAATACTGTGTTGTGGCCAGAACTTTTTAATGTTTTCCCCTTCCTCTGCAACCCTGAAGGGCAGCTGCTTCACAGGAAAAGCCCAAGGGAGCACGGAGGCTTGAGCCCAGGAGGAGGGAGATGGCTATTCTTGATGTGTACTTAAGCACCCAAAGCAGATGGTGGTGTTTCTGGTTCCTGATGGGATGACTTTCAGCTCCCAAAAACCTTTCAAGTTTGACCACGCAGACATGCTTGGAAGAATGTCAGATGAGCACACATCTGTCTAAGATGTTTTACCAAACAGCAACATGAGTACAATTAAATTAACAAAGGGAGAGTTCACAATTAAAGCAGGAGCAAGTGCATGGCTTGCTTTCAAAGGATGGCTTGAAAAATGTTCTGGTACAAGGCACCCAGACCAGGGCAGTTTTCTCTTGTTTCATTCTATGAAGTTTTAGATTCTTCCTGTTGCATTCTGAAATGCACTGAAACAAGCAGAGCCATAAACTTTACAAAAACTAGAGTTATTGATCTTCTACATCCTTCACCATCTGCTTAGTTCTAGTGTCTAAAAATACTCAGTCCTTGCTCTTGCTCACATGGTAGCCGAGAAAATGCTAGAGCTGGTAAATCAGAAAAGCACATTGTGTATTGGGGGAGGAGAGTTCCATCAGGGAAATGTGCTGTCTGAAGGGAAAAATACAGGGGGAAAAAACCCAACAACACTACTCCTGTACTTAAACAGGCAAAATGAAAAAAAAAAAAAAAAAATCAATCCATCTTTTTCATTTTGTAAACTGTAGGGGAAAAAAAAAAACAGACTATCTCTGGAGTGTTATTTTCTTTTGACTAGAAGCCACACAAACTTCACACACAAACTTCACACCTATGCCATACTATAAAAATGTGTGTTTGTTACCTGCTTCAGAGAGCTGGGGAACATGAATTCCCCGTTATAGCTTTCTGAAAATGGAATCCTACCGAACCATTTATAGCTTAAAAGTATTACAATTGGAGAAGACATGTCCACCTCCAGAGTATAACAGCAAAAGTGCTGTTTAAAAAAAAAAAAGTAGCCCTTGGGGAATTGTTGTAGACTTGAAAGGCTGAAGGAGATTATCCTTATTTTGGTTGAGAGATAAATATGTAGGATACAGCACTCAGTCCGACTTCCAGGATGACTGAGGTTTTGAGGGCAAACAACATCCATTTATTTCAGTGGAGGCTCTATTAGTAAATTCCCAGCTTGGCTTTAAAAAAAAAAAAAATCTCAATTTCTCTCAGGGTTTGTGTGTGGTGCCCACAACTACAAAACCTAAACATGGCTCAGAATAAATTTCATCACCATATGGAGGTCCCTAGTGACATCAGCTAGATCATTCTGTGTGAGTTTGTGAATTGCTGAGTGGAGGTTGAATGTGAACCCTCTGTTGTGGGCTGAGGGGTGAGGAATTTGGTATTGTTAGAACAGATAAAAAGAAAAGCAGGATATGCTAGCACGTAACTATTCCATGAATATTATCTGCTGATTTAGCCAAGTGGTTCTTTTGAGGCCTGGCAACATCTGTCACCCAAGGTGACTTTAAGAAAAGAAAAAATGGGGGGGGGGGGAGGGAGAGGGAAAGAAGGGGGGGGAAAAAGAAGAAGATTGGGATTATAAACCAAAGATTTAAACCATAACTTTCTGAAGACGGTGTGGAGGAAAAAATGTGGCTGCGTCCTTCCTCCTCGGCTTCACGAAGCAGAGATGCCTGATAAATTCTGTGTGTTTCCAGGGTGCTTGACTTTCATTTTTAGTCTAATGAGTATCAAACATGGATTGCCAATTCCAAAGCAGACAAATGGTTGATTTATTTAATCCTGTGTTCTGTGTTTGGTGCTGACCAGTGCCAGAGGGCAGGGCACAAACCCCGGTAATTCACCTTCAGGGCACTTCCTCTCCTCATCCATAGACCTAGTTATCATGTGTTCTGCCACGAAAAACCTAATTATACATCCAAAAGCCCAAATCCCCCTCAATTTATCAGAGGTCACTCCTGAAGCTTTGAGGCTACAGTGGAGCTGGGTGGGAATATTCAGATGGAAGAGATCTTTGTCAGAAAATGCCAAATTGTGGGAACAAGAGTGTTTCTTGGAACTAAGCAGGTTTGGGGATCTGCCAGCAAAATGCAGGCAAAGGTTCCCCTGGAAGCCTGCCTGTCTGCCAGGAAGGCTTTCATTCGCTTCACCTGGTGGGCTTCCAGGGTCTGCAGATCCACGGCTTCTCCATCACTTGGACTGCTTCAGAGTTGGAGCCTTCAGGGCCCACAGTTCCAAGGCAGCCTTCCTGCTCCAGGATCAACAGACCTAGGGCTTACAGGGTCCTTGTGGTGGGCCTGAGAGTTGTGATAGCCCAGTGCTCATGAAAACCCATCTGCCAGCTGTATGGTTGGGAATCCTGCGTGCCCTGGCACCCTGGGCTTTGACAGGGGGTCAGGAGGCCGAACATCCTTGGAAAGGGGAAAGCTGGAAGCTCTCCCATCAGGTTCATTAAAACAAATGCCATGATTCCCTCTGCAAACTTCCCTTCCAAGGGACATTTTGTAATGTTTATACTGAAACAGAAACGGGGCACCCCCACAAGTTCCCTGAAGTAGCATTGTTCCAATTGTTTTTAACCAGCCTGTGATCCTGGGTGTAATTGTGCACAGAAGCTTACAACAAATCCCAGATTTGGTCCTGCTGGGATGTGACGTTTGGCTTTTGGCACACGAAAGGAATTTCATAAAAAGTAAACAAAATACTCAATATGTAGTCCAGGGCTAGGATTAATTAGAGGCTGTAGTGCATCCAGGAGCTCAAGTACTTCTACTTCTGGATGCCTCTTCTCCAAGGAGTGCTCAGCAGTGATGGGGTAACTAACCACCTAAGTTTTCTGGCTGGGCAAGTGAAATAAAAAACCCCAAACCTCTTAGAAGTTCAGTAGCTGAACTAATTACCTGAAAATTATTGCCTGCGGTTGGACCATTTATTATCTCATCAGCATTCAGTGCCACCTCCATAGGATGAAGGAGAAGGAAGAAGAAGAAGAAAAAAAGCCCAGAAACATGAGAAGGAGAGCAGATGAAAGGGCAACAGTTAGACGGAAAAAAATTAAGTGCTTCTTAACTCTACTCTGTACTTTTTCTCTCTAATAGAGAATCCTCCTAATCCACCCTAAGTACAGTAACTGGCATGTAATGAGTTCTGCATTGATGGAGCATCCACAGCACACCCTGAGATTCTTCCACTTTGGGTTTGACTAGCTCCCCAGGTTTCCCAAACTTTTGGGAGCAGAAGGAGGGACATGTGGAGGCAATATCCTCCCTTTTTTTTTTAATTTTTTTTTTAATGTGTATATATATATATATATATTACATGTACATTTATACACACACACACAAAATGACAACATTCAGCTCATCAGTAATTCTCAGAACTTTGTTGACCCATTGGCTGGAAGAACACTCTGGGTTGACATGAAGTTTCCATCTAGACTCTAAGGCAGGAGCACTTTGGACGCTGATTTTGCTAACACAGAGATCTGCTTCCTGGAATTGAAGATGCCTCCTGGAACCACACCTGGAACATTTGGAAACTTGGATTTGACTGAACACTTTGTGCTGAAATCTCAGCTCTACTGATACAAGGTATTAAATATCTTTCCTCTTTGCGCTGGATCTTTTGTCTTGGAGATGGTCTTCCACAGATACAGATAGGATGCTGACTAACTGGAAACTGATAGGAAAGGGCCTCCAGCCCTCAGTGTGCTTGATTTCTCTGTCAAACAGCGTGCTAACCCTCCTTGCAGCTGCTGAGGTTGTACTTGCCTGACTGCTGTAGCACTTTCCTCAGCTCTCTTTGCAGGCTGTGGCATTCCAGGAACTTCTACCCTTTCCTTGTGATGAGGTTTTCTTTCTCCACATGCAGCAAGCCAAGGAAGCAATGGCTTGCAGAGAAGGTGCTAGTAAACCTGGCTCTGGCTCCCAGTGCATTTTTAGAAAATGAGAGCATCATTCCAGTAATCCATGTTTGCATTAGATGGAAATGTTTTGGCTTCCCTTCTGTCCTTGAAAAGCCCAGTAGTGTAAGAGGAATTTGGGAAATGCAGGCTCTCAAAAGTAATGTACAGAACAGATCCACCTATTCAAATGCAAATTGCTAAAGAAGAGAACAAGGGAATTATTTTCTGCACCCCAAAAAAAAAAAAGGATTAAAAAAAAAAAATAAATATTTTTTTTTAAATTTAGGGCCACATCCCAAATTTTTTAGATGATTTATCTGTCAAAAGTTCTGAGTTTTGCTGTCTCCAGCATGTCTTCTGCTGCTGGAACGCTCACTTAAAGAGAGACTGCAGCAATTTTCTGTCAAAAGGTCAGTGCCACACGTGCGGCTGTCACTCCAGATCTTGTGGGAGAAAAAAAACCTCCTGCCTTTATGATGGCAAAAGCTGACAGTCACATCTGAAGGTAAACCAAAAACCCATGCAAGGAAATCAAAAGCACGCTGTGAGCAGTGCATGTTTCTGCTGTCTTTCAGGCTGTGCTGACCCAGCCCAGCCCTGTCTCGAGCACCTTGCACCTCCAGCTGCTGAAAGGGAATCTCCCATTACTCTAAGGACACTCCAGTGTGCTCTGGGAGGAGCCCAGCAACTGTAGGGTGCACAGCATGTGGACAATTGGAGAGACATAAATGGTTGCAGACCTGCTGCAAGTCAGGGTCATACAACAGTTTCTCAAACCAGCTCCCCACAACAGCTAATGTTTGCCTATTATATCCAACCACAGGCAAAATCATTTCTACCCAACACTCGCAAGTCTAAAATAAAATAGGCAATTTCTCCTTGTTCTGCTCCAGTGAGAAATTACAGATTGCAAAATTTGGAGAACAGAACTAAGAGTCTGTGAGAAGAGACTCTTTCTTCACTGCTTGTGGAGAATGTCTGCCTTCAGTGTCTGCAAAGTGTTCAAAAACTGTGGTGCTGAGCAGAGCAAGAATGCCACTCTCAGAAGAAGCAAAGCTCATGCTTACTGCTGCTATGAGCCATACTCATGGTGAGAAGACGGGCTGTGCATCTTGGACACGAGCACACATTTGCAATGCAGCCATCTTTTGTCTTTGCTGGAGACATACCAACATGTGCTTGGTTGGTCCTGCAACTCCTGGAGTGAATTCATTGCCTTTCCTTCTTATTCCCCCCGCTAGTGCTGAGGCAGATGCAATCCTTTAATCAGAACATCTTCAGAGCTGAGGGGTTCAGCGGAGCAGTTCAGGTGTTTGACACTAAAGGCTAAGAACAATTTATCTGGGCTTCTTCTAAGGCACTGAATACTCAGCTTCTGTGGCTGCTTCATCTGTCTTCTACATGCAGCTATTCTGCCTCATTTTTATAGCAATCAAAGAGATGGATGTTGAATATGTTTTGTTTTGTTTTAATTTTTAAAATTATTATTCTTTTGGCCTCTGCTTCTTGTGGTTTTCTTACCCTTCCTTCCAATCCCTACTCTTACTTTTTCTTCTCAGATGATCAGTAGCTGCTTCCCCCATATACGCGAGCCCTCAGAACTGTGGGCATGCACACCCAGGTGACAGGAGCACCTCTCACAGCCACAGATTGTATTTTCCTGTTGTGTGGATAAGTGGTGTACGTGATTTGTCCGAAGTAAAAAGGCCACTTTTCTCTGGGGCAGCAAACCCTTTTAAAAGAAAGACTTTAGGAAGGAAAATACTGGCATGTGACTTGGGAGGTGTGTATATATTTTTTTCTTGGTCAGCCTGGACGGCTGGTTAGATTTTACTGTTAGACTCAATGTAAGAAGCTGATTTAGAAAAGTACCCGTTACCTTGCCTAGAGACGGAGAGATGGGTGCTCAGTGCTCTCACAGCCCACTACACTGCAGTTGCACAGAGCAGAAGTCTCAGAGATGAATTTAAAACCCTTCTTTTCCTTCAGTAGCGGGGCATCCCTCTTCTCCCCCTACCACCTGCCTGCACCCGGAGCTCCTGCTCAGACGGCGGCCCTTAAGCCCCCCTGCCTGCGAACGGGGGTTGCCCACCAGCCTTTCGGAAAGCTTGGGTCGAGCGGAACAAAACTTCATTGCTCTGGCGAGCCGCCGTGCCCCTTCTCGGGGCGGCGAAGGCCGGGGCCAGGGCGGGAGCAGCGGCGGGCGGTGCGCTCTCGGCGGCAGCCGCTGGGTGTCAGTGAGCCTCTGGTTTCCGTGCCCGCCGCCCGGCCGCGAAATGCAAAGCACGGCGGCGAAGCCTGCCCGCGGGATCGCTTTCAAAGCTTCCACCTACCAAAGTTGCTGCTTCTTCTTCTTTTTTTACCTTTTTTTTTTTTTTTTTACTACTCCCCCTTCTTCTTCCCTCTATTGGAAAATATTTAGATTACATTTACACTTAAGACGGCAACTTTGCAGGGACGGCAAGGTTTTTGAGCTTAAAAGAAAACCAAACAGACTCAGAAATGGTGATTGTAGTATTTAAAATGTTGTTTTGAAATGTAATTTAACTCCAGTCTGGTCAGATCCACAGGCTGATACTCTAATCCCAAGTGAAGCTTCTCGTTGGTTTAAGAAGCTTCTTTTGGACTGCTTTCTGGACACAGAAGAAAAAACAGAAAGTGGATAGCTTTTACTTTCAAGAGTTGAAAGCAGCACTCGTTTGAGGTTTTAAGAAGATTTGGAGAACGGGGATTGATCTGCTAACATCAGAGAAGAAATCAAGTGGCAAATATCAAAATCTCATAGAATATTTTACCACTTAGAGATATTAGTTACTGCCACCTTTCTGGGCTCACAAACCTGCCTATTCATGGTTGGTTTGTTTTTCACTTGCCTACAAAGTAACCCCTGAGTTTGACCACTAGAACCATAGGATTCCACCTGCCTCTTTAAAAAACTTACTGAGAAAAAGCTTGAACAAGTAAGGGATCTACTTCATCATAACCCCTTAAAATATCCTGAGCCTCAGCTACCTGTAATACTACCTGATAATTATATGCAAAGACCTGGGCATCAAATGCCTGGCCCAACCTTGTTGTCATCTGGTAAATGTCAGCACGTAACAATTTCCTTGGAGCAGTCTCAGTGAGTTTCCGTCACTAGCCCAGGTAAGGGAGGAGAAGCAGAGGGAGGAAGGATAATCATTGTCAAGTGAGGGAAAGGGTTTGAGTGTCACTTCTCCCACTGAAAATTATTTGAGAGAAAATGCTTGAAGCTCAAAAGCTTTTGAAGGAGCTGTTTGGAGGGAAAACCACTTCCAGTTGTCAGATTATATGAAGCTGAGGCTCTGTATCTAACTCTGCAGATGTGCTCAAGTTGTGGGCTTGCTGGGAAGGTGTGAGTGGAGCAGGAAAAAAAAAAGATGACAAAAAAGCAGAGATTTTTCTTTTTATCATCTTCACATAATTGTTATCTGAGTTCTAGGAGTATATGAACTGTACTATTTTATGCATATCCCAGTCACCTTTGAAATAAAAACCAGCAACTCTTTAAGATTGTACAGCCCCAATTACCTGATAATTTAGTACTGGAAACGTCAATGTTTTGTGGAAATCATAGAAAGGCATTTAGAGAATCAGGAAGTCATTTATAGCCGAGGGTAAATGTAGCAGGTTAACACCCTTGCCCCAAGAAGTGAAAAGGCCTTCAGGTACAACACTCTACAATCACTAGAAAGTCCTTATGTCATTTTCTACTGAATTGCAAAAATCTCTTCTGTAGTATTTATATTTTCCTCAGAGGATTTTTGTCCAAGTTCTGGCTGGACTAAAATCTTCCGTAACTTGTGAGAGCTGTTCAGATCAGAGCCCTGGGTGGTACAGCTGCAGGCCATGTTTAATAGTTAATGCTGAACAAAGTTATGATATTTGTTCACATGCTGTTGGATTTTTATTTTATTTTTTTTTAAAGTATGCTGTTAAGATGAAGTCTCAAGAAAGAGCTTCTGATGCTTGCTCTACATTTTGGAGTTCTGGGGAATATTTGGGTGTAAAATTGAATTCTTGAATGCTCCAAACAAATGCTCTTTAGTTATTCAACTCTTCTTGATGGGATTATAGTTTGGAAGTCTGCTGTAAATTTCATCTTCTTCAGAACTTGCATGTTGGATGCAACACAGAGTGCACACTATGGAGGCAAAACTGACTTTTCATTTAGCTTGATTCCTCCTGATTCATCTGAAGCTTATTGTGCATCTGAGACTTCTGCAGCTGAAAACCGCAGCTGTGGTGACACCACAAATTGCTTCCTTCTGGGTCAGTCCTTAGGTTCTGCCTTCCAAGGTGTAATGGGATCAGTTTAAGCTTCTTTTGGAGCAGTTTCTTCTTGCTAGGCTGATAGTACCACGAAGGGTGATTGAAAAGGCTCTCTTTCTGTTCTTTCTATTGTGGCAATAGAGAAGTTTAAAAATGAGTAGTTGACCAAGAACTATGACATGCAAGCCTTGCTAAGGTAAGCAGAAGAAACAGGCATTTCTATTCATGAAACAAAGGACTGCTGGAAAAACAAATTTGCTTTGCTAGAGCACTGGATGTTGTCTGGTGTGTGGTGTCTTTGCTGGTGAATCTGTGAAAGTGTTAGCACTGAGGCAATACAGCGAGCCAAATGCTGACAGTGATAAAAGTCTGCAGAGAGCACAGACAGAGGTAATCTACTTAAAAGGAGATGTGCAACAGGGTGGATTGAAACCTGCTTTGGGTTGAGAAGGAACACTTTTTCTGCTTATGGGGTCACACTGTCTAAGAAGAAAGGTGACAGGAAGATACTCTTCCTTTTACATGCATCAGTTGAATTAGCCACTCTGTAATTTATAGCCTCTATGATGATATCCATTTCCCCCATTCCTTTCTAGAAGCCAGGGCCTGCTTCCCAAGAAGTGGTTCAGCACTGGAAAATGTGGATGGTACAGGTGCTATGCTAATCAGATCAATGTTATTTTGGGGTGGGTGGGTAGGTACAAGCTGCCATTCAAAGGAACATGTGTATATGGATGGCAGGAACTGGCTGGCCGTGAGTAGTTGCACCTGCATGCCTGGGAGATCAATATGATTGCAAATGCTCCTCTAGTCTCATGTAACAAGAGTCCCTGTCTCTCTCCCTTAATAACCATGGGAGTGCATATCTACAAGAAGATATATGCTGTACTTGAGAAACAGAAAAACAAGGTTCTGTTATTCTTATCTTACAAATAGTGAGTAAAAGCTGAAGAAAAAAGGCAATGCTCAGAAAGTCAAAACTGAATCACAGGAGCTTTAGTTATGAGATTCTTGACTTCACTGAACTGTTTGTATGTTTTGTTACAGGCTCTGGTATCTCTGATTTGTCATGAGTCCCAGTCTTAATTGTTTTTTCACCATTTCTCCCTGTCCTCCCCTGACCCCCTCCCTCCTTTCCCTTTTTCCCCATGGCAACTTCTTTGAGGTAGCCCCAGGAAGGTCCATGTCGGCAGCAGACTAGGAAATCGATTTTCAGCACGACTTCTGAATTCACACCTCACCTCAGTTTATTTATTCATTTTTGTAGATCTAATTTTTTCCAGTTAAGAACTGTGTAAATATCCCTAATGAGCCTTGAGGGCTCTCATTTGCTTAGAGAGATTAAAACAATCTGGGAAGTCTCCAAGCACATGGGGCAGAAGGTACAAAACACACCTCACCTCGAGCCGGTCAAATAATCCATCCCAAATCCTTTAGTTGATGTAATGACATCTTTTGCACCTTTTTTTGGTTGTCATTTGGCTTTTATGATTGCATTTAAATATCATCTTTTGTAAGCAAGGTTGGCTCCACAACTTGTTTAAAAGCTGGTCATTTTTGACTGTTTGCAGTTTATAAGCTCTTCCATATTTTTTGACCCACCTGAGTCATACTTCCCCCTCCCCCCCCCCACTGGATGGTATTTTGCTTTTCTGCATATAACCCACCAATATTCTTAGGGATATGGCAAATACAGTTTGTTTCAGTGTGACTGCCTTCTGCTATTAGGATTTCCAGAAAAATTCACCTCCACTGGCACTTGTGGTGTTTTTCACTGCTTGCACACACACACAAAAAAGGCTTAGAAATCTTGCCCACCTGAATGCTTAGCGCTAAGAAAAGAGAGGGGCTGTATCTGTCAGGAAAGCAGATGCATGAATGTGGCAGCCTACACAGCACATGTTTTGGAAGCTCTTTTGTTCCGTGTGAAACTCACTTCTTTCTCTCTTGCTGCCCTGTTTGCTGTGCAGTGGACACTGTACAGGGGTTGTTTCTAATGACCTTGTGATCTGATAGTCCATGCAGTTGCCCCATGCACCAAATGCTTTCTAAGTCTACAAGCTGGGATTATTTAATATAAAAGTATATAGGGAAAACATCCTTGAGTCATGTTTTCTGAACGAGATCTCTGTCTCTCTCGCAGAGAATGACTCTCTGTTCCACTTCCCCTGTATTATCTTACCTACACAGCTCCTTGGGAACTGCATGGCTGAGCAAGGATGCTTTGCTGCTTGAACAAAGCGTGGCATTGTCCAAGGGGCAGGCACACAAATCTGGACCTCGCCCCTGGAAGAGAGCAGAGTGACCCTGAACCCGAGCTCCCCCAAAAGTAAAATGCAACAACCACTTCTTTGACCTAGGGTTTGTTCAACAGCACCTTTTGAAAGACGTTACCCTCCAGACATTGCTAGCGCTGTCACGTGTGAAAATAGAGGCCAAACAAAAAAGTCAGAGAAGAGCTCCTGTTGTCTGTGTGGAAAAAATTAAAAAGGAAATTAAATTGGCATGTACATTTTAATTTTTAAAAGACCTCAGCCCATAGGTGCTGGAGCAGTGCTTTCTGTGCAGCCCTGACTGACTGTGCTCAGCATAACCCTGAAATCTAACAAATGCTGACCTTGCCTGTAAAAGCAATACATTGTTTTTAAACATTAGTTTCCTATTCCTGACAGATAAGATGAAAAGTTAACAATGCATTAAGGCTGTAAAATGTTGGCCAGAGTTTAGCTTTCACCTCTGTTTAACTTTTTGTCAACAGATTGGCATTTTCTTCCCCATTCAGAACAGTTGGGTTTTGCTTTCAGCGCTGAGTAATAGCTCTTAGATGCTCTCTCACGCAGAGATTTGAGTTCAATATTAAAGCATTGATAACAGTCTTATTATCAGAAAGACATGGCCTATGGGCTCAGAGGGAATCTAAAACAGCTCTTTCAGTGCAATAAAAGAATAGTTCTACATTATGTGACATGAGGTTCCCAGATATATTACTTAACCAGATCACGGCATGCTAGTAGATTCAGACCCATGCAGGCTTGCTAAGTCTTTCTGAAATGACTTCCTTTCAAGAAAACAGTGCCCCAGTGCAAGATATCTTTGCTAACACACTGGGTATAAATTACTGCTCCTGCAAGTTAAACAGCACAGCCAATACTCCCTGGGAGAGGCTGTGTTGCTTCAGCAGGGTGACAGAATCATGCCTCTGGGACTCAAAGAGTTAACAACGTTAGCTGGGGGCTATGTTTCAGTCGCCGTACTTTGTGCTGTGCGGGAGTTAAATGCTGTTGCAACTAAGTTAAGGGCAGTGCTGAATATCAGCAGATCCACTGAGCCAAGGAGATCCATTTATTTTTAATTGAATTAAATTGCTCACAAAATGAAAGTAGCATACTTTCATTAATATTTAATTACTTACAGTGTTAAACAATGATTACAAAGAAAACTTTGCTGGTGTCTTCTCCATCTCTGCATTTTGCTGTTACTTTGTTGCATGAGATGGTCCTGTTGGCCTTCCTGTGATTTGAATGTAAGGTCTGCTGAGGTTGAGTGCTACTGAAGTTTTTGGCACAGTGGGGAACAAACTCAAGCTTTGGTTTGGTTCAGCAAACTGAAGCTGCTCTGGAGATGTAAAGAAGGAAGGGAGAGTGGGAGATCTGCAGCCAGACCTGATAATATGGCTCTTTCTTCCCAAAAAGTGTGGCTCATCTTAACACTATCCTGAAAGTCATCCCTAGAAATATCAGTTCTCAGGGCAGGCAAATGCTACCATGGCTACCACCACTACTCCTTCATATTTCAGTGAGCCCTGTGCTTTGTGGGAGTGAAAGAAAAGGATGTGGGATTTTCCTTTCAACTGCAACCTAAAATTTAAGCACAATTTTGTAATCTGTGAAATTATGCCTAAAATGGGCTTTGCAACTCTAATCTCATACCATGAATGTGGCCCATAGTTTTCCTCAGCAAAATACACTAGATGTGTGTACATATATCCTTCCCACCTACTTCCATTAAGCCCAGCTGAGATCTTATGCAAAAAGAGGAGGTATTGTGACCATAGCAGAAATCACTATGGATGATGTAAACCTGGCCAAATTAGGAAACTCCTCCATGTAGTTTCTGTCTTACATAGCAAGCCAATAGGAAAACATACTATAGGCACTGAAGGTTCACAACATTTGATTATGTGTATAATGTTCTTTTTAGCATGATCCAGTTCAGACAGAAATTAACCTAGTCAAAGAATCACAGAATCATCAAGGTTGGAAGAGACCTCGAAGATCATCAGGTCCAACCTGTCACCACAGGCCTTATGACTAAACCATGGCACCAAGTGCCACATCCAATCCCCTCTTGAACAACTCTCTCAGTGAAGAACTTTCTCCTCACCTCCAGCCTAAACTTCCCCTGGCACAGCTTGAGACTGTGTCCTCTTGTTCTGGTGCTGGTTGCCTAGGAGAAGAGACCAACCCCCACCTGGCTACAACCTCCCTTCAGGTAGTTGTAGAGAACAATGAGATCTCCCCTGAGCCTCCTCTTCTCCAGGCTAAACAACCCCAACTCCCGCAGCCTCTCCTCGTAGGGCTTGTGCTCGAGGCCTCTCCCCAGCCTCATTGCCTTTCTCTGGACATGTTCAAGAGTCTCAATGTCCTTCTTAAACTGAGGGGCCCAGAACCAAGAGACTAGAACTCCGGGGGTGTGACTGATCTAGTTGCTTGTAATGGAGCTAGGCTGGTTTATCTCAGTTTGACTTTTGGCAGTAGTGGATGGATTGACATCAAGGCATGACTTCTGAAATTAAGTGTGCATTTTATATGCTATTTTCAGTCCAGACCAACCCCTTTATATTTCACAGCATATCATCATATCATTCATAGAAAAGGTAGTGCAATTAAATCAGAGCAATTAACTACAGAAAGTAACATCTAAGTGAAGATTATATGGTATTTTTGTCTCAGATGCTGTCTGTAGCTCAAATGTTGTTGAAGAAATTGCTTGGCTCCTCATCTCCATGCTGACTATATCTGTTTGATTTAGAAAGCACTTATGAGAGTAGGAAAAGACAGACCTCCCATTTCAGTACCACATTCAGACTGTGAATGTGGGCAGTGCATGCCTTTTCTTCAAGCTTAGACCCATCAGTCACCATCCCTGGAGGTGTTCAAGAGGGGATTGGACATGGCACTTGGTGCCATGGTCTAGTCATGGGGTCTGTGGTGACAGGTTGGACTCGATGATCTTTGAGGTCTCTTCCAACCTTGGTGATACTGTGATACTGTGATACTGTGATCTTCATTCACACCTCCTTTCCAGGTAGCTCCGGGTGCTCAGCTCTTCCTAATGTGTAATCTTTCCTTGTCTCACAGGACAGAAATGGATATTTCCTTGGAACTCCCATTGGCAAATGAAGAAATCATCAAGAGACAGAAAACTGTCAGTAAGACACTTCAAGCAGCACATTTCCAGGCGATTGTGCTACTTCTGGTGTGTTAAAGCCAGTTGGCCTTTGGACAAATGCCTCGTCATGACACCACCCGAGGTGTGTGATAATCGCCAAGAAATGCTCTACCTGTCATGTCTTATTGCTTAAATATTTATGCTTATGACATTTGATTTCTACACTCTATATGTCATCAGAATGTTTCACTCTCAGTAGATATGTCATCAGCCACCAGGAACAGCTGACACTAAGGATTAGAACACTTTCAAATTAAAAATCCCTAAACAAAGAGATGACATGCTAGTAATTGTCTAGGGTGGTATAAATCAAATATATGATGATATGAACTAATAGATTTATTACATTAAGCTGACCCAGCCATTTAATTTGATGATTCCTGTGCCTTGCTTAACTCTGTAAGGAAAGCAGAGAAAGAATAGGACTTGTATTAATGGTACTTCTTATTTTGATGAAGGTCATGGTGTATTTCCTCTCAGTACCACCCTGTGGAGTCAATAAGGAAGAGTGTGTGTTTTGTGGCAGAAACTGCCAGGAAGAACCAAGTGTGCAAAATGAAATCCTCTTCCCAAGAGTAGTAGGGTGGTTTACAAAAAGTTCCCAGCGCTTCCAGTACAATGTTGGGTGACTCTCAACAGGAGACCAGCTTCTATTAGACCACCAGTTTCCAGCTAATGCATACAGGGCAACCCCAAACTTCTCAGGTAAAGGAGAAGTCCTGTCCCAAGCCCGTCTTTCTGTGCTGTGGGCCGGGCAGATGAGATGCCCATCCTCCCAGCCTCCAGCTGTGCCCCAGACAGCAATCCTGCCTCCAGACGATGTCTAGAGACCCTTGACTGTGCAGCACCACTGCAGCAGCTGCTCTTGGTCTCTGCTGAGGCAGCCATGGTGGGATGGGCGCAGTCATTTCACAACTTAGGTACAGATCCATGGGCTGCCAGCTGGATCCCCTAGTGCCAGATGTTTTTAATTGGATTAAAAAGCTGTAACATTGATATTTTCTAATAAGCTGCTGTATATGAATGCCCTTGCCCTTCACCAAATAGAGTCAAAGCTGGTCAGTTATGTGCTTGAAGGCAGGGCTGCTGCTGGCATCAGGAGACTCTTTAGACCATGCATCCATGAAGAGTAAGGTCTCACCTCCCTCGTTAGTGTCATCAGAGTGTGCACCGTAGTCACCACTAATTCCCTGGTTGTATCCAGACACATTTGTTGAGGGTATTTTTCTTTCTATCACCCATCAGTATTGAATCTAAATAATGATATGGACACAAGTGGAGCAAAAGTGCAAGCTCATGCTGCACACCGACTGATGCACACGCACAAATGAGATGGAACGGAGATGCGTAATTTCCATTTTAACTGTATTTCCCTCCCATTTCTAGTCCAGTTAAAATAAAAATGATCAATCAAAACATCAACTGCTCATAAAATATAAGGCCAAATATACCTTCTATTTTGCCAATTGAAGAATATTATCATCTAATGCCTGTAGACCCATTTCTATCATTCTTCAAGCAAAAGTACCCCCTCAGTACTGTGTGGGTGAACTTGGCCAGAGACAATGTGCTCTGACTACATATGTACAATGCCCTTTGATATTAATGGGAGAATCCAGAATGTTAGGTTTGCTCTATGACCCTAAGTGAAGGATTCTTCCTTTTGTGTCAGAGTAGCACGTATCAGCGCTTTCACTCATGGATTCTGTACATCTCCCTCAAACCAGCCCAAATAAAGCAAGCACCATGTGATCTGTCCTGGCACTGGCTCAGCAGGGTGGCATTGAACAGCTATATATATCTGGCACAATGTGGCTTACACACTGTGTGTGGATTTGAACGTACTGGATGGCTCACTCAGGGTGGCTCTCCACACCCACAAAAGACGGTCAGTTGTCCACAGCCTCTAGCAATAGCAGGAGTAATTGCCTTCCATATCTGCTGCCGTGCACGTCTCTCTCCTGCTTATAAAGTTATCAAATGTTATACCCTGTCTTTAATAAAGGGGTTATCTGAGGGGAGGGAGAGGACGTTGTTTTGGCTGGAATTTCACAAGGCACAGGTGGTACAACCAGCTGCAAGATCTTTAGTTCTTGTTGGCTGTACACCAGCTCTTGGTCTTTTCATAGTTCTTTCACTGGTAGTGAAGGAGGAGGAGTGGCAGGAAGGGACAGTGGGCCCTTGATGATGTTGTTCAGCATCAGCAGCTGTCTCAGGTTGGCATTAGGCTCTGGAACAGTTCCTCAGGAGGTGTTTATGCTGAACGGTTCCCTGGTGACACTGGACGCAAAAGCAGAAATGGTAATGCAGTGAAATGTTTATTGAAAAGAATCCATGCAAAAGTCTGCCCCATCTCTGAATTTCCCTGTGCAAACCCGTCTTTTGCTGTGTAGGCTGCTTGCCTCTGTACAAACAAATTCTATCTCTCCAAAGAAAAAGGGTAGGTTCTTCCACCATAGCTTCCCCTGAGTGCTACAGCATAAACTGCTGAAATGGAGACAGCACCCAAGCACATGCCTCTAATTAACTAATTATTTCTGAGGCTGCTCTGAGTGGAAATTGCTGGAGATCTAGGGTGTACACAAGATGGTGTGTTCCTGAGAGGGAGGAGGCAAACCCCAAATGGTGCTGGGATGTGCACTTAGAAAGAAAACTTTCACAAGCAGGGAAAACAGGTTGGGGAGAAAGCTTTTGGAGAAGCAGGAGGAAGCTAACAGTTGCTTCTGGGAGTTGCTGAATGGTAAGAGAATTTTATAGGGAGATAAGAATGAAAGCATGGGTATGAACAACACTGAGACTGTCTTTTCAGACTGCTGTATGCTACCCTACTTCATCTCTCAAATGCCTGTGGAGATCACAGGAGCTTAACTTTGATGGCAGAATATCCTGAGAAGTTGTTTATATTGGAAGCCCTGTTTGATTTCTCACTCTGTTAGTATGTGTATGTGTATGCTCTCAGAGCTCTCCTTGGAAAAAGTCCTTTGAACTTCTATAACATGTTTTGACCATAGAGGTATGAATCGTATGGGACCTCTGGAGGTTATCTAGTTCAGCATGCTGCTCACTGCACACCTTCACTGTTACTACCTGGCCAGATAATGTCATCTCTGTATTTCTTTTTTCTTTTTCCTCAATGAGTCTTGAAGGCCTCCATGGGCAGAAATATCAGCTCTCAGGTAGCCTGATTCTGCAGTACTCCTCTAGTGAGTAAGTTTTCCCTAAGGCCTATTCTGAATCTCCTGAGCCACACCTTGTTGTTGCTCCTTGTTTTACCATCTGCCACTACCAAGAAAAGCAACTCACTTGTCTTTGTGACTTTCCTTCACATATTGACTACAAACCTCCTTTCTCAGAATCCTCCTCACCCTCTTAAACAAGCCCAGTCTTTCCTCAACATGCTTCAATCTTTCTCCAACATTCACGTACTTTAGCTCTAATGATCTTGATAGCCTTCTGCTGGGACCTCTCCAGCTTCTTGATATCATCTTTGACTGCCAGGGTTTCAAAACCACAGGTGGTATTCCAGATGGAGCTGACAGAGGGGTATGAAAACTTCCCTGTATCTGCTGGTCATGCTCTTAACATGGTGCAGTAAGGGCTCTTTTGGAAAGGGGAAGCTCCTAACTGGGCAGTGCTTTGACTGGTGTTATGTGGCCTACTTGTCATGGCTGTGCTGGATACCACCAGCTGCAAGACATAGAACTAACAAATAACAGATTTGGAGAATGCAATCTGTAACATCTTAATCTGATTTTCCAAAGTGATGGAGGTGCTTGGGTAAGTTGTGCTGCAAGCAAGCAAAATGCAAGACTGCTAATAAACTGAAACATGCCCAAGTCATGCAGACACCTCAGAAAAAAAAAGTTGCACCAAGGTCACCTCACTCAGCTCTCTTTTTTCTCCTCTCATGGAGCAGCAGGGACATTCTGTCCCTGTACTCAGCACTGGTTAGGCCACACCTTGAGTCCTGTGTCCAGTTCTGGGCCCCTCGATTTAAGAAGAACATTGAGACACTTGAACATGTCCAGAGAAGGGCAGGGGAGGGGTCTTGAGCACAGTCCCTATGTGGAGAGGCTGAGGGAGCTGGGGTGGTTTAGCCTGGAGGAGAGGAGGCTCGGGGGAGACATTATTGCCATTGGAATGTGCTTCTCAGGGAGGTATTCAAAAAGGGAATGGATGTGGCACTTGAAGCCATGGTTTAGTTAGTCATGAGGTGTTGGGTGACAGGTTGGACTTGATGATCTCTGAGGTCTTTTCCAACCTTATTGATTCTATGATTCTATGTACCTAGTGTATTGCAGAAAGCAGCATAAGAGTGTTTATTCAAGTCCAGCAAAAATGAAACTCCTTTCTCTCCACTAAAACAGATTTGGATTTGTTCAGTGCAAAAAAAACCACCCTTGCTTCTCCACACTAGAAAAACTCATCTCTGGGACCGTTTAATATACAGAACATGTGAATAAAAAGAGGGGATGTAACATTTGTGAGATCCAGAAGCTTGTGACAGCCACTCAGAGAATGAAACACATGTATTATGACAAAATCACAAACTGCTGGCTTGGCAGATTCCCTGGGAACAGGCGGGGAAGGTGATAGCTGCTTGAAAGTCAGAGAAAGGATCAATATTGAATAAATCAAAACAAATATGTGATAGGTTCTGAGAATGATATAAAAATTAAATACCAGGGAATCTGAGGCATGAGAATATCCAATTACTGGGCTAGTGCTATAGTAACTGTCATGCTGAGAAAAGGGGGAGGGCAGAATGAAATTGCTAAAGGGGTAATAGCTCATGTTAGTCTTAACGCCTATACAGTCAGTCTGTCTCAATATAATTAGTGCAGGAAGATACTTACTGCTGCTTGTATTTTATGGATGGAGAAGTTAGTAGTCATGAGGTGTTGGGTGACAGGTTGGACTTGATGATCTTTGAGGTCTTTTCCAACCTTATTGATTCTATGATTCTAAGTTGAGGCGCAGACCACAGGTGTCTTATTCCTCTTGGTGCTCCACTTGAGCTCATTGCCAGTCTCCCTTTGCCTCTGATATCCATGCCTATCCTAGCATGTCACTCCTCTTTGACTCAAGCCTGGATTTAAGTTTGTTGGTGTTGCAGTGACCAGCAAAGGAAGTGGCCACTTAGTCACAGAGGGACAGGCTTCTTTCTGGAGAGAATATTCAAACCTAATGAAATGGAAGAAGAGCCAGGCCTCTGGTGAAAGATTTTCCTGCTTAGTAGCACTTTCCATTTTGAAAACATCTCTTTACTGTGCATTTTTCTCCCCAAAGTGCCTGCTTGCATTAATTTTGAGCATTCTCACAGGTTTTCCATATCTTTTAATTTTTGTTTCCCTTTTACTTCCAATTAAAGCACTGAGATCAAAGGAGTCATCACCAGAAGCTTAATGGGTTTTGTGCTGGCTACCCATATGTAGGGAGTTTCACCCTAGGAAGTTTTCCACTGGCTAAGCTTCCAGGGAAGAATTTCCTGGAGCAAAAGACCTCTTCTTTCTTTGTTCTGAAGTTGTTTTGGGACACTGAAGACAATATCTGTGGCTGTATTTGTTAGCATTTCTTATTTGTCTCATACCTGTGTTTAGTGAGCTAGCTGCCATATAGCCATAATGCAAAGGGAGCATTGCTGTTTCAGGGCGTCTCGAATTGCAACCCCACACCTACATCTCCTGTCACCTTTTAGTGTGGTGACTTATTTACATGGGAAATGTGTGATCACAGGACTGAGATTTTAGAAAATATTCCCTGTAATAAAGAAATAAATCCCATATCTTTCCAAACTTTCTTTACTGACATTTTTCATCTTAATATTTTGCCTCAGAAACAACTCATGCTGAACGGTGTAGGTTGATTTATGTTCTCTTAATACAAGAAAGATCATCTGACCTAGCAGAATGTATGGATTTTATTTTATCCTTAACTGAGCACATAATATGTTAGCAAAATGAGCATATACCATCTCCAACCTACTGAATTGCTCTCATATTTTTCAAATAACATTAACTTGCTCTTTCTGCAGTTCACCAAAATAACATAGAAACATAGAAGCAATAAGGTTGGAAAAGACCTCAAAGATCATCAAGTCCAACCTGTCACCCAACACCTCAAGACCAACTAAACCATGGCTTCAAGTGCCATGTCCAATCTCTTTTTGAACACCTCCAGGGATGGTGACTCCACCACCTCCTTGGGCAGCACATTCCAACGGCCAGCAACTCTTTCTGTGAAGAACTTTCTCCTCACCTCCCCTGGTGCAGCTTGAGACTGTGTCCTCTTGTTCTGGTGCTGGTTGCCCAGGAGAAGAGACCAACCCCCGCTTGTCTACAACCTCCCTTCAGGAAGTTGTAGACAGCAAGAAGGTCTCCCTGAGCCTCCTCTTCTCCAGGCTAAACAATCCCAGCTCCCTCAGCCTCTCCTCACAGGGCTTGTGCTCGAGGCCCCTCCCCAGCCTCGTTGCTTTAATACAAGCAATATCATCTGACCTAGCAGAATGCATGGATTTTCTTTTATCCTTAACTGAGCACATAATATGTTAGCAAAATGAGCATATACCATCTCCAACCTACTGAATTGCTCTCATATTTTTCAAATAACTTTACCTTGCTCTTTCCGCAGTTCACTGAAATAGCATCTTGCCTTAGTTTATTTGTAAGGCTATCCATGATGTTGTATTACTGCAAATTTTGCAGATAAAGATGAGTAGAAAGTGAAGGAATTGAAGGAATGGATGCAAGAGTAATGTTTATGAAGCACACTGAGATATCTATTGATGGAAGATGCTGTAGAAGTGTAAAGCTCTATTATTGTTGTTACTATTACTTTATTACAGGTAGTTACCACACAGATCTATGACTGGATGAATGAAACTCAACTAAAAGCAAGGACTGATTTCAGCTATTCCTTACTTAATCCTATAAACAGCCAATTGATATCTTTAATATATATTGCTGCTGCTCCTGGCCAGGAAGTCATTGGAGGAGATAAAGTATTATTGGTTTTCTCTGTTGTAAGTCTTACATAGAGGACAAATCCAGTTTTTCTCTTGTGTGGAAAAATCTTGACATTTAGCTGGGGTCTTTTGATCTCAAAGCTTGAATTTTGTGTTCAAATGCATCAATATACAGAATTTGAGGCTCAGATACAGGGAAAAAAAAAGTCATATTCTAGCTTAACTCAAGTAGGCAGGGAATTGCCCTTTGTTTTCAAGTGAAATATACTTAAGTATTTTACTAGCTGGGGAAAACAGTGTGTGACTAATATGGACCTTTTCTTCTGTGCTGAAATGGTGTATGGGGTAGCTCTGATCTCTGCAGATCTTGGAGGCAGGTACATGAGCAATGGCACATAAAATTAACCTGCTGCTACTCTAAGCACACTGAAACCTCACTTGATATAGATTGATATAACACAGCTGTCATAGCCTCTTCTGCTGACATTAGACTCCCAGTCCAGAGCTCAAAAAATACCACAAGCCGTACCCAAACACCTTCAACAGGAGCAAAATAAACTCACAACCGACAGCACTGCAAGTCCTATCAGCTGAGAGCCTGAGTTAAAAGTACTACAAGACCTATGTATATCTGCTAAGTGATATGAGGATATTAGAATAGAATAGAATAAACCATGTTGGAAGAGATCATAGAATCATAGAATCATAGAATCATAGAATCAGTCAGGGTTGGAAGGGACCACAAGGATCATCTAGTTCCAACCCCTGCCATGGGCAGGGACACCCTACACTAGATCACGCTGGCCAGAGCCTCGTCCAGCCTGGGCTTAAACACCTCCAGGGACTGGGCCTCAACCACCTCCCTGGACAACCCATTCCAGGGCTTCACCACTCTCATGGTAAAGAACTTCTTCCTCACATCTAGCCTGAATCTCCCCATTTCCAGCTTCATTCCATTCCCCCTAGTCCTATCACTACCTGAGATCCTGAGAAGTCCCTCCCCAGCCTTCCTGTAGGCCCCCTTCAGATACTGGAAAGCCACAATGAGGTCACCTGGGAGCCTTCTCTTCTCCAGACTGAACAGCCCCAACTCCTTCAGTCTGTCCTCATAGGAGAGGTGCTCCAGCCCTCTGCTCATCCTTGTGGCCCTTCTCTGGACACGCTCCAGCACGTCCACATCTCTCCTGTAATATGGGCTCCAGAACTGGAGGCAGTACTCCAGGTGGGGTCTCACCAGAGCTGAGTAGAGGGGGAGAAGCACCTCCCTTGACCTGCTGGTCACACTTCTCCTGATGCAGCCCAGGATCTGATTGGCTTTCCGGGCTGCAAGCGCACATTGAGAGCTCATGTCGAGCTTCTCGTCCACCAGCACCCCCAAGTCTCTCTCCTCAGGGCTGCTCTCCAGCCAGTCACTGCCCAGCCTGTATTTGTGCCTGGGATTGCCTCGACAGAGAGGGATCTGGGGGTGCTGATCGACACCCGCCTAAACATGAGCCAGCAGTGTGCCCAGGTGGCCAAGAGGGCCAATGGCATCCTGGCCTGTATTAAGAATAGTGTGGCCAGCAGGAGCAGGGAGGTCATTGTGCCCCTGTACTCTGCATTGGTTAGGCCACACCTTGAGTACTGTGTCCAGTTCTGGGCCCCTCAGTTTAAGAAGGACATCGAGACACTTGAACGTGTCCAGAGGAGGGCAACAAGGCTGGTGAGAGGCCTTGAGCACAAGCCCTATGAGGAGAGACTGAGGGAGCTGGGGTTGTTTAGCCTGGAGAAGAGAAGGACCAGGGTGACCTCATTGCCCTCTACAACTACCTGAAGGGTGGTTGTGGACAGGAAGGGGTTGGTCTCTTCTCCCAGGCAACCAGTACCAGAACAAGGGGACACAGTCTCAAGCTGTGCCAGGGGAGGTTTAGACTCGAGGTGAGGAGGAAGTTCTTCACTGAGCGAGTCATTCGTCATTGGAATGGGCTGCCCGGGGAGGTGGTGGAGTCGCCGTCCCTGGAGGTGTTCAAGAGGAGACTGGACATGGCACTTGGTGCCATGGTCTAGTTGTGAGGTCTGTTGGGACGGGTTGGACTTGATGATCCTTGGGGTCTCTTCCAGCCTTGGTTATACTGTTATACTGTGATACTGTGACCCAGCTGCAGGACCCTGCACTTGGTCTTGTTGAAGCTCCTGAGGTTGGCTTGTGCCCACCTCTCCAGCCTGTCCAGGTCCCTCTGGATGGCATCCCTTCCCTCCAGGGTGTCCACTGCACCACACAGCTTGGTGTCATCAGCAAACTTGCTGAGGGTGCACTCGATGCCACTGTCCATGTCACCCACAAAGATGTTGAACAAGACAGGTCCCAGGACTGATCCCTGAGGGACTCCGCTTGTCACTGGCCTCCACTGGGACATGGACCCGTTGACAGCCACTCTTTGGGTGCCGCCATCAAGCCAATTCTTTATCCATCTAGTGGTCCATCCATCAAACCCATGTGTCGCCAGCTTGGAGACCAGGAGGTGGTGCGGGACAGTGTCGAAGGCTTTGCTCAAGTCCAGGTAAATGACATCAGTTGCTCGCCCCTCATCTATTAATGCTGTCACCTGATCATAGAAGGCCACCAGGTTTGTCAGGCAGGATTTGCCCTTGGCAAAGCCATGCTGACTATTCCAAATCACCTCTTCACTATTCTTCTGAGTCAGCAGTGCCTCCAGGAGGATCTGCTTCATGATCTTTCCGGGCACAGAGGTGAGACTGACTGGCCTGTAGTTCCCCGGTTCCTCCTTCTTGCCCTTTTTGAAAATGGGAGTAATGTTTCCCCTTTTCCAGTCTGTGGGGACTTCCCCACTCTGCCATGACTTCTGGAATATAATAGAGAGGGGCTTGGCAACCTCATCTGCCAGTTCTCTCAGCACCCGTGGGTGTATCCCGTCGGGTCCCATGGACTTGAACACTTTCAGGTTCTTCAGGTGATCACGAACCTGAGCTTCACTTATGATGGTCAGTTCTTCCTTCTTCACAATGATCTTCGAGATCATTGTGTCCAACCCATCATCCAACACCATCTAATCAACTAAACCATGGCACCAAGCACCCCATCCAGTCTCTTCCTAAACACCTCCAGGGATGGCGACTCCACCACCTCCCTGGGCAGCACATTCCAATGGCAAATCTCTCTCTCTCTATGAAGAATTTCTTCCTAACATCCAGCCTAAACCTCCCCTGGCACAGCTTGAGACTGTGTCCTCTTGTTCTGGTGCTGGTTGCCTGGGAGAAGAGACCAACCCCTACTGGCTACAACCTCCCTTCAGAAGTTGGAGAGAGCAAGGTCTCCCCTGAGCCTCCTCTTCTGCAGGCTAAGCAACCCCAGCTCCCTCAGCCTCACCTCACAGGGCTGTGCTCCAAACCCCTCCCCAGCTTTGTTGCCCTCCTCTGGACACCTTCCAGCAACTCAACATCTTTCCTAAACTGAGGGGCCCAGAACTGGACATAGGACTCAAGGTGTGGTCTTCCTGAGTATACAGGGCAGAATGACTTCCTGCTCCTGCTGGCCACACTGCTCCTGACACAGGCCAGGATGCCATTGGCCTCTCTAATTTGTCTTTCTCCAGGCAGCTGGAGTATGATGTCATCACTTTTCATCCTCTCTAGAGCTGTCAACTGTTCACCCAGGGACTCCCCATTCCTTTGGGTGCAAAACCCCCTCTATATTTGTAAATATCTAGAACTGTACTGCTCTTCAACGCAACCCTTTGATTTTTAATCTGAATTTACTTCCCTCTGCCTCTCAGGGATGGAAGGCTGCATCCTCTGAATGAAGTACAGCGTTCTGCCGGTAACACAATGAAGAGGTTGTTAAAGACTCAGTCAGTAATGGAGAAGCAATGCCTCAGCATTGGATTTTGTTGGTTTGGGTTTTTTGTTTGGTTGAAAAGGAATTCTAGTTGTTAAAAAGTGAAGGGAAAACTAGAAAAAGTCTTGTCAATTTAGTGAGTGTTCCTCACCTGTGTGGCCTCAACTCTCTGTCTAGGGAGAGCAGCTATTTGTGCTCAGCCTCCTGAGTTCTTTGCCACACATCTCATAGAGCCAGTCTGTGGTACTTGATGAACCTCCTTCTCCTCTTCCTCCTCTTCTTCTTGTTCATCCTGCATTCCCCCCAGGGTCTGAGTTCTGCTGGGGCCAGCAAGAACTGTCAGGAGGAGGCACCTCTTCCTCTGTTGCCAATCAGAGACTGGGACTGCAGCCTTGGTCACAGAATCACCAAATCACAGAATCACCAAGGTTGGAAGAGACCTCAAAGATCATCAAGTCCAACCTGTCACCACAGACCTCATGACTAAACCATAGCACCAAGTGCTGTGTCCAATCCCCTCTTGAACACCTCCAGGGATGGTCCTGTGCTCTCCTGTGGCCATCATGGAATGGTGCAGGTTGAAGGTTTGGCACCTTCTTCACTGGTTCAGCCAGTGGAGTTTATGGGGCCCTGCTGGAGCCTGAAAGGTTGGTCTCAAAGGCTTGAGGAAGGAAGTTAGGGTTTGCTTCTGTGCTTTGTGGGAGTTGCTCCATCTGAGTTAACCACCTTTGTGTTTTATTGCAGAATTTGGCTGCTGCGTGGACGTTTGTCGGTGTGTTAAGGCCTTTACGGCACAGAGCCAAAGCCTGGGATGGAGGTCAGTAGATGTGCCCCCAAATACCATACACCTGGTCATAAATTGTTACCAAATCGCAATGATGCCCTCTTCTCTCTCCCTGAGCCCTCAATGTGCTGCTTAGATGTTGGGGTGTATAAAAATATCCATATGCTGACTTTGTTTCCCATCCCTTTCGGAGCAAACCCGTTTGAATCAGACCATTGCAACAACAAAATCCCAACAGGGAACAAAAAGCACTCACACACCCCCACCTCCAGACCATTATCTCTTGCCATGAGCTAAAAACCAGCAGCTTCACTTGATTTCATTTTCAGTAATAACAACAACAGAAATTTGCATCTGGGTTGACAATGTGTATAGTGAGTGTTAGCCCTGTGTGATTTGAAATTGGCAAGTAACAGCAACCCTCTGGAAAACCAGGATTTACAGGGGAAACGCTGACAAACACTTAACTACAGTGGCACTAGCTCTATGCTATAGAACACATAAATGGAGCATAAGTCCCTCCTAATTATTAGTGCTGAAGCACTCATCTTCATCTTGCATTTCAGATGAATTTTTTTGCTCTCTCAAGGCAATTTTTTCTTTTTTTTCTCAAAGCCACCTATCTTCGAAAAAGATGCTGCTAATCACCATCCAAAAAGCAGCAGTACTGCATGTGGGTTTTTTTTTTTGGCAAGCTATGGATACGAAGAAGAATTTCAAGGCTGTGTGGACTTGCACGGCGCCATGTTGTTGCATGAGCGAAAAGACCCAATACTGAATGGTAATAACCATTCGTCAGAGGCGTCATGGAGCATTGCATTATAACCCTTTGTGTGTGCTTGTGTCTGTCCTATATAAAGCAATCAGCCACCTTCCAATTTCCAAACACCTGATAATGTTAAAGTTTATTTTATCGTAGCCAAGGTTATATTTTCTTTCAACTTCATAGTGACCCTAGGAAGAAGAGGAATAATGGATTGGGAGCCTATTACAGCTATTCTGTGTTAAACAGCCAAGTAAAGGGCAAATATAGTTCTGTAGTGGAATCAATCACTGAATCCATCAGTGAGAATGACCCTCCTGGCCCCCACCTTCTTCCCTATGCCTAAGAATTTGCCATATTCAATCTTTAGGCTCTGAACCCAAATGCCCTTTGGAAGTGAATTTATGATCACTTCATCACACTGTCTATTAGCTCACTTTCTAACAAATAGGATTGAGAAATATATGGCAGGAACTGCAACGGCACATTTCCAACTAATGGTTAAAATGTCAGGGCGATAATGTACAAGTGCATCTGCCCTCAAACACAGAATCAAACGCAGCTTTACAAGGGCTGTCGCCATTCCACTTTAGTTAAAGACTTGCAAGCTTCCTTCTTCCCCTTTGCAGGGCTGCAGTTTGGAAGCTGCTGCATCTCATCAGGGCTCGGTTTGCCAGTGCTGTACTGTACTTCATTAGGCAGCTCTATTTAATGGTTTCAACAAAAGCCATCATTTTAGCCCAACTGCCTTGACTAAATTAAAATTTCCAATCTCTGTTTTAGTGTTCTGCAACTGATGTATACATAAGCAAAACTGGTCAACATCTGCCAGGGGGTTGGCCAAAAGTTCTGTAAAGATGTACTTCACATTTCTGAAGCATGTGCAAAGTAACAACGTACTTATCCTCCTGAGGGCTCTCATGATTTTACTTCACCATTTGTTCAGACACACTTTAGCAGCATATAAGCCATACAGTTGATTCTCCCCTTGGTTGCAGTTTTATCTGTAGTGTCATTTTGAGTAATTGGGGTATGGTAGCTGATCAACTTTCAGGTTTCTCATTGGCAGAAAGGGACTGTATTGGCACCAAGAAAGAATATGATGGGTCCTCTCGGTGCCTGAGCAAGTGTCCCTCTTTTGCACTTGGCTACCCAAGGCCATTAGAAAATAAGCTTAATAAAGCAACTCAGTGTATACATCTTAACTATTCCCAGCCAAGGGGATGCAGCTATAGAAGAAATATTTTAAACCAATATGAAAGATGGTAAATGTACATATTTAGTCAGTGATCTGTGAAAGTTTTTGAATTAGTTTTTAAAGCTTTGTTAAGACCAGAACGCACAGATGTTGAAAACAAGTTCAGATGTAGCGACAGATGGTATTTGATTATGAAGCAGACTGTTCATATAATACAAAGATGCTGCTTCTGCCATACACAAGTAACTGCAGAGTGCAGTAGAAATTTTGGAAGGCAAAGCAGTTCAAGAGGTTCTTTGTGTGGCAATAACTTTCACGTTTTTCCAGCAGTGCTAGAATTGGGATAATTTTCTTTCTTTTACAGTCAACACCCTCACTGCTCCCCCCCCCCCCACCTTCACTCCCCTCCAACATTTTCTCCCTTGCTGCATAGTGATCTTGCACTTTTTTGATCCTCTTTTCAGGTCATTTGAAATCATATTAAAGATAAATACACAACGTATATTTGTGGAAGAACAAAGTTGCTTAAGGTCACTGGTAACAACAACAATGATAATTATATTCCACTGATACGATCTCATAAAAAAATGCAAAAAAAATTTGTAACACATTTTGAACAAAGCCTGAATTTTGCAAGTGATATAACACTCTATCCAGAATCACAGGGCAGTTGTACAGGTCTTTTGCTGGGGCTAACATACATGTCTATTTGCTGGGGTTGCTGCCGTATTTACCTTGTCAAACCCCAACCCCCCTTTTTCCACTTCCATTCCCCAAAAGGACGTAAGAATGGCGCTGAAATTTGGATATTCTAGGAGGGAGCCACATGAAGGGCGAGGGTGTTCACCACTGGGCTTCACCCCACTACTGAGAAAGTTTCCAGTTGTGGTAAGGGGTGTCGACCTTTGCTGCCACTACTGTCCTTTAGGCCCTGCTTAGCCCAGAGGCTACAGATCCTAGTACCTTTGCCCAGCTTATGTGGCCTCAGGGAGTGCCCACCTGCCTGGTGCCTTGCACAGGGTCGTTCCTGGCAGAGCCAGGTTTCCCCTCTTGTCACAGCATGGCCCCTGCCAGCAGCTGAAATGTCCACCCTGCACCTCCTTGTGGCACAACTGGCAGCTGGCTGTGGCCCTGGTGAAAGTCGCCTGAACACTCGGGAAATTTCTGGAAGGGCAGAAGGCTGTTTAAGCAGGAGCAGGCTCTTCCCAATGGTGTGTACCAGCACCGAGGAGGGAGTGACCCGGCTTGTGGGCAGAAGGAAATCCTCGCCACAGACAGGCTTTTCCAGTGTCTCCGTGGTTGCCCCCAGATTCCACAAAAGCTGGGTAAACAGCGTTTTAAAATAACAGCTCTGGTGGCTCACAAGGATGCAAAAGGATGCCAGGGAGCAAGGTTTCTGCTAGGAAATAAAACAGGAATGGCAGCAGCCTGTCGATTGTGCAATATCAACCAGGGGCTTTGCAGGGGCTGCGAAGGAAGCCCTTGCGCGGGCTGTTAATGAGTAACGGCGAGCGTTAATGAGTAACGTGGAGGGCTGGCAGTGGCCCTGGGGAGGAGGTGCCACCCTCCCACATCTCCGTTTCACTGTCTATAAAATGGGGACACGCAGCCGGCAGCGTGAGAAGCTTTGAGCTCAGCCTTTTGAAGATGCTCGAGGTTTTTCCTTCTGGCAGCCAGTGGCAGCCAACCCACCTGAGCTCTGGGTTTCATGAGCAGCTAGGCTCCAGCAAAGCACATAGGTTCGTGTCAGCAAGCAGTGATTTTCATGTTACACTTTGCTGCTTCTAAACACACACACATTTTATAAGGAAAGATTTGAAGCACACCCTTTGACCCCAGTGTCCTCATGCTTCCAGGTTGTTTGCAATCTAAGGCAAGCTCAGGGTGCATGTTTTTCAGCTAAGCCTTTAAAGCAGCTTAAACCTCAGCCTCATGGGCTGTGTGAGATCCACCCCTGACTGTTCTGCAGCCTTCTTAAATATGCCAACTCTTGCTGTGTATGAGGGGCAGGTAAATCTCCCATCTGAATGGATGAACTTCAGCCCTAGTCAGGCAGCCATGCAGTCCCTGGGATGGGTGTTCTGTCAGAGTCTTGGGTCCATTGCTAAGAAACTGCGAAACTAATATTAAAAAAACAAACATCTAAAGTGCCTCCACTTCACAGAAATCTGGGCTCAGGGTTTTGACTGGAGTATCATCTCTTCCTTTTAAAGCTCTGACCAAATTATTGAGCTGATAAGCAATTCCCCTTGGTTTTACATGTGCTGGCATGAATTATCCTTGAGTGCTGCATATTAGGGTTGTTTTGTACTAAAAGGTGTTAAACACTTGTAATAAATATTTTTCCTTATTTCCCTTAGGACACAGTTCCATCTCTGGTTGGTGAAGCATAAAAAAGAGCTGTCATGCCCAGTTTTAATAGGCAATAGGATTTCAAGCCCCCAGAGTTGTTTCACAGTCTGGCAGTGGCCATAATGAAACTGGCCACTGTTGCCACAAGACTTTTTCCTCTCATGCGTTCTCCCCTGTTACCTCCCACAGCTGCTTGACTGGCAGGTCTCTTGCAAACTGCAAACATATTTACATTGGAGCTGGTAGTATTTCTTTAGCTGTCTGTGCCCTCTTTCTTTCTTTTTTCTCCCCCTTTTTTTTTGGTCCTTTCCTTTGCCTAGCTAGAGACTCAACCTTAAGACTAATTTTAAAGAATGAAATTAAACTGTGCATGCAATTAACTGCCTTTGAGCACACACAGCAGCTTATTTCCCTGTGTTTCGCCGTGAAGCAAATCGCGCGTTTGTTTGGTTGGTTTTTCACACTGATTCCCAAGTAAATGGGAAAGTCCCACTCTTCACTTGCCTAGGATTTATTCATGGAAATGCAATTCCAGATTCTGGGCAGAGGGAGGGGTGTGTGTGGGGGTCCTTTCTCTGCACGAGTCAGTGTCTCACTGTACTCTGCAGGTCCGGAAAGAGCCGGGCTAACCTAAGCCAACAAGAATTCATTTTGGTGTCTAAAACCAATTGTAATAGGTAAAGGAAAGATACCTCTTTCGTGGTTTTGAGATGCAGGGATGTCAGTGATACATATAAGCTGCACACAAAAAAATGAGCATTGCAGCAAAGAATGGATTTTCTGTACCCATCAACTGATCAGGCTTTAATAGGCAGCTCCTCCAAATGCCCCTGCCCACTGAAAAGCTGGGAGAACAGGCAGGTCTTGCAATGTGCCTGGAGGGTCAGAGACTTGGACTGTGCGGGGAAACAACCTTCCCACCCCTTTTTCTCTGCCACCACCATGGGAGCCCTCCATACCCTTTCCACAATGAGCTTCACCAAAGATTTATTTTCTGCGTTGTGTTCTTGTAATAAATGTTGTGCCGTATTTTGAAATGGAATCAGGTTAGGCTGTTTGGGGAAACACTATAACCCACTGCACTGAGAGAAGGACTTGTTTGCCCTTATTTCCTAAACGCAGTCGGTTGTGTGCTGCAACTCACCCATCAGTTCCCTTTCCCTCCTAACAAAGAGGGAAGACTGGATCAGAAGGGATCATCTCCATAGAAATTGTGTTGGCACAACCTAGACTGGGCATAAATAAGGGTACAGACCAAGAAAACGAGCGTGATTAACTCTTTCAGGCTTTCAAATCACAAATGCAGTCTCCTACGTTCAGCTTCTCAGTAATGTGACATTTAAAAGACCCCATTTCCTAGTGCTGGTCTCAGTGACCTATTTGCCTTGCTCAGGGGTGATTCATGCCTGCCTTATGATTTTTAAGCTAGAACACAGCATCTTCCTTATTGTAAAGATTCCAGGTATTAGGGGAACTGAGGATTTCCAAGCACAGATGGCCAGATCTGCAGAATTTGGATCATTTCAGGGTGCTTGAAGCCTGGGAAAGTTGATTTGGCCCTGTGCAGTGACAGGGACTACTTGCCAAGTTCCAGTCTAGCTCTGAACTCATGCAGTACTCTGAGATGCCAATAGCTAGGATTTCTTATTTGGAGATCTGCATGCTTTCCACTGCAAGGTATGATCGCAAATAATGACTTGTGTTTCATAGAACTAGTATGTTTGAGCGAAAAACTGATCAGGGGACAGAGTGAGCTAGCAATTAGCCATGTGGTTTGCATCCTTTGGTCTATTAACTGGGCACCTGAGGCTGATCTTCCCCTCCATCTAGTTGAGTCCTGATAACCAACACAAAAATGAGCCCTCCCATGTAATCTGCAGCTGCCTTTTTTTAGTCTTTGCTATGACGTGCTTAACCAGCTGCCTGGTTTTAGTCTCCTCACCCTCTCTTTGGCTTCCCTCTGACAAAAAAAAAAAGCATTTGCATGGTCTCTCAGCACCTACCTCTTGGGATGTCTGTGCTTGCCCTGAACTGAGTTTGGCAGAGGACCTCCTGAAGGCTGGAGGCTTTCTGGAGTGGATGAGCCAGGAACCTTGCTTGACATGCTCATTTCACACACTGCAGTCTGCCCTGCTTACCACGCTATGGTCTTAGCAACCTCCTGAATACACAGACAACTAGCAAGTGCTGTGGGACAGCTGGTTCCTTAAGAAACAACCTGAATGTCGGGTAGTTTGACCTGAAAATGCTTCTAGTATTTGGTTTGGTAATGTGGAAAAACATGAACTAGAAGAGACAAATTGCTTGGAGTAAAAACAGAGAGGAACTTACAACTAAATGATTATTAGTTACATAGATGCAACTTGATGACCTTCCACACACCCTTTTTACACTTGTGGTTGATGTGGCCCAGCCAATGCAACTCCAGTTGTATAAAGAGCCACGGAGTTTTAATTGTTATGGCAGATATGAAGTATTTATTTAGTTGTCACAGTGTAGCTAAAGCTGGATTCAGGCTTCGGCTCTGCTCTACAGTGTCTTGAGGCTAAATCAGGGAAGATTCTGAAAATAAATGACCTCAGATGAAAACATATTTTTAACATCCTCCTTCTTCAAAATCAGAAAATTTTTGCATGGTTTTGTGATCCAAATAACCTACCATCTTACTGCCATCTGCACTAAATTCTAAGCCAAAAAGAGACCATTCATATCTGAAATGCAGACAACAATGTAAATCAAAGGTTCACTCAACTTCAGAATTTTAAGATACATAGAGAAAACAACAGAAATAGCAAAGAACTAGAGGAAAACAATGAACAAATGAGACTTGCACTTTGAGCAACTGTGTAAGGACAGGTTAGTTATATATAATGCTAATCATTATGCAGCTTGAGAAAGAAGTGATCCAAGAAAGAGCGATAGATTGTAATAGGGAAGAGAACGGTATTTGGATGCTACCATTAGAAAGGGCAAAGTGATAACAGGAGCAAATGTGGACCACATCAAAACAAACATCATTCTACATTCACCCAACTTGGGGAACTCCCTGTTGCAGGACACCAGCATAAAGCATCATACAAAAGTACGTTCTAGCTCACCTTGGCTATGTTTAATTTACAGGGCTGTCTATGCCTCAGATAGAGTGTCTCTCGCAGGGAGTTATTCCTTGTCTCATAGACTATTGCAAAATAACATGCATTATCTTAACTGGTACTGGAGGTAGAACACCAGATTAGATGAATCATTCCATCCATTTTGCAAGAGGGCTGGCAGGCTCATTAATAAATAATTCCAACTAAGGGGAAAAGAAAACCTTTGAGGACTACAGAGCTGGGCATGGCCCGGCTGCAGCAGAGCGGTTCCGTGCCCTGCCTCTTGATATGGGGCAGCAGAAACTTTAGGAAATAAATACAAACAATGGCAATGAGCTTGTAATTTATATTTTATTTTGCACAAGCTTGCATATATACTGCACATACATTCAGTTTAGAGAAGATGGAAGGCACACAAGGCAATTGAACTACTGTATCCTTTAAGTGGTACAAAGCAAAAAGGTAAAAGTCCGGAGAGTATACAAAAGCTTTAAACACACAAAATAAAATCCAACCCCCCTCCCACCCCCACCCTCCTCAAACATTTTTCCTGTGTTTATCTTAAATTTAGTAGCTGCCAAGCTAGAATTGTAATTCCTTTTTTTTCTTTCAATCAATTGTCTACTGCACCTTTTGTTTTCCAAACGGACAAGGGAGTCTTATTGTTTTATCTCGTCATCAATTAATATTACAGTACATCCTTGGTAATACAAAATTGTACACCTTCATCAAATAAATTAGGATAAATTAAACCAATAAATTATGCAAAGTCTTCAGAACAACAGACAACAACAACAACAAAAGGAAAAAAAAAAATCCACAGTCGAAATTGCCTCTAGCTAAAAAATAATAATAATAATAATAATAATAATAATAATAATAAAAAAATCAAAAATTGACTTTATCAGTTCAGTTATTGTACTATCTTCAAATTAAAGGGTCTTTATTACAAAACAAAACCAAAAAAAAAAGAAGAGCTTAATAATGCTATTTACAACATATTGCTAAATAATATAAAGGCAGTGTTTTGTCACTTTTTGTAACTATATACATATGAGTAACGGCTGGGACAATATCAGTTTAAATCTTAACCTTTGATTCTTCTGGGCAGCATTAGAACCAACCTAAAGAGGCTTTCCCCCCCCCCTCCTGTTTTAGTTTCTGACTCTTACGTGTTATATGATAATGAGATGGTTACTGTGTCTAATATCTCACTTGAGTGGTACAATTAATGCAGAAAGGATGGATTGTAGAGGAAAAAAAAACCAACGTGAGCTCACTGTTCCTTCTAGATTTGTCTCTACATATCCCAGTACATTTGTGCATTCGGAAGGTGGCTGCTTCGGGAGAGAGGTGACTGTGGCTCAGATGAAAAGACTAAAGTCATAGTGCCACCACCTTTCATACACTAAAAAGGATATTCCTAAGAAGATACAAAGGTTAAATACCAGTTTTCATCCCAGCTCTAAATATGAGCATTTTTTTTTTTTAGCTTCAGTTTATAGAAGGTTTACAACCAACAGTTCTACAGAAAACAAAATTGCATTTCCTTCAACAGAACATTTAAGTGCAATACAGTAACTGCTTACTCATATAAACCAGTTACATTCCTTAAGGGGAGCTTTTTGAAAACAATGTGTATTGGAATTTTCAAACACATGGTACCAGAAGGAAACATTTGCACTATTAACACCAATGATTGCTCTATATTACACATGGCAAATATAGTTTTTGCTTTCACTCCTCATGTACAGTGCTCATTTTGGGGGTTTTGTAAACCACTTTCCATTTTTTAATATATGTATGTATATATATATATATATATCTTTCTGTATATATATATATGTATAATCTTTCAATGCTGCTGGTGAAAATCCTATCTTTAAAGCCACAACATCTTCACCTTTATTTCTTAATTAATATTAACCTGTGGAAAAAAAAAAAACATTTTTTTTCTATTAACTGACTTCATATACATAGAAAAAAACCCAACCTCTGCAATTTTACAGAAACTGCATTACCCATTCCCTTGACATCTGATGAAAGAGACTTTCACTTTTAAAAGTAGAGAGCTGGATTCTCAAGAATGCTTTCAACTATCTATACAGTTACTGCAGCGTTTCTTATAAATTCAACAGATGTTTTCAGAATGTAGTTATTAAAATCTGACGTCTTTCTGCCAGAACAGCTGTAAGGTTGAATATTTACATTGCTTTATAAAAGTTCCCCTCGATTTTCAGTGTTCACCCACATACCTGGTACAGTAACAAAGATTCTGCAAACTTAAACCACTTGAATGAAATAATACTCAGAGGCACAAAGCAAACCTCAGGGGTACATGGGTGAACACGTCCTTAAATAATGACTACATTCTAACATCTTGCACGTGTTTACCATTAAATGTGAGACGTTCCCATCAAACAACCAGAGATACAGTAAGAATTAAATGTTTTGTAGTTTCAAATAGAACATTCTTCTCACAAAAACATAACAAATGTCTAAAATAGGTTCTGGATCTAGATAGGAAAAAGGTTAAGCTTTTCACTTCATACGCATAGTGTGCGTGTGCTCCTGTGTGTAGACACACACATACACCCACGCATCTTGTCTCTTGTGTGTGACCGCATATGTGTACGCACATATGTCACGTATGAAATATTGCTTCTATACTACTTCTCGTCAGGCTAAGAAAAAACACAAGATCTGCACCACAGTTACAAAAAATTGGCTTCTACAAGAATTTCCAAAACTCGAATGCCGCTCAAACGATTTGAGAAAAAAATAATTTGCGTTATCAAACTGTTCTAAAAATTCTCTTCTTTCAAAAACGTAGTCTCCTGCTTTTGTGGGTTTTGTGGGGGAGGGTTTGTGGTTTGTTTTTTGTGTTGGTTTTTTTTTTTTTTTTTGGGGGTGGTTTTTATCTTTTTTTTTTTTATTTTTTTTTTTTTTTAAATTATTATTATTATTTTTTAAAATTTTTTCCATTTTTTTTTTTTTTAAATTTCTTTTAAAAGACACAAAATATGCATAGCTATCAACATCATGTCAAACAGGTGGGAAAAAGGAGGAAGGAAGGAAGAAGGTGAAGGAAGGAAGGGAAGGAAAAGAAAAGAAAAGGAAGGAAGAAAGAAAGAAAGAAAGAAAGAAAGAAAGAAAGAAAGAAAGAAAGAAAGAAAGAAAGAAAGAAAGAAAGAAAGAAAGAAAGAAAGAAAGAAAGAAAGAAAGAAAGAAAGAAAGAAAGAAAGAAAGAAAGAAAGAAAGAAAGAAAGAAAGAAAAAGAAAGAAAGAAAGAAAGAAAGAAAGAAAGAAAGAAAGAAAGAAAGATAGAGAGAAAGGAAAATAACCCAAAACTAATCAGAGAGATCGGTGTTTATTGCAGCCGTAGTAATTGAAAGGAGGAGGAGGGGAAAAAAAAACAAACCCAAAACAACCCACAATAAAAAGTTTCAAAGATGAAAATTGTAAGCCACAGAAGGCACAAGAACAATTGTACTTGTGGGGGGGGGGGGGAGGGGGAAAAAAAAACACAAAACCAAACTGGTATTTTGAAGGATTTTTTTTTGTTTTGTTTTGTTTTGTTTTGTTTCATCCTTCCGCTGGTGCATTTAAGGTCTAGGCACAGACTATAACCTCAAGTTTATACGCAGAAATAAATCTGAGTTAGCGGTCAATGAATGGCAACATAGGGGTTTCCTACATGGATGGTGAGACTCTTTCCCTACGTAAACTTTTCATTGCAATAAAAGTAGCCTCCTGCCTTTTAGCCATTTTTATTTCTTTTTTTTTTTTTTAAGTGAAAGAATATTGAGACCATTTGAAAGAAACTGCTTCCTACTTATAATTGAGTGGGAGCTACGCCATGTATTTGTAATTTTAAGTGTGTTGGGAGGCACAAAGGCAATATGGCTATAAACTGCAGGAAACAAACAAACAAACAAAAAAAAAAATAATCACGTAACTGAAAAGATCAAATTGTCATTTATTCCTTTTTCAGACCAAGGAGATTTTTATTTTGCTTTTAAGAGGAAATTTCTACTCTTAACTCCTATACCTCATTTGCTATTGAGATTATGCTACTTATAAATAAATAAATAAATGCAACAACATCAAGTGTTGAGTATACAATTTCACTTATTTAGATTATGTGAATCACATTGCAGCCAAAAAGTAATAATAATATTAATAATAATAATAATATAATAATAATAACAACAACAACATAATAAAAGCAACAGTAAAATCACAGATTGAGATGGTAGCTAGTAGTATGTCCACATAGCATGACTAAAGTATGGCTTTGCTTTCTTATGTCCAAGGTGACAATGCAGTGTTATATTTTGTATCTGATGGCATGCCAATGGTAAGGTTACTGTATTAAAACTTGAGCATTTTATGCCACTTCTTCCCAGAAATCAAAAAGTGCATGAACACAATTTTCATCCTTTCTTATGCAGAATTCACATGAGCAACATCTTTATGAAGTGTAATGTTTACCAAATCTTGCACAGAAAGAAAAACATATTGGGGGGTGGGGGTGGGTTGGGGGAAGGGGGGATGAGAAGAAAGGGAAAGACTAAAAGAAAAGAAATAAAATAAAAGAAAAAAAGAAAAGAAAAAAGAAAAGTAAAAATGAAAGGAAAAGGGAAATAAAAGAAGAACTAGAAAAGGAAAGTGAAAAAGGAAAGAACATAGAGGACACATCCTGCCTGCTGTAGGAATACGTACAGTATTAGGTACTCTCACGGAGTCTAAGATCAAGATTTGTTTTGCTTTTAATGCATAGTGAAAATGTTGGCACTTCATCCCATGCTATTGTCTGCATTGCCTATACTCCACAGATACTGCCGGTGCTTGAAAAGAACGACAGGGAATCGTAGGATTGTGCTGTTTAATTTGAAGTCAGCAGGTTTTTAAGGCTTTCTGCTAACAATAATTGCTTTCATACATTTCTGTCTATCAGCAGTATTGGTAAATGAAGTGAAATTGCAATGATCAGGTCAGCTCTTTAGTCACATGGGTAAACTTTCACTCTCCAAAGTCAAAATGTAATTTTGAAATAAAGAAATAAGATATCAATATCCTCAATGGTCTAAATATAATTCGCAGCTAATTAGGAGCTTCCTCTATTCAGATTGAATTATGCAGGGGAAAATACTATTGACGATAACACTAAATTCTTACTGCATCGGTACAAGAGACGACAAATGACAAATACAGAGTGCCATAGCATATTCAACCTTCCCCCAAACTTCTGGAGGCAATACCTTTCTGAAAACATGAGAAAAAGAGAGCCACTGAAGAAAGCATGAGAACTAGCAGCTAGCTTTCTTTCTGTCTGCTGGCATATCGTGGTGTAGCATTCAGGTTAACCCAGCCTCATTGTGGACTTTACACTGTAGCTCAGATTTTGGTCAAGACTAAGCTCCACTTCCAGAAGCCAAGTGCAGCACCAAGTGCTCAAATAGGTTTGTTGGGCTTTGTTTTTTTAAAGCTGCACTGACTGTAATCGTGAAACTCCAATTTGGCTACCCGAACCCTGCGGTGATTTGTATGACATTTTAAAAATTATTCTTCTTCTTCTTCTGATTAGGAAAAGACTAATTATATTTTACAGCTACAAACAAGTTTTGTTTTGTTTTGTTTTGTTTTTTTTTTTTTTTTTTTCTGTTTTGTTTTAAACTTTGCCTCAACGCTGTGAGGTGGACTTCTACTACGGCTAAGGTCATTCAAAAAGTGCTTTTCAGAACAGATGTCAAATACAGACAGGAAACTTTGTGTGCTTGAAAGGAGATTTTTAGGGGCAGAATGGGCTGAGAAAAGACTCATTTCAGGGACTAATACCACTTAAAGTAAGACCAAGACATGGCAAGATAGGATGCTGAAGGTTTCATTTTTACTCTATGGAGAGTGAAATGCTTCCGCTTTACCAAGCTGACCGTATTCCAGAACTAGCGTGATTGATACAATGTTGTGCATGAATTACTGGCCTCACCCTGCAAAAATGGTGTCTCCTTTGTGCAAACATCCCTTGCTGCAATTTAGAGAAACAACAACTGGGCACACTGATCACTGGTGCAGGGTATTCATCATTTCTCTAAGAAAAGCGCTAAGAATAGGGTTTGCTTTTTTTTTTTGGGGGGGGTATCACTTCTTTGAGTGAGTACCTAAAACAGATGTTGTCTTTTGTTGTTGTGGTTTTTTTTTTTTGTTGTTTTTGTTTTGTTTTGTTTTTTGTAGTATGAAACAAAATCTAGTTATTGGTTAAAAAAGAATATATATATATTAAAAAAAAAGCTCGAAGCTTATGAGGTGACTCCCACAGAGTTCAGACCTTTAGCAGTATAAACATAATATAAACTTCATTGTCTGTAGTATTGTGCCATGACATTAGTCTCACCAAGACAAAATGCCACTTTGCAGCAAGCAATAAATCTGACAAAGCATTTTTAAACATAATGCCCCAACTTGCTAAGACAGGCTTTTACAAGCTTCCAAACTCTTCTCCCTGAAAATTAACCCCGTTGATTCTCCAAACGTTAAGGGTCTTGGGCAAAAATAAACTGAAGGCTGAAGTAAAACAACCATCCCCTTGGAACCAAATGAAAACTGAAATCCAGGAGGAATCACAGTCTAATTTCATATACATATATATGTATGTGATACACATATATATGAAATTAAAATAGAGACACATGACTTGGGCATCAGAAGGGGACTGCTACTTTCATACATTCATAAATAGCTGCTGAACTCTCTACTCATGAAGAAGCTCTTGTAGGCAGTTTGGGGATTTGAAAATCTCAGGGACCTCACTGTCCAGCTTACAGATGACCTTGTATATGGCCTTCTTCCAGGAAGGATCAACATCTTTGCCTGCGATAATGGCATTGAAAAACTCCCGTAACGTGATCTGAGCCACTTCCAGGAATCTCTCTGGAACCTGCTGATACAAGGAGACAATGGCATTAATACAGTTTTCAATTTCAAGTCTCTGGTTCTTCAAAGGAAACTGAGCTAAGTTCTTTCTTTCAGAAAGGGGCTTACATAGCACCTGCATTTTCTAAATGTGGCAGCCTTCTATTCTCTTATGCAAAGATGTTATATATAGTACTATAGCAATAACTTTTATAACATGTGTTAGAGATCTCTGTAAAGTCTACTGACAGAATGTAGGTAACGAAATGTTACTGTCTGAGTTTGGAGAGTGGGGGATTTATGGGATATAATTAGCAGGAGGGAAAACAAACACATTGTCTTTAAGGAGAGATATCTCTGCTTGATATTTTACCCGTGCATTTACAACTATGTTCTTCTCTCCATGTGGGAACTGATACAAAAGTTATGCACGCACAGAAAGCCCTCTTACCTCTATGTTTAACTTGGGTCACAACTAGTGCTGAAAGCTATCAAAGAAATCCAGACTATCTCTGAATGCTGCCCATAGTTTAAAAACAAGCAAGCAAGTAAGCAAGCCTTCAGCTAATGGCTTGCTTTTGTGGCTGCCGTGCAGATCTCCGTAAGATGGCTTTCCTGGGAAACATTATGGTCTTCTTTTCAGAAGCCTACAAATAAAAGCCCAGTCTTTTCCATGGGTGCACTGTGCTCCAAGTGGTTACTAAGCTGTGATGCATTAAACTCATCTGGGTTTTCTGAATGTCACTGTCACTTCGCTGGTGAGCCAAATGGCCAGCTAGCAGGAGAATAGCACTCCCAGAAGACCCTGAACAATGGGTTAATGTTAAAAACACAGTTACCTCCAACCTTTGGTAATTCATCCTAAATAGTTGTCTCAGGCACCAGCACCACCTTCTTACCCTCTGCCTCAAATGATTCAAAAGCAATCACTATAATGAACTGTAGGTCTATTGCAAGGTTGAGGTCATCTCCATAAAGGTATTCTTTTCCATTTTTATTACGGAAATATGGCTTCACAGCTCTAGAACTCCTAATACACAGCCAGCCGGTAGCCAGCATGCTTATAATAGCAAGTATTCTCTCACTGCTATTCTTTGCCCACTCTGGCAAGAGAGTTCTCCAATGCGCAGTAGGGACCATTTCAACCATTCCTGTGGCGGCCAACAGACACCTGGGGAGATCTCACTCATGCATGTCACACTGCCAGATCTGGGCCAGCACCGTATCCTGTACCTCAGGCTTTTTAAATTGTCTTTTTAGAAGACACTTCCAGAAAACATGCCTGGCAATGGGTGTGTTTAATCTGGTAAGGTAGATCTCTGGAGCCTCACTCACCTACCACTGCTGAGGAAACGCTAGCAGTTTGCTAGCCATATTTTGCCATCAGATAAGCATGAGATCAGCTCCCCACTGACACCAGCTAACAAACTGCTTCCAGAAGCTCCACAGCAGCAGTACTCTCTACATCCAAGAGTGAAATCTAGCCCCTACATGCTCTGCACAGAGGGCAGCCTGCCTTCTGTGGAAATACTTCATTCAATGGGCCACACAGAAAGAAACATTTTTACAAAGGTTCTATTTGAGCAGTAATCATAAGGGAAGAAAATAACTCCAGATCAAAGAAATAACTTTAAAACTTCACATAACCATTCTGCTGTTTGGGCACTTGGTAACACATCTGTAGATCTGTGGATCCCATGCTTGTCTTGTCCTTGTATTGCTATAAAAAAGGATACACTTTTATGTTCATACAGTTCATATGCTCATTGCTTTTCATCCCCCTTGGTATTGCTGGGTGCTAACTAAGGAGAAGGTGTTGTTGACAACAGGATGCTAAAAGGAAATATAGCAGATAACCATTTTTTGGGTGCACACTCTGACTACAGCTCATGAGGGCAAAAACTGTTTGGCTTGGGAAAAAAGAGTTCAAACCTTTCAATTTTGGCATCCACTACAGAGGACAGAGTTTAGATGCCTTTCTTCCAAGTTTCTGGAGATGAGAGGGAGGCAATTACAAGCACCTACACGACAAGCATAAAGTCCAAATGCAAAAAGTCCTACCTCTCCCATCACAACTTTAAACATCGAAGTGACACCCTTGGTTTTAAGCTGAGCCTTTGCCATTCAGTTTCAGCCTTTGCATATCAAAGTTTTCCAGGTAGGGGATGCTGCTTTTCCACTGAGCAGGAAGTTTGAAACCCCTGGAACTACCTTCCA
>CM066577.1:13997500-14012500 GCA_033816785.1 Picus viridis
ACAGTCTGCTTGTTCCTACTACAAAGCTGGACAAACATACTTTAAAAATGATAAGATTGGTCCAGGATTGATTTTACTTTCAAATTTTATAGAGAGTAGAATTCTTGGTGAGTGGGTGTTTAGGGTTGGTGGGTTTTTTTTCGGATCCTAATTATGAACAGGAATAAATAAGGGCAGCACAGACAGCCCAAGATGTCAGGCTGCCAGGAGAGGTTAAATTATGTAGAGGTGGCACTTTTTTTCTCTCTCTTTTTTTTTCTGCATTTGCATTTGCAGGACATTATGGATTTAAAAAGTCTCTATTCGTGTTGACCTGGTGGGCAACAAGTCACCTTGCCAAATAGGAAAGCCAAAATCTCTAGTGGATGTTAAGGATCAGAGGTCTTCAGCTGGTGAAGGCTGCTCACGTTGCAGAGCACAAGGTCATGGTAATGGGAGGTAAACAGATTGGAGGTGGTAAGAGGAGGCAGGCCAGATTGCTCTTCTAGTTGGATGATCTAGACAGTGGCTATAGAGAGGAACTCCATAGGGAACCTTTAACCTAAGCATAATGCATAAACAGCATCTATTAGACAAGTGATGGAGAACATACCCAGGATGATAAGCAAGTCCACTACAGAGCAGCAGTCTCAGGATGGGCAGCTCCATGTCAGATAGCTTTTATGGATGCACAGTTGTCCACACCAGTACAGGTACAGCAAGAGCAGAAGAGATTCAGGGGGAAACCTCATACAAAGCACAAACTGGATGAGAACAGGCACCCTCTACCCCCAAAGTAAGGGTAAGGTGAGCTCTGGGGGCAGAGTGCAACCTTAAAGAAGATGCTTGAGAAACCCCACTTGCATCACCTACATGTAACCCTGAGCCTCTTCCTCACACAAGGAAGATTTAAGCCTATGGGCTTTGAGGGCAAGTTGGCACCTAAACACATATTCCCATACCCACAGCCTGTTGTGCAGGAAGCCTATCAAGGACAAGCCCTTCCACTTCCCTCCCCACCTGAGAGACACTGTGTGAAAGCAATGCTAGGGTCAAGCCATTCAGTAAGGCAGTGAGGCGTTACACTACTTCTGAAACCACTTCTCTGCAGGCTTGTGGGGAGGCTCGTTACACCGGGAGCAGACCCTTCCTCACATGCATCACACAGAGCCAGGTATCCCCCTGCTTTTAATGAAGAGCTGCATGGCAGCCCACCTATCCACCAGGCCCTCTGAAGACTAGGAACTTGCACAATTAGCAGCTGCTAAGACAGATCTGCCACCGTTTCCAGGATAACACTGCCCTGAGCAGCACTGGTTGGTTTTCCTGTGCTCACAAGGGCAGCATCCGCAGTATCAGGCTCGTGTCCTGGCTCCTGCCATGTTTGTTCAGACCATCACCTCCCCTCATGCACAGGCTCTTTTCCCTGAGTGCAGTAAGCTGCTGTGTGGGACCATGTCAGCACTGCGAGTTGGTGTGGCAGCATATCAAGCAGGAGGCTTTGGCTTCCACACAGGAATTGGAGGCAGGTTTTGGAGTAAGTTGCTACACTTTTTGGCGTGAAAGCCACGGCAGCATATGGCCCAATGTTCTCAGTTTAAGTCTGACACTTAACATTATTTAACAGTTTCTGTGTTAGGTGCTTTATAAGGTAAAGGAAATTAACAATTTTCAGCTAATTAGATCACTCAATTGGCTGAACATCCTGGACACCTCTTAGAAAAAAACAGGTTGGCTCAGGCGATGGAAAGGCTAATGCCTCTTCCATTATCACTTATGAGGAGAGGGAAATAGTTGGAAAGGATGCTTTTATTTTATAAACACAAATGAAAAATAGCTCAACTATTGGGCACTCCAGTGAACACACTTTTCTCCCAACTACCACCTTTCTAGAGAGTGGGGTGTCAGTTTGCCCACTGCTACATGTGCCTCAATTCCCCTGGCTACAGCAGCAGCTCTCTGGTGCCACCATGGTCTGCATGTCCTGCCTTCAAGTTTCCTCTCATGACTCCTGCTGTACCAATGTGTCAAGAAACAGATTTTTTGGAAAGAGATAAAGATGAGCAAGAAATTGGGTGGCTGTTCAGAATGGTCTGCTCTCCCACTGTGGGACACAAAGAGAAGCCCACTCATTAGGGGCAGCACTAACAACAGCTCTCAGCCTGGTATTTGGGAAGGGGAAAGCATTAGCCTGAGTCCAGCTCAAAAGAGGAAAAATTAGGAAAATAACAGAGGTTGCTTATTGCATTTAGTGTTACACTGTAGCCTTTTTACTCTTTGCAAAAGCTGGAAAACACATGTTCCTCTAACAAGTTAAGAATGTACTTTAAAAGTGTCTGAAACAAAGCTGAGACGCCTTATCCCTTGAGTAGAGTTTGGGGCACTCGTAATCTACTGCTGGCTTACTGTTATCTCCTCCACCAAGCTCACAAAGAGGAGGGAGAATGGGCATAGCTCTTACAAGGAAAAAAACCACTGACAGAGGGGCTGCTGAGATGCCTGATATTATCAGGGAAGTGAAAGTGGTAGTGCAGTGAAAATGGATACGGCGTGATACATTAGATTTAATCACTTGCATTTCAATTAAGCTTTTCCACAAATAAAGATTGGGAAGTACTCAGCAGGCTCCCCGCGCGGCTGGAGCACCAAGAGCCATTGGTGCTTTGTGCCCCGGCTGGACGCACACAGCAGCGCTTCTGCAGCTCGCTGGGGCTGGAACTCCATCTCGCAGGGTCCTCCCCATTAGGACCCAGCTTCCCATTTTGCAGTACACGAGAGGCAGCCTACACGTTAGCGCCCCTGGAGAACCTCTGTCCTGGGACTGCTGTGCCCATGGTTCAGAGGATGAGCCTAGCTATCACAGAAACACGGCTACTGTCTTGTGCAAACACAACAGCCTTGATGTGCTAGTTTTTAAGCACAAAGGTTAGTAAGACTTGCAAACAGAGTGGGCTAAAGCAAAATAAAAATCATTTCCATTTGCAATTTATTCAGACTTTTTGCCTCTTGAAACTCAGTTCTCCTCCTCAAAAATCCTAATAGCATTTTAAAGGGGAGGTGATTATCAACTTTCCTCTTCTGCCTTACTGATGAATTAGAACTGCATGAGATGTAGGTTTCTAATGGAAACTCTGATTGCCCTTAACTTACTTCATTGCCAATGGCACTGCTGCAGAATGGAAAAATCACTAAGGCTCCTATGGCTTATGATAGTTAGGGGCTTAGGATGTGCTGGGAAATGCAAGAAAGAACTAGAGGAGTGGTGGTTAGTGACACATCCCAGAACCTGCTCCATTTGAAAGCTGAAGAAGAGATAAAACTCACATACACTTAACTTTAACTGGGTCCCATTGCAATGAAATGCAATCTGCTACAAGAGGCTGCTCACAATGCCAAGCAGCATATTACACACCTGCTGCCAAATTCTGGCAGGTACCACTTAGAGGCACCCACAAAAAACCTGTCCAGAAAAGTGAGTACAGGAAATGACCACCCAATTTTGGCTCTGCTGCAGGGACAGCAGAGAGGTTATTGCATACTCTTCTGGACACATCAGCCCAGGTACTCAGAAGGACCAGGAGGCACGGCCTGGGCTGTGATGAGCAGGTATGCCTCTCATCAGCCATAAGTCCTCCACTTTCGTGGTGTATCTCCATGCACAGAATAGCTGGGCAGGCTGAAAGTGCTGGTTTATAGAACATGTAGTGTACAGGGATTTTTTAATGTCCAGCACTCTAGTAGAAGTGGTAAGCAAAAGCTTGTACATCTAGAATCCATTTCACATGTATAAAAATGTCATTAACAGTTAGTAATTGGTGTTGCTTGCTCTTGTACACTCTTCCATTGCAGTCACTTTCGTCTTCTGTGTCTGCCCTGGAAATCTCCAGCTGTACTCTCGCCCTTGGTTTGCATGTGTTGGGGTAGGGGGAGTGAGGACAGAGGTGGGGAGAGGGATGGGAAGCAGGTGGTGTTTAATCAGTCTGGCAGGGAAACAGGCAGTAACCGGGTCCTTTTGGGGGTGTCATGGAGGTGGTAAGCATGCCCTCTGGCAGACAGGGTACCTCCTTTCCTCTTTCCCATGGCAGAGGGCAGGGGCATGGGAAGGGAATGGTTACGGGTGAGGGGTGTTGCAAATGAAGCTGGCTCCACTTGCCCGGGCTCCCCTCATTAGCTCTGACAAACCTCCTCCCAACGTAACCATGCTTTTATGGGCATCTGGAGCCCAACACGATGAGATAAATTGCTCCATCTATTGCAGCCTGAATCATGTGGTTAGCCAAACTGGGATACAAATACCCCATTACAAGCTTCAGTGGAGGACCTGACAGGGGCTCACAAGTCAGAAGATGAAGTCTTATGTCCTAATGGACAGAGCTTCCTCTTTATCCCTTGTGGAAGGAAATAGTGCGACTCCAGACAGTGCTGGATTAGATAACCTCGAGGCTGGGCCTCATCTGATGGAGCCAGCCCTCTCTGCAACTGCACAAGATAAGCTACTTCAGTTTCCCCCGAACACTGATATTCAGTAGTTAAAGGGCTCTCATTTGCAACGTTGATTTCCCCTCCCTCTAAAAACTTTCTGAAGTTGCAGACTACTGCTTTAAATGCATTTTACGTGTCCACGCCACAATTCTCTCCTGAGTCCAAATCAATGCAGCAGCCTTTCTGCTTAGCAACAGAGATCATGCCACCCTGGTCAGCGGCTCTCTACACAACCTCTCTATTAACTACAGAAACAAGATCAAGGCCATATCTTTGAGCACTCTGGACCACCACTTGGACACATCTTTCGACAGCACATTTCCACTGGAGCCTTGAAACTGCCCATCCCTCCACCCCCACAACAGGCAGTTCACGAATCTCTTCAGTAGCACACAAAATGAGGCAAATCCTGACCATGTACCTTCCCCCTCTGTAGATAAGAAAGATGGACCTTGTCCCTTCAGATCTACAGGGAGAAATCATCACAAGAGGCATCTCACACGAGAGGCTCACCAAGCCACTCATCATTATTTGTCAACAGTCCTAGCTAATCAGGGAGGTCCCAGTTGACTGGAGGGTAGCAAATATGAGGAGGGGCAGAAAGATAATCCAGCGAACTACAGGCCTGTCAAGTCTGACCTCAGTGGTAGGAAAAGTTATGGAGCAGGTCATCCTGAGTGCTATCACACGGCACTTACAGACCCAGCCACCATGGGTTTATGAAAGGCAGGTCCTGCCTGACTAATCTGATCTCCTTCTACAATAATGTAGACCTAGTGGTTGAGGGAAGGGTTGTGCACATTGTCTACCTGAACTTTAGTAAAGCCTTTTACACTGTCTCCCAAAGCATTCTCCTTCAGAACTTCATGGCACAAAGCTTGGAGAAGTGCACTCTGCCCTCTGGATAAAAATCTAGCTGGATCTAGCCAGGCCCAAAGAGTGGTGGTGAATGGAGCTAAATCTGGCTGGTGCCAAGTTATTAATGGTGTCCCCCAGAGTTCAGTACTGGGGTCTGTCCTCTTTAGTATCTTTATGTATTATCTGGATGAGGAGATTGAGTGCACCCTCAGTAAGTTTGCAGATGACACCCAACTGGGTGGCTGTGTTGATCTGCCAGAGGGTAGGGAAGCTTTAGGATGGGATCTGGACAGGTAAGATCAGTAGGCCAAGACTAATTGCATGAAGTTTAACAAGGCCAAGTGCCAGAGCCTCCACCTGGGTCACAACAACCCCATGGTTAAGCCACAGACATGGGGATGTGTGGTTGAAGAGCTGTGACTCAGAGAGGTACCTGTGGGTATTGGCTGGCAGTTTACTGAATATGAGGCATCAGTGCACCTAGGTGGCTGAGAAAGCCAACAGCATCCTGGCTTGTATTAGAAACACTGAGGCCAGCAGGAACAGGAAGGTGACTGTCCCCCTGTACTCAGCACTGGTGAGGAAACACATTGAGTATTGTGTTCAGTTCTGGGACCCTCACTACAGGAAGGACACTGAGGTGCTGGAGCATGTCCAGGGAAGGGCAACAAGGCTCATGAAGGGCCTGGAACACATGGCCTATGAGGAGTGTCTGAGGGAGCTGGGGTTGTTCAGTCTGGCGAAGAGGAGACTGAGAGGAGACCTCATTGCTCTCTACAACTACCTGAAGGAAGGTTGGAGAGAGGAGGGGGCCAGCCTCTTTTCCTTGGTGGCCAGCAACAGGAATAGAGGAAATGGTTACAAGATGCACCAGAGGAGGTTTAGGCTGGATGTTAGGAAGTATTTATGCACTGAAAGGGTTATCAAACACTGGAATGGTCTGCACAGGGCAGTAGTGGTGTTGCTGTTCCTTGAGGTGTTCAAGCAGAGTGAGGACCTGGCACTTAGACTTTGTACCAAACAGTACTTCTTAACTTCATTTGTGTTACTAACCTCACTTCAATAGGATACTGAACCATGGCTACTTCACCTCTGAGGTTATACCTCTCTCGCACAGGTGAAGGATACACAGTCCTCATGGACCTTGCAATATTCTGCTAATGCTTCCTCACAGCTTCAGTATTTTGCCCTCACAGATTTTAAGATGCTGTCTTTGAAAACAGCATTCCCATTGCTCTTCATATCAATGTTGGAAGGTCTCTCCGCAAGCAAATCTGTGTTGCCACTGCTCTCTCAGCCCAGGAACACCTGCTTTGAGAAAGGGAGGACAACACCCCAGAAAAGCTGGCCCAGAAACCAGCACAGGTCACAATGCTGCTAAACCTCTCCCAGAGTTCCCAAAGCTACGACAGTTTGCTAATTCACATTACAAGAGCCCGACTTGCATCCATTTTAAAACATGTTGAAGATATCAAGCAAACAGTGTTCTGTGTGAAGGTGACCTCTTCAAAGTCCTATAGGACAGGCAATGCTATCTGTAAGACTTCTGTTAAACTCAGCCACACTACCCTGACCCCGCACTGTGAGACGGTATCGCCTGGGACCTCCTCTTTTGGCAAGTGCTCCTTACAAAAATAAAAACAATGCACCCCCTCCCCTCCACATCCATAAAGATGATGGCTCTGGGACTCCAACTTCACCTCTGTATTTAATTTTTAGCTGTAAAATAAACAAATTGAACTTTTTTCCCCCCAAATTAACCTTTAACATATATTCACACACATGGCTATATGGTCACAAAACAAAAGAGAGCTCTTCAACTGGCACAGATTAATTAGCTGCAGCAAATGCTGGAGCTGATTTACACCAGAAGCTAAGAATACAGCCTAGAATTTAGTTCAGTGTCATGGAGAAAAAAACATGGGGTGGGATGCAGAGGGAAAATAATCTTACAAAGCTAGTAAGCTAACCCACTACTTCACATCTCTCTAGTATGACATTTCTATAGAGAAGCTTAGATAAAGTTTAGAAGATGAAACATTTTCCTCAATTTTCACAGCACCAAATGTTCCATGTCCTTTTAACACGACACTTCAAAACAGGATGTAAGAAATTTCAGCTGATCAGCTCTCATGAACACTCTCCTCCTTCATTAGACACTGATGCTTCGCCAAAAGTTCTGAGTGGGAAATTTATCTAAGTTGTCTAAAAGAAACTGTATAAGTCTGGAAGAGCCATGTGCAGCTTGCATCTTACCCACTACCAGAACCAGAATTTATTAAACAGGAAGAGAAACTGCTGGATTATTTTCCTTTTCTTGTTTTCATTTCTTGTGCAAACATCAAGTTTTAAATTTGAGCTCCCTAGCCTAATGAGCTCTTTCTATATTCAAGAGGAATGAAAAAGCATTTCAGCTTATGAGGGATAAGAATTTATGTGAGTGAGGGATGACATGGGTTAAAATTCACCTTGCTTCTCAATCCACATCTATGATGGGTTTTGGGAGAATGACGGACATCTGGAAATCAGTTTTACATAGAAAAATAGAAAACAGGGAAGAACTAGGAAGATGAATAAAGGCTCATCACAGACACAAAAGACCAGAGCGAAAAGAAGCTTGGATTTGGGTATTCTTGTCTGGCAAGGAGGCAGGCAGTAAGGCTAATGAAGCATTTGCGATGTGGGACGTATGCCAGCGTAACAAAGAAGATGTGCATCAGCTCTGCAGATGTGCCAAAGCCCCCAGAGCAAAATAATGACATAATCACCATCAGTGTCACAGACCAGACTGTACACAAGGTGACATGGGAGAGAATAAATAAGAGTCTTTAGAGGCCTGTAGTACACACACGGGAAGGAATAGCCATTCCTCACAACTGCCACAAGAGAGTGGCGAGATGTTGGGTATAATGTGTGCAGCTAGCAAAAGAAATCTTGAATTGTGCGAGGCTAACGCACTATAAATTGGTGCTCTTCTCCATCTCCAGTTGACGTTTCAATTCCCAGAACTCCTTGTTGAATGCAAAATGAAATGGCAGTAGGAGTCGGAAGACTTTGCCAAGTTTTGTTTTGTTGGGTGCTTTTTTTTTGCTTTGTTTTTTTTTTTTTTTTTTTGGGGGGGGGGGGGTTGGGTTTTTAGTTTATTTTTTTAGGAAGGGGTTGTTTTGTTTGAGAAGAGGATGGGGCAAGCAAGGATGAGGAACAGCGAATAACTGTCAAAGGAAAAGCGAAAACAACCACCCCCCCAACCAAAACACAGCACACCACTACTGCATGCAAACATGAGCACAGGCACAGAAACCCTGCACCATTCAGATGGAACCATCCTAGGATTCCCCCAAAGCAAAATTAGAAACAACTGAGGATGAGTTTTGCCCTTTTTTGGGGGGGGGGGGAGCGGGGAGGGGGGAGAGGGTGTGAGTGGAGGAGTAGGAGGGGAGGGTTGTGCTTTCTGGTTAACTGCTATCTGTGAACTAAACCAGGAAAAATACCACTGAAATATTTTTCCACACTAAAAGACAAGATTACTATTTTATTGATCAGTAATAAAACACCGCTTAGGGCAATTTAGTACTTAACATGTTATTTGCGGTGGGGAGTAATCTGAAAAGCTCTGAGTAGCCTTAAATCATTTCACAACAGCTCTTCTGGCATAAAAGCAAGCGTTTGCCTCTGTACAGCTGTGTGATTTTGTGGTGTATATATTTTTTTCTTTTCCACAAGACTTTTGTCAATTTTTAAAGGGAACATCTGTTTGATAAAGTAGAACACTGCTAAGTAATCCACAGGCCTAAGCGGGCAAACGGTGAAAGAGCAGCAGATAGGCTGAAGGCGCCAAGAGGACTCTCGCAGAAGGAATGCTCAAGTACGTAATTGTTTGCAGGATCTGGCCCTACAAGAGGAGCTCAGAAGAACAAAGCACTTGGCTTCACCAGTGTCCCTTTTCATTGCTTCTAATGAAAGATTCATAAGAATAACTTTAATTTTTTATGATCTTTCTTTTTTTTTTTTTTTTTGCATTACTGTATTAGCTGCGTGTACTTTGTATGCGATTTCTTCTTAAATACAGAAAACCTGTTTCAAAATGCCAGGCATAATAACTTAATCAGTACAATAATTCATCTTGATTGTTGTGCAATCCTTCTTAGCAGTAAGGAAGTGAGATGGAGCCCAGAAAGCGTTTTGTGTCATTATTCTTTTTCACTGCAAAGTGATGTATTTATGAAGAATGCAGGTGGAGGTCCAGAGTGGAGTTCTTTATCTTCCATACCCCAACCCCTCCTCTTTTTTTTTCTTTTTTTTTTTTTTTTTTTTTTATTAAAATCTCCCTAATTTGCTAGTTAAACTGTTCAGTGGAAGACTGATTGTATTTGTCCTTTTTGGCTTCGCCCAATTAATTGGCGCAGTAATATAACGATTGTTAATAAACAGTCCTAATTTGACTGTACTTCTTGCCCGTCTACCAACCCCACCGTATCTTTGTTTAGCACATCATCAGGGAAAACAAGGAAGCATGTATATAATTTTGTCCTTTTAGATATGAAGTTTAGTAACTACACCACAGAGGATTCTAAATTAATCGCAGAAGGCACAGCATTAATAATCTGTTTAGCAAACTCCAGCGTCTTTGCACTTTGATGTTAGGAGCAGAGGCAGTATGGACTGTGGCAGTTTCTTAAATGGGGGGAGTGTTTGTTTCTGTTACAGCTTATATCAATGTTTTCTTTTAGGCCTTTTTTTTTTTTTTTTTTACTGTGCACCTTTCTTCCTTCTAAGAATAAAAAAAAAACCCACCAACGAACAGCAAACCACAAAACAAACCTTCAAGACAACGCGACAAACGAGCCTGTGCTTTTTTGGGTGTGTTTCGATCAAAGCTGACAGGCTGAGTTTTTGCATGTATTTACCAAAGTTTCATTGCAGCCATTCCTCACAATTGCAGCAGCGTTTTAATTCTTTTTCCCCCCTTCCCTTGAATAGGAGAAAAGGGGTTCTGAGAAAGTTTTTAATTAGCTAAATAGGTCTGTGTAATCTAGATGAAATAAACACGCCCGTTTGAAAAGGTTGTTAGAACTTTTCCAGCCATTTAATCCATAGATGGCTGAACACAATGATACCTTCCACAGAAAGCTACAGCCACCACCAGCAGCTGTTAGAAGAGAGCTTGCTCCCTGCTCCTATTGATAACCCTTTGTGGAATGAAGAAAAAGAGCTGAGGGAAGGAGAACTGAATGTCAGACAATAGACATCGCTACACACACTGTCTCTGAACTTTCCTCATCTCTGAAGGACAATTAATTATGAAGGCCTTTGGGGTAGGTCGAAGCAAGGGAAAACCTACTGCTGGCCCAGCACTCCAGCCGCTATCTCTGTGTTTGTTAAATGGTTGTGCCTGTTGGGGAACCAGAGTAGCAGCCACCAAAATAGCCAATAGATCATTTAGGAAAAAAAGAGCAAAAGATTTTTTTCATGTGTGCCTGTCCTTGTATAATTCTATTCTCACTGTGAAATCATCCATACACAAAACACAAGGACAAATTTCTTTTTTTTTTTTTAGAAGAAGAACCACAGGGTAGGTTACAGTCAGAAACGGCCTCTCAGTGGTGTGTTAAAAAGGATGGTCTTTTCACCAAATCATTTCACAGAGGCAAAACAGACAAACACAAAGAGTTGAGACTTTTTCTCCTACATTAAATAGAGTAACTGATAAGGTCAGACATATGATACCTAAAGACATGAATCTGTGAACTCTTGAAGTCAAAGGACTTCTCTGTGCAAAGGAACAATCTTTCAAAGGAAATAGATCATAGAACTCCACTGAATCCCCTTTAAACTTTATGAAGCAGGAGGAGAAAAAGCTCTAAGTAGGGAAGCTTGACAGAAGAGCCTTGAACTATTTTCTGAAGGAAAGATGAGACCCTCCCTAGGCTGCCACAAAACATCTTTTTTTTTCTAAAGGCTCTTCTGAACTTTGATATGTGCCAAGACATCGCTATTGAAAGCTGTATAATTATGTGCTATAGCCACTGTAGAAAATGCTTTGTTCACCACAACAAAGAACAATAAGCAAAGTAAAGTGACATTACACTGTATCTTTTTCTTTAAGAATGTTGAGAAAGGTCACGGTATGTTATAACTAATAAAGCTGTTGAGTAAGGAAGTTTAAAGTTGATCTTGCTGCGCTTAAATGTAACCCAATGACAAAAAAAGCAGAGTGAACTAAAATTGTAATGACATTAAAAAATAGATCATATATCAACGTGCCAACTTCATTATACAAACACCTTGAATCCAAAGGACACAAACAGAAAAACTGAGTGTAGTCCTGCAACAGTATTCCTCCCTCAGTTCTCTCCCTAATAGCTTCCAACTACAATATGCAGTTCAACTAACTGCAAAAACTGATTAACAAGCATTAAGTGATACATGCGATGCACGGACCTTCTATTGCAAGATGTGGATTTTGTTACTTGATTAGAGCCTGGTTTCATTTATCTCAAAATTTTAACAAAACAAAAACAGCAACCGAAGGAAAAAGGCTTGAGGGCATCAATTACATTTCCTGAAATCAAGATTTTAAAGTGAAACAGAAGTTCCATCTAGACAGCTCTGTTTCAGTTTTTCTTCAGAGGAATCAAGATTGTTACGTTTGCTATTCTCAAATTATCAAAGCAGCTTTACTCTCCTTGCGGCAGATCACCAGATAGTGGCCTCCTGACTTTGTCTTTAAGAACGCTGAGAACGATGTTGAAACGCTGCAACAATAAAGCCCTTGAAGGAGGAAGTGTGCAGCTGAGGGGAAAAATGTGAGGAGTTTGATACTGAAACAAACAACTGTCCCATTAGGCTGTGCCCACTGCTGGTACCACCAGAGTGCAGTGATTGCCATGGAAGAGCAGTTTGTATGGAAAGAGCAATCTCTGAGACACATGTTAGCAACTTATGGATTTGATTTTCACTTCTCTTGAGGTCAATTTGCACCACTCTGGTTGTGTAAAGAACTGTTAGGGTGGTTACAAATTGTACCTCTACAGTGCCTGTGTATTCCAAAACTACTCATAAATGGCCTCAGTTTAAGTAAGAATCAGGTTCGAAGGCTTCAATTCTTTTAATGAACACCAGTTCAGTTCAAGATGAATCCTGCAGATGGAACTGGGGAAGAATAATAGTTTCTAAAATAAGCACGAGTGGCCAGAATTTTTGATAATTTAGGATGTCTCAATTTTTGGATGCAGTGCTTGGCACACTTCATTTTCAGGGAATGGACTGTTGAGGACCTCCTGACAAAGTGGCTCTCATTAATACATCTCCAGTTGAGCATCCCAAAATGGAATTGGCCTAAAACCATCATCACTTCTGAAAATTTTGCCAGCCAGCATTCCTTTCAAAAGTTTGTAGGGACACTTACATGACAAGGTTATTACTTAGATTTTATAGGTGGTGTTATTTGAATTGTTTTACATAATCTCATTGATTTTTATGGGACTCGGAATGCCTGAAGTTAAACATTCCGCTAAGACTTGAGTACAACTGGTCTTAATTAGGTTTTTCCCACTAGCGTAGTTCTCCCCTGCCAAAAAGCAGAGCAAACTTCTCTCAAATGTTTCCTCCCCACCCCCTTCCGAAATGACGACAAGTGCTGTAACTATCTCTATGAAAAGAGGCAATCATCGTGTCGAGTCCCACTGTACTAAAACTGCAGAGTGGATTTGTGCAAATAACGCAGCTTGGCAGACGTGTCACCATTGTGATCAATCTCAATAACTACGTCTGCGAAGCCGGGCGAGTTCCCGCGAAGCAGCAGGCAGGCTGAGCTCAGAAAGATGGCGTGTGTGGGGGCTTGCTTTGGTGCTCATTTGCTCGCTACGCAGAGGAGCGTGGCAAGTGTAAGGAGTAGGCAGGAGGGCATAGAGTGAAATCGCTAGCACAGGGAGACCTTGAGACTTCAGAACTAAGACTGAGTCATTAAATGCCCAGAAGGAAAAGGAACGGGCATCGTGCAGAGATGTTAATACATGGAGAAAGACAGGAACTACAAAAAAATTGACAGGTAGCAAGCATGATGGAAGGGGAGTGGGATCCAAAGCAAGGCTAAAATCCAAATGCTGCCTTCAGGGCAATTTATTTTGCTTATTTTAAGTAAATATATTGGAAAAAATAAACTACCTTATTTATGGTTTTTAACCCTATTTTTATTTTAACTCCGAGCATGGCGTCCCGCTTAATTAAAATCATCTCGCCACAGTCACGAATGACAGCTCTGATGATCTCTGTTAGCATGGATTTTCAAAGAGAGTTATGAAATTACTTGGGATTTTTATTTTCTTTTGATGCATAGCAACACTACCTGACTTTAATTATTGCAGCTGGCACTCAAAAAAGCAACACCACGAATGAGACAGATATCAAGAGGCACAGCAAGCTCTCCTCTTTTTCTGACCAACTTTGGCATTTGTGGCTTTCATTCTCCAGGACAACCCATTTTCTCCCTCCCTGGAAGAAATGCCCAGGAGCAGAGAAACATTTTCACTTTTCACACACACACAATAAATAAAAAGATCATGGATTATTTTTTTCCCGCTTTCAAAACTCATCTTCAAATTGTTCTGTGCATCCCAGTGCAGGTTTCTCCAACTAACCCTACCACGTGAGAGAGAAATGTGGAAGAACAAGCTACAAGCACACACATGTGGACACACAACACAGGCAAAGTTGCATAGCGCTGGAGGAGGCATTGTATCTGTCTCTGGCTCACAGCCACAAGGGTACAATGGCAAAGCTAAAAGCGATAGGGCATGTGGTTTGTTAAACATCTTATTTGACTTTGCTACAAGCTGTCAGTTCCAATGTGCAGGGAGAGGAACACGGTATCACAGATTCCTGAGCAAATCAATGGCACAGCCTGATAGGAACCACAGGCACATTTTAGCTGTATCACTTTTTCCCAATAGTCAAGTTTAGGAGTACTAAAGCATATGCACAAAATCCACCCAAGAAAACACAAAGGGGGAGAGTTTAGGAATAGTAGTGGAGGTGAATTAAGAGACACAGCAGATCAGACTAATCAGAAGATCAGCAAAGCATCACTGAAGTATGAGAGAAAGGAACTTTGATGATGCTAAATATGGCAAATGCTCAGTTTGCTAAATCCTTTTGGATCCAATTTCAACATTACAGTACTAGTCATTTTTGCCTTGCAGCTTGTGGGGGAAGGGCTGGGCATTTATCAGGAAAAGTTGCATTGGCTACATTTGAAACTGCACGATACACTTTGATGATCTTTGCACTGGATCCTCAAGGGAAAACTAAGATTTAAACTTCTAGGAAGTTCCCATTATACTAGGTAACACAAGAAAGACTCAGTGAAAGGATCTGCAATCATCACCACTTACAACTCCTCTTTGCCTCCAGGATGGGGATAAAAACCCCAAGGGGCTCCTATCCTACCAGCTGCTAGACCTCTTGTCTGAGAAGAGGAGACTGCAATCGCTAGCAGTGCCAAGCAGATGAGATTTATGTTTTCTTATCTACCTGAAAACACCAACAACCTCCCCACATTTCTTCGCTGAAGCAATCCAATTGCATTAACATTTCAAGTGACGTTTTGAAATGCAGCAATAAGTGCCCCAAATCATCAAGGATCTGAGAACTTCTGAGAGCAAAGAACACTTTAACTTATGT
>CM066577.1:14017500-14025000 GCA_033816785.1 Picus viridis
GACTGCACGTGGGCGGAAGGGGGAGCATCCTTTGGCCTGAGAAACTGCTAACACATACTAAACACTTTGAGGCATTTAAAGGTATGGAAAAGGCCAAGAAAAAGTGCATCTTTCTAGTATTTACACCCCTGGTTCTGTGGTGCTGCTGACCCTGCATGACTGTCACGTGTGCCAAGGGTGATGGCTGCATTTGCTTTGAGGCAAATGACCCCATCCCACATTGGTAGTTCGTATGGCACTTTTGAGTTTCTCCTGGTGCTGTATAAATGTAAGGTGGCACAAAAGCAAATTACTGCGTATTATGCATTTTGTGGGAAGACAGAGTCACCATGTGCATGCAAAACACACAAGTAGATATCTTCTTAGAAAGAAGAAAAAAATCAGCAATGCTAGTGGAAAAAACCCCACAACATTCCCACCTCAATGTACCCGGCTGTACCAAAGCTCAGGGGCAAAGGCACGGGGCAACCCCAGAGCAGGGCCCTCCCAAGCAGTGTGCCAGCACTACAGCTGCCTGCAGCAGCTCGTTGCACCAGGGTTGCCTGAAAAATCCTTCTGATTTTTCCATTCCAGGTGGATCCACTCTGACAGCACACCCTCCACTTGGCCCGCTGCACCGTATTCAGCTTCCTTTGGGGTGTGTGTGTGTCTGATAATTCTTGATCGGCTGTGGTGCCTAGGAAGTGCCCATATTGCTGTCCTCCCTCCTTTTTAAAAATGCTGTCACCATCCCCTCAGTGCATGGCATTGAATGAGAGGAACCTCCAAGTGCAGGGCTGTGAGGGGCAAGAGTGTGCTGAGAGCGCAAGCACATGCAACGTTCACGGGGAAAAAATAAACGGAAACAGTGCCAAGAAACTTGACCAAAGAGAACTGATCAGTGGAAATTGAGCCAAGTTCACAAACCTGTGGCATAACCTTCTACTAAGACTGAAAAAACCCACCAAACCCATAACCCAAAAGTGATGAAAAGAAGGATTTCGGTAATGTGGTTGGGGGGAGGGAGAGGAGATGTAACAAACTAATTTAAGCTAATGTAATGTTTATAAAGTTACTTAGATAATGACACCATGTATGCCATTATGATCATTAAACCCCAATCTATGTGTTTTTTTAAAAAAAACTTAGATGATTAACACAAAATCAAGTTGATGTGAAGAAACAATTACTTTTAGAAAAAAAATCAGGAGGTCCTAATGTTCTGTAGAATGAGGGAGGATGCAGCTGTATGTCGACAGCTTTCATATCCTCATTTGAATAATGTGGCCTGAATCTGTCACTTTATTCATCCTCCTTATGCTCAGTGTACTCTGCATCAACAACAAATTAAGTTGTAAATAAGAGACAATCATCACTTTTGTTTTTAAGCAGCTTCTGCATGGAGAATTTCAATGTACTGTTTCTTTTTGACAGAAAGAAAGGGATTCTACACTCTGCTTATGTAAGCACAAATATGAGGAAACCAACTGAAATGAAACAATAAGGGAGCACTTGAGAACTGCTCCAAAATGTTCTTGGAAGTACATTTCTACCACTGCAGAAATCTTCTCTTTTTTAACAGGAGATATATATATATATAAAAATTAAAACTGTTTAATTTACTGTAATAATAATTCTTGCTTTGCTCCAAAGTTGCCATTTTCATTTTCTTTTCCATTTTTTTTTTCATTTTAAACCATCCCCTTTCCTTGTCGAGACACAAACTTGTTCTTCAACAAGAACAAGTGAGCCTGTAACCTTTGTGCATGTAGAAACATTATTAATCCCTAATATGATAACATGATACCGTTTCCTGAGCAAATATAGCATGCAATAAGAAGAGAGAGGGGGTAAAAGAGATTTTTCTTACCTTTACATCTGAGAAGTAGGTTTTCAGCATATTGGAACTTGGGTACCGGGTGTAAAAGAACATCAACTTGGCCTTTTTCAAGTGATTCGGTGACAAGCCTTCCTGCATGTAGGATTGAATTAGTAAAGGAAAATGCTTGTCTTGAGAAAGTTGTTTCTGAATGTACACAGCTAGCAAGGTGCCCCCTTAAATACTCTACAGTGCCCCGGACTGTAGAGGAGAAAATATTAACATTTACACTGCTGCACCATAAAATTCTGTGAAACTGCTAGAGGAGGGATTTGAGGCCCTGTAACTTAAACCTCGTATTCCCCATCAGTTTTGGTGCCGGTCTCAGGAATCTTGCAAGTTTACGGCTTGTGTACCATATGTATGTTCACTTGTTGCTAAGGAAACAAATGCACGAAGCATGTGCCGCAGCAAACTTATCAGAAGCTTTTTCTCCCTCTCCTTTGCAATTCCAGCTGAAGTTTATTTTTCTCTCGCTGCACAAAAATAAAACTAATGCATGTAGGAGAACCAGAGGCGCCTGATCATGTTAGCAATGTTTTATACAAGCTGTGCATTTCACCTGCTCCATTCATGTCAATAAATTTCAACATCCTGAGCAACTCCCTCTAATCCTGCTGCTGCTTTGCTCCAGTGGCCGCCTTGCAAATCAAAGTGAAATTTCTAACAGAGCCCCTCTGCCACACATTCCCCCCACCACAAACTTGTCGTCTCCTGATTTACACAGTTAACTCCTCGGAGAATGAAGCTGTATTTGGGGCTAACCAATCAATAAATGTGGGCTAGCAGATCAATAAATGGCCACTTACCCTATAAGGCAGCCTATTTATCCTGGAAACATCATTACCTTTTAGATCTGTAAACAGAAGCAACTAAAAGAGTTCCCAAGGGAATGTGAAGCTAACCATAACAATCTCAGCTTGCTGATTTTTCTCCCAGCTTCTTGGCTCTCTTTTGTGTACTGCGTGCTACGACGGCCCTGGTCACATCTGTGCCGCAGGCTGGCCCTGCCATTTCCTCAGCAAATTAATGGCTTTATAATTTATCAGAAATGAAGATGCACGTGGAGAAAATCAATGTGGCCCCCACAAGGTCAATTAAGGGTTCTTCCCAGAAGCTTCTCTAAGGACTGTTTCTCCAAAACACAATTGTTGAAAAATTCACCCAGTTCACACCTTACAGTGAGAGGAAGGTCACCCAAGTTAACAGATGTGCTGCAGCCAAGGTGCCTCTTCCACCTTACAGCCAGGCACACATCAGCACAGAATATCTCATTCTACGCCTCAAGATGGGAAACACAGACTAATTTTTATCAGCAGGCTGCTGCTGATTAGCTAGGCTTTTTCAGCTGCATCACTTTTTCCTCTAATTTGTGAAATCTACTGAAAGCCTCTCCCTTTCTTTCAGCTACAAGGTTCATTTGGAGACTGAGAAAAATGTAGCAGTTAAAACAAAAACAACAACAAAAAAAGGCATTGACAATATTAGTTTAAAAACCTCTTATTATCTGGAAGTACATGGAAAACGGCTCAGCCGAACTTGCATTTTGTTTTAGATGCTTAATGATTACAAAGAAGATAATTTATGACTGACATACTTCTTGTGCCAAGAGAAAAGTTGAAAGAACCTCCAGTTACCTCCATTAGACTGATAGAGAAGTCTAAAAGAGCATTACACTCTGCAGTGCCATCTGTCAAAATACGTAAGTGAAATAATAGTAGCAAGCTGTCACCTATTGCTTAGTGATAAGAGTTTTAGACAAATCAAAACTTCTATGCCAGAAATCCATTTTGTTACGTGATCCTTTCAGGAAAGTGAGGGTCCAAAAGGGAATTCTAGTAAGTAAAAGTGTGGGGGGGTGGGGGGAAGGGGAGAAAAAGAAAGATAAAAAAGAATCCTATGTCTCCTTAATTTGCAATTCCTCTGATGCTCACCACATGTTAATACTGGGTTTGGCATATATTCTCTGTCAATGTGAGCTCAAAGATGGACTTAAACTTTTTAAGAAAGCTCTCATATTTGCTGGATTTAAGCACGTTAGACAGTTGTCTAAGCATTTGGATTCCTTCTGCATTTAGGATTTTTAAGTATTTTCTGCTCTAATGCCAGAGGATATTGATATTGAATGAAACACGTATTAAAAGATGTTCTGAGACTCAGATTCCCAGAAATCCATTTTTTATTAAAAATTATACTTGTTCTTAAGTACTTGGCAGCCTGAAAGCAATATCAAATATGCAACAAATCTGTATATCTTGATCCTAAGGTTAACGCTTTACTGCGATAAAAGATATGATCTGTAATAATCTAGGGGAAAATAGTTAATGATGGACTTAAGAGCTAAGAATTAGATAACCCATTGCTGTTTCAGAAAAGAAAAAAGCCCTGAACTGACCAATTGCTTAATTTCCTTTTTAAGTGCTTGGGCTGAAAAGCAACTGTTCTTCCAAGAAAGCACTAGCTGTTTCCAGGATACTTACACACGCACAATGACTCATGATGAAATAGATTCAGTAAACATACAGCTGTACCGAACACGAGCTAAGCCCCATTCAAGGCCAGGAAAGAAAACGAGCACAAATAAATATTAAGGAGGTAAAGGGAGGAGGGGTGCCGAATGGAACGCAAACAAGCTCTGTCCCAGCAGCTCATGTGGCTTGCCTCAATTCTCTTAGCTATAGCTTTGTGAAGACAGATGACATTCAATTCTATGGGTAATGCAAAATAGACAATAACTGCTGAAACTTGAGCCAGCTGCCAGGTGTAAAAAAAAAAAAAAAAAAAAAAAAAAAAAAGAAAAAAAAAAAGGAGGGAAAAAAAAAAAGGAGAGAAAGAAAAGATGATAAATCCATAAATTAATGAAAGACATCTGCTCAGGAACATAAAAGATCAGAGGAACAGTGTACTGCAGCTGAACCTAAAGCGGTGTTCAAACAACCTTAGAGTCTCAGTGTTGTGAGTTTACACAGCACAGCAGAGCCTCACCTAACGCAAAAAGGCTAAAGGATAAGAAATAGGAAGTGAAAGAATAGGAACAGAATACAGACATGCTCTTGTGTGTTTTAACTGGAGAAGAACACTGGAGTAGTATTCCACAGCATCTGACTCATTTGCACTTCAGTCCTCCCAGGTAATGCTCCGCTTTTGCAAAAATATTGTTCAGTGGAGATGACCTTTTACTCCTGACATTCTCAACCTGAGCTCCCACAAATACTCTAACAGGCTTTTCTAGCCCACAGATGTATTAAGCTGATGGAAAGAGGTAAGAATAGGCTGTATCAGGTAAAAAATCTGTGCTAGCAAAGCCAAGCTGCTCCTAAAGTTACACCTCAGGTGTTTTTAATCAGCAAAGCTCCAAATGGCTGTATCTCAGAGCATCTTCAAGACCCTCCAAAGAACAGGCTGGCTAGAAAGTATTTGTTCATCACCCAGGTTTTAACAGCATGGAGTTATCCAGCTTGCTGCACAATCACTTTTATAATTTATTATTATTATTTTTTTAAAGTTTAATTAGTTTAATTCTAGTCAGATGTAATAACTCCTCATTTCAAAATGTAATTCGCTAATTACAGCTTTCGCATACTGGGACTGGGAAACTCATTCCAGTTGGATCAGAATTCTGTTGAGAAATAAGTAAAACTGCAGAAAGTTTCACTAAACATTTTAAAGCCCTCCTGCCAGGGAAAGCACCCTAAACTTCTTCACCTTTACAGATGTCTTAACAGCACACAAACTACTGTTGTGCTCCAGTTTTGATCTATGCAAATGTTTTTTGGGGGCTGAACAAGGCTATTTTTCCTTGAGATGCAAAGAGGATGCGTGACAAAGGAAGACCTTGCAGAAAAACAATTCGCTGTCTGTTTCTTTGGGAATTTGAATAAAACTTAATATTTGATTAAACAGATTAGTTTGCAAAGATACAGACTGCATTCATGACCAAGACGGGAATTCACGCTGCAGGTGCATCTTATCTTGTTTAGCAACATATGCAAACATTAACCATTTCCTTCTGCCGTTCAGCAAGGAGTGAGCAGATACGTTTTAGAAGAGTTGGTTTAAAAAAAAACCAAAACCAACAAACACAAAAAAGGGGGGAAAAAAAATATAAGGACAAAACCAACAACCCCCCCCCCCCAAATTAAAAAAGAAAAATAAATCAAAACGACATGGACAAATCCCAAACAAACCAACCCCAGCAAACTAACAAAGAGAAAAAAAGGAGGGGAGGAAAGAAAGAAATAACCACACTCCCTCCCAAAAAAACCCCAAAACCCACAACAAAAAAAAAAACAACCCAGTAACAACAAAGAAAAACCAGGCTAGTTCAGTGTTTCAGCTTACTAGTAAAACCTGAACTTGGCTTTATCTGCTAGTCTTATGTTCTCATCCTGGCTGTATTGTCCAGGAAAACAGATGTTGCTTTCTGTTGAGAATATCTGTTTCTCTCAAGAAATATATTCCCTATGTGCGCACATTCACCCATGTAAAAGGAAAGTGCCACAACAGAACGGACTACAAACAAAACAACCTCCATACTGTGCCTTTCCCTGGAAACTGTAAGCTGCCTGGACAAATGAGCCACTGCTAGAAAGAAAAAACATCCATAGCCACAGCTGAGCCGTATACCAGGGCACATGTTGTGTAGAAGAGATAGTTAATAAATCTGCTTGTCCCAACAGGTTGGTATCTAAACCCAGATCAAACTCAGCCTGCAACAGCATCTTGGTAGGAAAGTCGGAGTGCTTTCACAATGGCAAGGGAAGAAGTGGGGCAAGAAAGCCACTCTAGGACTTAGCATTGCCCCTGGATAAGCCTCAGAGCAGCGGGAAACTTACATCCTCATTTTGGCAGAAACAACAAGCTCCGTTAGCAACTGCCAGCAAGAACAAGCAAGAGAAAGGAGACACAGCAGGGCGAGGAAGAGATGCTCCACAGGTAGACAGGATCAAGTGCAGCTCTAGAACTACTACTAAAAGTTCACATGCTTGGCATTTTTCACTTCTGCTTGCTCCTCTCCCAGGATGGAAGAACTATTTTTATACAAAAACAATTAGTATGCCATGGAACTGTTTGGTAGAAATTACTTAATTACCCTGTCTTCAGTCTTGACCTCAGCTGCCACTCTTGTTGACCTCAGGCCTGCTTTCCAAACATTGCAGCTTGCATTTCAACACGCAGGAGAGGTTTTTGGTTTGAATCTCTAAAAAGTACCTGGCAGTAGCTGTTGAGTGATGCTGGATTTAGACCCACTCCTCTGTTTTGCCATACAATGTATACAGTGAGGAGATTTCCTTGCTATAAATGCAACAGGAGGATCCTCTTTTGGGAAGCAGGTCCCTCAAACATCATGCCCACTATCAGCTGGCTCTTGCAAAACATCAACAGGTAAGGAAGATGATTTCAACCCAGGAATGTTTCTCCCTGTTGAAGTGAGACTATTCATATAGGTCAGAAAGCAGCAGATTCTGACTCAAACTTGCCCTAAGTTAGATAAAAGACTGGTGGTGATGGTCTCTGGACCCAGTGATGCCCACTGCTGTGGGAGGGGACAGGAAGTCTAGATAACTAACGAGTCCTGCGCCCTGCCAGCCCCCTCCTCAGGATTTAACATGTCTGCAGAAAGTGGTTAAATTAATCTAAAC
>CM066577.1:15332500-15422500 GCA_033816785.1 Picus viridis
CTATATGAACAAGATCTGACAAATCAGATGAAACTCCCTAACTGTATTGGCTGTATCAGCCCTGCAGTAGCTGGCCTAAATTAATTAACCTAAATGTATTATGTCTGTCTTTTCCATAATGAGCTCTACTCAGAACTTACAATACAATACAATACAATACAATACACCAGGTTGGAAGAGACCTTCAAGATCATCGCATCCAACCCATCAAACAGTCCAACCCACCCAACAACTAGACCATACAGCCAAGCACCCCATCAAGTCTTCTCCTGAACACCTCCAGTGAAGGTGACTCCACCACCTCCACAGGTAGCCGATTCCAATGGCCAATCACTCTCTCCGTGTAGAACTTCTTCCTAACATCCAGCCTAAACCTGCCCTGGCGCAGCCTGAGACTGTGTCCTCTTGTTCTGGTGGTGGCTGCCTGGGAGAAGAGGCCAACCTCTGCCTGGCTACAACCTCCCTTCAGGTAGTTGTAGAGAGCAATAAGGTCACCCCTCAGTCTCCTCTTCTCCAGGCTAAGCAACCCCAGCTCCCTCAGCCTTTCCTCATAGGGCTTGTGTTCCAAACCCCTCACCAGCTTTGTTGCCCTTCTCTGGACACCTTCCAGCAAGTCAACATCCTTCCTGAACTGAGGGGCCCAGAACTGGACACAGTACTCAAGGTGTGGCCTAACCAGTGCAGTGTACAGGGGCAGAATGACCTCCCTGCTCCTGCTGGCCACACTGTTCCTGATGCAAGCCAGGATGCCATTGGCCTTCTTGGCTGCCTGGGCACACTGCAGGCTCATGTTCAGCCTACAATCAACAAGTACCCCCAGGTCCCTCTCTGCCTGGCCACTCTCCAGCCACTCTGACCCCAGCCTGTAGCACTGCCTGGGGTTGTTGTGGCCAATGTGCAGAACCCGGCACTTGGATGTGTTCAATCTCCTGCCCTTGGACTCTGCCCATCTGTCCAGCCTGTCGAGGTCCCTCTGCAAAGCCTCTCTGCCCTCCAGCAAATCAACTCCATCCCCCAGCTTGGTGTCATCTGCAAATTTACTGCTGATGGACTCAATGCCCCCATCCAGATCATCAATAAAGATGTTGAAGAGCATGGGGCCCAGCACTGATCCCTGGGGCACACCACTAGTGACAGGCCGCCAGCTGGATGTGGCGCCATTCACCACCACTCTCTGGGCTCGGCCCTCCAGCCAGTTCCTAACCCAACACAGTGTGATCCTGTCCAAGCCATGGGCTGCCAGCTTGGCCAGGAGTTTGCTGTGGGGGACGGTGTCAAAGGCCTTGCTTGATGCTTCCTAGGCAAGAGGTCATATTAATGTCATTAAGTCTCTTCCTGGAAGACTCCTAGAGAAATAAGGCTCAAAAATTGTGAGGGAAAAAAAGTAGAGTGGCCACCTTGCTCTTTAAAGACCTATAGCTAACCACTATATTTGCTGATTCTTTCATCTGAGGGCAGTTGAAAGCAAAATTTGTTCAGCTCTGTCAGGTGCCAAATGTCCTACAGGCACCTAAAATAGATGGGCTGTGCCTTGCCCAAAGGATATGCTGAGGCAGTAAGTTCTTTAAAGAGTTCTACCCAGACACATCATTTCCCTTTCGTTGTTTCCATGGATGAGAGTGAATCCCCTCTGCAAGCTTCACTGCCCATCTCTGCCTTGCTCATAAAGCTTAAGTCAGAAAGGTGCATGGCTCTCACCTGGTCTAACTCCCTGACCAAAAGATTTCACCCTGCTATTATGATAGACAGAACTTAATAATCTGAGTATGGTTAAAGTTATCCTTTGAAAAGAAACCCTGTCCTGATTTGTATATATAAAAAACCAGAGATTCTCCACTGGCTTTGGTTGTCTGCTTCTGAAGGTATTTGCTGCAGCAGCTAAGCATACAGTCATAGAATCAATAAGGTTGGAAAAGACCTCAGAGATCTTCAAGTCCAACCTATCACCCAACACCTCATGACTAACTAAACCATGACACCAAGTGCCACATCCAATCCCTTTTTCAACACCCCCAGTAATGGGCAGCACATTCCAATGGCTAACAAGACTCTCTGTGAAGAGCTTTCTCCTCACCTCCAGCCTAAACCTCCCCTGGCACAGCTTGAGACTGTGTCCTCTTGTTCTGGTGCTGGTTACCTTGGAGAAGAGACCAACCCCCACCTGGCTACAACCTCCTTCAGGGATTTGTAGACAGCAATGAGGTCTCCCCTGAGCCTCCTCTTCTCCAGGCTAAACAACCCCAGCTTCCTCAGCTTCTCCTCACAGGGCTGTGCTCAAGGCCTCTCCCCAGCCTTGTTGCCCTTCTCTGGACACCTTCCAGTGTCTCAATGTCCTTCTTAAACTGAGGGGCCCTGAACTGGACACAGGACTCAAGCTGTGGCCTAACCAGTGCGGAGTACAGGGGCACAATGACCTCCCTGCTCCTGCTGGCCACACTCTTCCTGATGCAGGCCAGGATGCCATTTACCTTCTTGGCCACCTAAGCACACTGCTGGCTCATGTTCAGCCAGCTGTCAATCAGTAGCCCCACAGTACCACAGTATTACTAAGGTTGGAAGAGACCTCGAAGATCATCGAGTCCAACCTGTCACCACAGACCTCATGACTAGACCATGGCACCAAGTGCCACATCCAGTCCCCTCTTGGACACCTCCAGGGACGGTGACTCCACCACCTCCCTGGGCAGCACATTCCAATGACGAATGAAGAACTTGAGGTCCAATTCCCTTTCTGCCTGGCAGATCTCCAGCCACTCTGGAGCCAGGATCTGTGCCCTTTTCTCCAATTTGTCTGAATCTAATCTCCCAAAAATCAGTTCCTGTTCTGCCTTCTCCAAGACTATAAAAAGCTTGCAAGTACCAGGTGTGTTCTCCAGGTATAATCTCTCTTTTCTGATATCAGTTGGATTTCAGTTTGGCTTCAGAATAATACATGTTAGTTCTATAAGCAGTGGAGCTAATGAAATTTGTTTTCCTGTGGATTTGTATCTCATAGGTAGATGTTCTGATGTCTCAAGAGCACACGTTAGTCAAAGGTTTTCCCAGTAGTCATCAGCTTCATCATCCAAGTGGATTCTCTGTTCTAATAATACAGCTGAGGACTTTAGGATGTTTCTTCCCTCTCTGCTGAGATATTTCACTGGAACTCATAGGAGGAGAAGTAATATAGAGACTACCTGAAAGGAGGTTGTAGCCAGGTGGGGGTTGATCTCTTCTCCCAGGCAACCACCAAGAACAAGAGGACACAGTCTCAAGCTGTGCCAGGGGAGGTTTAGGCTGGATGTTAGGAAGAAGTTCTTCCCAGAAAGAGAGATTGGCCATTGGAATGTGCTGCCCAGGGAGGTGGTGGAGTCACCATCACTGGAGGTGTTTAGGAAGAGACTGGGTGGGGCACATAGTCCATGGTTTAGTTGATTAGATGGTGTTGGGTGATAGGCTGGACTCGATGATCTTGAAGGTCTTTTCCAACCTATTCTATTCTATTCTATTCTATTCTATTCTATTCTATTCTATTCTATTCTATTCTATTCTATTCTATTCTATTCTATTCTATTCTATTCTATTCTATTCATTCCATTCCATTCCATTCCATTCCATTCCATTCCATTCCGTTCCGTTCCATTCCATTCCACTCCATTCCGTTCCATTCCATTCCACTCCATTCCGTTCCATTCCATTCCATTCCATTCCATTCTATTCCATTCCATTCCATTCCATTCCATTCCATTCCATTCCATTCCATTCCATTCCATATTTCCATAGGGAATCAGACAGTGTTATGCAAAGTCATCAGTGGCTTTTAAACATTTGCAGGGGAAAATGCCACTCTGGATGGCTGCATCTGAACTGTGGGCATCCCACTAAGGCAATGGGTGCTACAGTTGTACCACAGCCAGAAAAGTAAAATCTTTCCTGTTGAAAATCAGGCAGTCAGCTTCTTGTACTTTGAGCTTAGGGTCACCTGGGAGTTCTGTTCCATATGGTACCAGAACATTTGTCTTCTGCCAAAAATCTCTGCCTCCCCATCGTTTGCTCCAGCCACGAGGCCTTGCTTCCTTAACAGGATATTCTTGACACAGCAAAGCCGAGGATTGTTGTGAGGTTTCTGCATGCTTGTACTGTCAAGAGTCCCAACAGTGACAGGTGCCACCTGCTAAAACACTGCTCCAACTGTTTATGGATCTTGCTTCATGGAAAATCCTGTCTCTCACCCATCTATCTATTGCATTCCTAACCTTTAGCATTACAAAATCTGACTGTGTGTTATGACTAGGGGTTGTAACTTGAGATCAGTACGGTATGCAAACAGCTTCTTTTAGCATCTGCTCAAAACAAAACAAAACAAAAAACAATGGGGGGGGGGGAACAACAAAAAAAAAATCACCAACCAACCCCCAAAACCAAGCAGAAGCAGGTATTCTACTTGTAATAGAGAACTAACGTCTTCTCTTCCCCATTTGCTACTAAAGAAGCAAAATTTAGGACTGAAGAGGACTAAACTCTGCCTTTATCTAAAGAGAATCAGAACAGGGGTGTGTCTTTGCTGGCAATCAGTTTAAAAAATGTGATCAGTGAGTGTGTGCTTCAGCCAAAGGAAGTATGGTGTGAACAAAGCTGGGGAGGGCTTGGCTGTTCTCCAAGCTTAAAAGATGAGTTATCAAGACTTTGTAGCAGCTGAGGTCTCATTAAAGAGGGCCTTGAAGTATGCAGAAACCATCAGTTAGAATGCTCTGCTGCCTGTCTTTTCAAGCATAGCTTATAGAGGGCAGAAGGGCTCTGCAGAGGGACCTCGACTGACTGGACAGATGGGCAGAGTCCAACAGGATGGCATTCAACAAGTCCAAGTGCCAGGTGCTGCACTTTGGCCACAACAACCCCATGCAGAGCTACAGGCTGGGGTCAGAACTGCCAAACAGAGAGGGACCCGGGGGTGCTGATTGACAGCTGCCGGAACATGAGCCAGCAGTGTGCCCAGGTGGCCAAGAAGGTCAATGGCATCCTGGCATTCATCAAGAGTAGTGTGGCAGGAGCAGGGAGGTCATTCTGCCCCAGTACTCCGCACTGGTTAGACCACAGCTTGAGTCCTGTGTCCAGGTCTGGGCCCCACAGTTTAAAAGCACATTGAGACACTTGAACATGTCCAGAGAAGGGCAACAAGGCTGGGGAGAGGCCTTGAGCACAGCCCTGTGAGGAGAGGCTGAGGGAGCTGGGGTTGCTTAGCCTGGAGAAGGCTCAGGGAGACCTTCTTGCTATCTACAACTACCTGAAGGGAGGTTGTGGCCAGGAGGGGGTTGGTCTCTTCTCCCAGGCAAGCAGCACCAGAACAAGAGGACACAGTCTCAAGCTGTGCCAGGGGAAGTTTAGGCTCGAGGTGAGGAGAAAGTTCTTCACAGAGAGAGTTGTTAGCCGTTGGAATGTGCTGCCCAGGGAGGTGGTGGAGTCACCATCCCTGGAGGTGTTCAAGAGGGGATTGGACGTGGCACTTGGTGCCATGGTGTAGTCATGGGGTCCCCTGGTGGGGAGGGTTCGGAGGGGGGCTGCCTTAACCCATCACATTATTGGTAGCAGAGGATGGTTGTGGTGGGGAGGGGGGTCTGCCCTCAACCCCTTTGCATTCCTGGCGAGGCAGGCAGGAGTAGGAGTTTGTTATTGTGGCCACTTTGCAGATCGGATTGCAAAAAACGGAGAGTTTAAATTCAGTTCTGGGCGTCGGTTTGGGTTTTGGAAGTTGGGGGTCAAGTTTTGTTGTTGGGGCGATTGTGTGAATTCTTGTGGATTGCAGGGGGACACCTGGTGCGTGGCCGATGGCACGGAGCCCCCTCCTGCTCTTCCATGCAGGGGTGGTTCCTGACCATCGGAATTGGGGTACCGCTTAAGAACGCGGGACCTGCCCTTCCTCCACCCTTTGCTCTCTGCGGGCGGTAGAAGCGGCGGGGAGTGAAGCAGGGGAGGGGCAGCGGCGAGCAGATCAGGATCGGGCCCGCTTTCGCTGCGGGAAAGAGCCAGCCGTGGCGAGCGGGCGAGCTCAGCTCCCGAAACTCAGGAGGGCGAACGGGGACCCCAGCTGCAAAGCTGTTCTCAAGGGCTCTGAGAACGCGTTTATGGCTTTCGCTGGAGGAGCCGTTTGAATGCCCGAGGGGTGGAGGCGATTTTGATTCTGTACCGCGGCGATAGAGGCGGCCGGACCTCTGCTGTATGCTCGGGCTGCGGCGGCGGTGGCCTCGGCCGTGCGCTCGGAGTAGCGACGGCGGCGCCCGGCCGGCCACACGGGCTGCGGCGGCGGTGGCCTCGGCCGTGCGCTCGGAGCGGCGACGGCGGCGCCCGGCCGGCTACTCGGGCTGCGGTGGCGGCGGGCCTGGCCGTGCCCTCGGAGCGCCGGCCCCGGCCCCGGCCCCAGCCGTGTGCTCGGGCTGTAGTGGGGCCGGTCCTAGTCTCTTCCCTGATTACTTTTCGGACCAGTTCTGAAAAATAGCGCCGAGCACCTGGCTCCACCTCCCTTCTTCTCAGTAGGTTGTGGTGCAGACCCTCCCCCTTCCGGGGGGAGTTGTGTAGCTGAATGCTTGTCACGGCTTGGTACGCGAACGCCCAGTGGGGGGCGGTGTACTGTGACATGCATTTGTGTAGCCTCGGGCCGCGGCTGGAAGCGGTCAGCACTGGGCTTGGGAAAGGTCCGTGCAGGGTTGAGGAAGGCTCAGTGTGCTATTTTCCTGGAGGGGTGGAGAAGCAGTTAGAGCTTGATTGTTCTGACTGGCTTGCCCCAGGGGTGGAAATATGCCACTGAGTAAATGGAGATGGAAATAGAAGCTGGTTGAGAAGTTGTGAGGCTCTTTTCCAGGTGGCCAGGATGTCCACCGGATCCATGAAGAACTTGCACCGCAGAAGAGTGAACTCTGCATCGCTGGGTGGTTCCATTAGATGAGAGAAGAAGAATTGGAATGGACTGACACTTGACCCTGACTGAGAGAGACTGTTTGGGTGGACGCCCAGATGAAGATATGGACTTCGCCGGACATGTCATCATCGGAAGAGTTCTGTTTTGATGATATGTTTGGGGTGCAGAGATTATGGTATGAAATAAGGGGTGGCATGTTGCAGTTTGGGCTGGGTGCCCCCCCTGCTTCCTGTGTCCAGAGGTCCAGCCCAGTGGGTGGACGCAGGAAATTGGGTATTTCTACCATAATTCTCTGCACCACTATAAGATCCAGTGCGAGGTCTAAGCACCTCCTCTTTCTTCCTCGCCGTTGCCCGGTAATGGGGGAGTTGTCGTCTCCCGGCCATGGGCCTGGCTAGGCCCAAGGCCACGGGGGATGGGCAGTCTCAGATCTGGCCAGCTGAGACTAGCCTAGCAGTGGGGAGGGGGGGAAGAAGGAGCCCTGGGGGTCTTGGATGTACCCCCAGGTGGGGATGGGATTATCTTGGGACTGTTTGGGATTTCTTTGTCACTCTGCTTTTGGCTTTCTGTAAAGATTCACCGCTTTTCCTTAAACTTTCCATCACTTTTGCAATCCGTTTTGTTTTGAGTTGTTTCATTCTGCCCGTGATGGGGAGGGTTTGGAGGGGGCTGCCTAACCCATCACACTGACCCAGTAATGAAAATATCAGTGACAAGAATGGTGTGTGTAGATCTGGTGATGGTCATGCTTGAAAACATTTCTCCTGATAAACCTGAAGGGACTGCAAGTACAAATAAATTCATGGACAAACACTTGAGGCTGTTCCACAATAAGAAACCCTAATATTGTTGGGCTAAAAAAAATAAATAGGTAGCTCAAGTCAGCAAAGTAGTTATTTATTTACATGTATTAAATTTTTAGTAGCTGTCATTATTATTATTATTATTTATTATTAGAATGTTAATATATTATTGAATATTTTAAGAGGTACTACCATTGGAATGTGCTGCCCAGGGAGGTGGTGGAGTCACCATCACTGGAGGTGTTTAGGAAGAGACTGGATGAGCAGGACTATGAGCTGGGTTAGGAACTGGCTGGAGGGGCTAGCCCAGAGAGTGGTGGTGAATGGTGCCACATCCAGCTGGAGGCCTGTCACCAGTGGTGTGCCCCAGGGATCAGTGCTGGGCCCCATCCTGTTCAATATCTTCATCGATGATCTGGAGGAGGGATTGAGACAGTCATCAGCAAATTTGCAGATGACACCAAGTTGGGAGCAGATGTTGATCTGTTAGAGGGCTGAAGGGCTCTGCAGAGGGACCTCGACCGACTGGACAGATGGACAGAGTCCAATGGGATGGCATTCAACAAGTCCAAGTGCCAGGTGCTGTACTTTGGCCACAGCAACGCCATGCAGAGCTACAGGCTGGGGTCAGAGTCGCTGAGAGCTGCCAAACAGAGAGGGACCTGGGGGTGCTGATCAACAGCCACCTAAACATGAGCCAGCAGTGTGCCCAGGTGGCCAAGAAGGCCAATGGCATCCTGGCCTGCATGAGGAATAGTGTGGCCAGCAGGAGCAGGGAAGTCATTGTGCCCCTGTACTCTGCACTGGTTAGGCCACACCTAACAGAGGAGAGGAGAGGAAGGAAAGGAGAGGTTTGGAGGGGAGGGGAGGGGAGGGGAGGGGAGATCCCTAACTGCTGAAACAATCTGCTCAAAAGTAACCTATATTTATTATAATATCATTAACATGGTAAACCCCCACCCTTGGGAAGGAGAAGCCCCCTACCAACAAAAGCCCTCTCATCACTGAACATGTGTGGTAAATAAAGAGAGGATACTGCATGTTTAAAAGAAGATGAAGGAGCATAGGAACCAATAGTAAATAAAGAGAGGATAGTGCACATTTAAATGAAGATGGAAGAGAGTAGGAACCAATAGTAAATGGAAAGAGGATACTAGTGCCTGTTTAAATGAAAATGAGAGCGCATAGGAATCAACAGAAAGTGCTATGAAGATCTACTGACCAACCAGCAATGTAAGAAAGTAAAGCCTTTGCTTAAAGTAGCGTAAGTTGCTCTGGGTGTGCTAGCTTTGTGGCTGAACCAGCCAGCACTCCTCTCTGGGCAGAGGGAAATTAACAAGGATCTCCATGTGTGCATCAGAACCCAGATACGGGACAACAGAACTGCACTCTGGCATCACCCCAGCAGTACCCTAAATGATGCTAGAAAATGCACCACATGCCTCTTAAAATTACTGTAACATTATACTGTGTATCACTGCATCGTGGCATTATTTATTGCCATGTTATGGAACTATAGTAATTGCTGATCTAATTGGATGTGGGGCCGTGTACTCCTCTCTTCAGTGTTACTTTTGAAGCTATTACATTATTTGCTTTATTCTCAAGAGCTGTTTGTATCTGGCATAAGACAGGTGCTCTCGTATGGTGTGATGGTAAAGCTGCCACGACTTTTCAGTGGTAAAAGAGTAATTTAGTGAAAAATCACGAGTAACTTCCCTCCTTGGTTTTGAAGGACAATTTTCCACAGCAAATGTCTATCCTTTATAGAGCTTGAGGGGTTTATAGTAATTCCCAGTATCACAAAAGCCTCCCTCTTTTCTATTGATACATTTTTCCATCGGTATCTTTCTCCAGTTTTCGATGGGCATCTTTTCAACAGACACAAGTATTTCAGGGAAAGCCATCTCCGAAGGAGCTACCTACGGTCCTTAGACCCCGCACACCGCGTGGTTTCTCCACCCCGGAAAGTGCCGCCGACGCGGGGGTGTTGAGGGGAGGCACAGGGCTAGCCCTATCCCGAAAGCGGGGGTAGAGCCGCTGCTGGGACCCCCGAGGCGGTGACCACCCCACGCTGTAGAGGTTTCCTCTGCTGGTAATTTCGGAGCTTGTTCTCCTCAGGAAACCTGAACGCACCGCTGAGCTGGCGGAACCGCCAACAGCCGCTAGCACCTCGCCCGCTCCGCGCGGAACTAGGCGCCCGCCTCACCCTGGGAAACCGCGGGAATCGCCGCGCCGCGCCGAGCCCCGCCCCGCCCCGCCCCCCGGAGGCTGCCGCCAGTCCCGCGGTGGGGGCACGCCCCCCAGAGGTGAGAGCGGCACTCAGCCCAGATCTCGCGATGCCTCGCCGCTGCCCGGCCGTTGTAACGGCCATAACCTGGCAGCCGCTGTTTACGGCGGCGTAGCCAATGGGAAGGCAGGCGACGCCTGAGGGACTGGCGAGCTCGGCCAATGGGCGGGGGGGCGGTGCGTTTAAACGGTACTGGTGCGGAACTGCGTTTTCGGGGAGCTACTGGCGGTCCCGTCGCCATGCCCGGCCGACCCGACGACTATGAGGTGCTGCTCACCATCGGCACCGGCTCGTACGGCAAGTGCCGCAAGGTGCGCCGTAAGGCCGACGGCAAGGTGAGGCTGGGGGCGGGTGGCTGAGGCACTGTAGCGTGTGGCGTTGCTGTCGGTTTCAGCTGGGTGCTGGCGGCTAAGATAAGCGAGTGGGCTTGAATCAGACCTGCTCTCCTCTCCAGGGCTCGGGCCTGTGTATAGGTCACCCCTCAAGTGGGTTTGTTGGTTGTTTCCTTTCTTCCCTAGATCTTGGTATGGAAGGAGCTTGACTATGGCTCAATGACAGAGGCGGAGAAACAAATGCTTGTTTCAGAAGTCAATCTGCTTCGCGAGCTGAGGCATCCGAATATTGTCCGATATTATGATCGGATCATCGACAGAAGCAGCACAACCCTGTACATTGTGATGGAGTACTGCGATGGCGGTGACCTGGCTAGCTTGATTGCAAAGTGCACGAAAGAAAGGCACGTGAAATCCGTTTGTGGCAGCTTTGCCGTATGGAGCACCTTGGGCAATCAAAAGAAAAGTGAAACGTGTCTCTTCTTCCTCCCGACCAAACGATTCTTCTGAAATATGAAAGGTTTTGTGTGAGAATTTTAACAGTGAGGGGAAATTGTGTTAACGAATCCACCAACTAATCTGAGGTTTATATCAAAATAGTAATAGAACAGAGCTCCCTTTTGAGGCAGAAGTAGTTGAAGGGTTTCTGGATGCAGTGCTATGCATGGGGTTGAAACCATAAACTAGCAAGTCCTAGTTTTTGCAGACAGGTACCTCAATCTGTGAGTTCTTCTGGCTTGCCCATCAGTAAAACCACTTGTAACCTTTTTGTTTGTTGTTAGAATACCCAAACACGTGGAAGAGAAAAGTGATTCTGAACATGCTGTTAAAAGCTACTGCACGTGCCTGCATATAAAGCTTGTGGAGATACCAGGCTGATGAGATTTCACCTTGGTCTAATCTTATACTAAGCAGCCTACTCTGATAGTACTATACTGGTTTTCACATTCTTTGGTTAAATTAGTGTATGATGCCTCTCTGATGTTACTTGGTGAGAATAATCTAAAATGCTATCACAGCTGCCCCCAAACATCAGTGTTTTCATTTAAGGAAGGTTAGATTAGAAATCAGCCCAGTCTTGGCTCTCTGGTTGTGTGTTGCCCATTATAAAAAGCTGACAATGTGCTATTGTCATGAGTGGTTAGGGGGAGAGTTTCCTTTACAGAAGCATCAAATTTATTTCTGTGGTAAATAACAGAAATGCTATGTATTAGTTTGTGGGAGGAAAGGACTGTTAGAAGGATTCTACAGCCGAAGTCTAGATGTCTTCAACATTTGAAGTGTGTGTGGGGGTTAATTTCCCTTTAAAAAAATAGCATATGAAGATGTCTGTTGCTGTTAGCTTCTATAAAGGTCCTGGCAGCAGCCACTTAAAAGCGATGCATGCTCAGAGAATACCTGTGTTAAACAATGCATTCATCTTTCAGGCATTACCTGGAAGAAAGCTTTGTTCTCAGAGTGTTGACTCAATTGACTTTGGCCTTGAAGGAATGTCACAGGCGGAGTGATGGTGGAGTCACCGTGCATCGCGACCTAAAACCGGCAAATGTCTTTCTGGATGGCAAACAGAACGTGAAACTGGGAGATTTTGGGCTGGCTAGAATACTGAACCATGACACCAGCTTTGCCAAAACATTTGTTGGAACTCCATATTATATGTCTCCAGTAAGACCTCCCTTCTGTGCCTTAACCTCACCTTTGTCTTTCCAAGATCTTTTTTTCTCTAATGTTGATCTGTAAGTTCATGAATGTTTAGGAGGTTTCAATGAGGAGTTATTAGCCTTAAATAAGGATGACTTTCAGGGTGTGTGTTCTGGAGACAACTTCTTTTTGCAGTTATTTTCATTTCCCTTCTTCCCCATGCTGCCACTCCCTTTTAAAGTTGCTTTTTTGTGCTGTAAGTTTTCAAATGATCCTGGAATGTTATAGATGTGTTGAAGTATATTGTTCCTGAACAGGGAAGCTACAGCAGTTGTATGTTTCATAGTGTTCAGCTAAAGAGCTTATTCAATTACTTCTTGATGGTAGGACTTCAATTTGTAGTGAACATGAGAAAATGTTAATTCCCAGATGTGGTGCTTTGCATGGAAAAGATCAATGGTGAACTGAAATACAGAATTGTATCAGCTGAAGATCAGTGCAAAGCTTCAGTCTTCTACAGCGTAGTACTACCATAACTTGTTAATATCCTGCTAGTGAGAGCAACTGTGGTGATAAATTAAGATGGAGTCTTAAAAGTAACCCCAGTAAAATAATGGTTTCACTCAGGTTTGAACAGCAGCTGATCATCTTGCAATAGTAGAATAACATTTTAGCTAACAAGCCTTTCTCTTTCCTTAGGAACAAATGAACCACATGTCATACAATGAAAAATCTGACATCTGGTCTCTAGGATGTCTCCTCTACGAATTATGTGCTCTCTCGTAAGTAATAGTTGTGTGGCAATGGATGTATCAACCCAGCTGTTAGTATCACAGTATCACTAAGGGTGGAGGAGACCTCGAAGATCAAGTCCAACCTGTCGCCACAGACCTCATGACTAGACCATAGCACCAAGTGCCTTGTCCAGTCCCCTCTTGAACACCTCCATGGATGGTGACTCCACCACCTCCCTGGGCAGCCCATTCCAATGGCTAACAACTCTCTCAGTGAAGAACTTTCTCCTCACCTCCAGCCTAAACTTCCCCTGGCACAGCTTGAGACTGTGTCCCCTTGTTCTGGTGCTGGTTGCTAGAGAGAAGAGGCCAACCCCTTCCTGGCTACAACCACCTTTCAGGTAGTTGTAGAGAGCAATGAGGTCACCCCTGAGCCTCCTCTTCTCCAGGCTAAACAATCCCAGCTCCCTCAGCCTCTCCTCATAGGGCTGTGCTCAAGCCTTGTTGCCCTTCTCTGGACACCTTCAAGTGTCTCGATGTCCTTCTTCAACTGAGGGGCCCAGAACTGGACACAGGACTCAAGGTATGGCCTAACCAATGCAGAGTGCAGGGGCACAATAACCTCCCTGCTCCTGCTGGCCACACTATTCCTAATGCAGGCCAGGATGCCATTGGCCTTCTTGGCTGCCTGGGCACACTGCTGGCTCATGTTCAGGCGGCTGTCGATCAGCACCCCCAGGTCCCTCTCTGTTTGGTAGCTCTCCAGCCACTCTGACCCCAGCCTGTGGCTCTGCATGGGGTGGTTGTGGCCGAAGTGCAGCACCTGGCACTTGGACTTGTTGAATGCCATCCCATTGGACTCTGCCCATCTGTCCAGGGGGTTGAGGTCCCTCTGCAGAGCCCTTCAGCCCTCTAACTGACCAACATCTGCTCCTAACTTGGTGTCATCTGCAAATTTGCTGATGAGTGTCTCAATGCCCTCATACAGATCATCATTGAAGATATTAAAGAGGATGGTGCCCTGCACTGATCCCTGGGGATGCCACTGGTGACTGGCCTCCAGCTGGATGTGGCACCACTCACCACCACTCTCTGGGCTCGCCCCTCCAGCCAGTTCCTAACCATGATGTCTGTATTGACTAAATTTTGTGTAGGTGAAAGCTTAAAGGTTTTGGAAACTAATTCTAGATTTTTTTATTTCTGTATTGGTCTTGACATCAGGGACTCAAGCCTTTGACTGCAACTTTTTTCCCTTAATCTGATACTTTTAAAGTGAAAGTCAGTTCTCTAAACCTACTGAAGGAAAAAAAAATCTTCTTCCTTAGGCCTCCATTTAGAGCTTATAACCAAAGGGAGTTGGCAGAAAAGATAAAGGAAGGAAGTTCAGGCGAATACCATATCGCTACTCAGAGGAGCTGAATGAACTTCTCAGAGAGATGCTAAATGTAAAGGTAAGATTCAACTGCTGATTTTTCCCACCTGTAATTTGAACTCAGTACTGAAATACCATGTTTGGGTTTGCTTTTTCCTCAGCTATGAAATGAACTGAAGTAGTGGTTGCTATCACCTTGCCCTGGCAATATCACTTATAGAGGAAGGAAGGGGGAATTGTGCTCAAGTGTTGTGCCTGCTTCACAGGAGACAAAAAGGCTGTTTCTTTATTGGCTTAGAGTTTCCTAATAGCATGCTAAGCAAGGCCTTACAACTTCAAGGTTACGTGTTTCCAGTGCGTTTGGAAGTTGGAAGTGGTGGTTTTGTCTTCATCTCACTTTGCTTTATATGGCTAATGTATAGTTTGCCCCCTCACTGGTTGGTATGGGGGTGTTAAGAATGCTGTGTGGAAGAACAAAAATCATTGCCTCTGTAGGGTCATCACCCCATTCTGGTTCTGAGAGGAGTGGGTTCCTGGGCTGGCAAAGCCAGACTTGAAGTTTCTGGAGCTGAAGGCTGGTAACCACTTCATCCCTTGGCTTTTGTCATCTGGTTGCACTGCCCCTTCCTAACTCCTTTTTTTCCCTCTCCAGCTTTTCCTTCACTGTACAGCACTTCAGCTGCTTTCCACCTAGGGTGGGTCTTGCTTGGGAATCCCTGGTGTTAACGTTTCTTGGTTACAGATGGAACCTGTGGGTCATGCTTTTCCTTTAGGATTACTGCCGCCCTTCTGTTGAAGATATTCTACAGCACCCCTTGATAGCAGATTTAGTGACAGAGGAGCAAAGGCAAAACGCTGATAAAAGAGGCCGAAGATCATGGGAGTCGGAAAGACTGCAAGTGCATTCGGATGCTGCGGCGAATGAGCTGAAGCATAAGGAACAACACTTACAGGAGCGAGAACAAGCCATTAAAAGAGAGAGCAACGTTTGGAGCGTATGATGTTCCACTTTGGGAAGGGGGTGGCAGTGGGGTTCTGATTCAGAAGAATAAGTGCAGAGAAAGGAGAAGTTGTCAAACCCCTCATTTTAATGCAGTAGGATATTGCACTCCTGCGTTCAACGAGAGTGGTTGGGCTTACTCGTACTAGTTCCTGTAAATGAATAAGATATAATTGGTAATTTGGATAGGAAGACTTAGAACACCAGTGGTGGTTAGGAAAGCATGTAGAAAAATAGGGTCTGGATATAATGTTTTGCACCATATAGTGTAGGTTCTTTTCACCTACTCTATGTAAGGTAATATTGATTACATTTTGTAACCTCAGGTGAGCCTGCTGTTGGAGCAAAATACACCTGAGTAACTGCTTACATAAAAGCTGCACTCTACAGAAAGCTTATATGTGAAATTATAGATGGCTGGCCCTCAAGTGTTGGGATACACATAAAATACCTCTTGGCATATGCAGTGGGCTCTGTAATGCAGATTGTAACCACGTATATTGTATTCTGAGCCTGAATAGCAACTGCTGTAAACAGGGTGTTTAGTCATAGCTCAATTGTAGTATCTGGTATCTAAATATTTGGATCTGGTGCCCTGTGTTCCATGAGTTAATGCGCAGGGCAGAAAGCTGCTGTAGCTTCGTTGCTGTGGACTTGGCAGAATTTGGTGGAGTAGAGAGCATGCCTAACGCTTCAGAGTACTTGTCCAGTGCTTTATCAATGATCTTTGTTTAGAGCCATAGAAGCAGAAATGTGGATGCATCTGGCAGGCCCCTATCTTTTCCTGCAAGAAGATCCATCATGCACAATCACTCCAACTTTAACATTTACATTTTAACCCTGCATACTACCATGTTTCTCCTTCCAGAGCGAGAACGAGAACTCTGTGTTCGAGAGAGACTGGCTGAGGACAAACTTGCTAGGTACCTTACTAACCCATAGTTGCCTGTGTAAGACTCTGCAGTCTTGCAACAAAAAGCTTAAACTTCTCTCTTTGTAACAGAGCCGAAAACTTGATGAAGAACTACAGTCTTTACAAACAGAGGATATTATCTTGTGCAGATGCTTCAGGTATGAAAAAGCCACTTGCGCTGGTAAATGTAGGCTGGTATGACTGGAAGAATGCCCCTGGTATTCAACATGCTGCACCTAGCCCCACTGTAGCAATGCAAACTCCAATTGCCTCATGTCATTGGGAAAAGACTCCTGATTTCCTACTCTGCAAAAAGACTTAATGAATGCTGCTCAACCACGAGTGAGAGTTACTACTGTCAGCACTTCAGTCTTGTGCTGTTTCAAAAATTAAGTACTTGTGGGAAGGCTGAGTGCTGACTTGTAACCCAAATTTTTCTGAGCTGCACTTATTTTTACTTATGGATATCCTTCTATAAACCTTCTGATTTAGTGCATTTTAATAAAGTTGCATGTCTAATCACTTAGCTTTAGTTCAACTTCAAGGTGGAAAATAATAGGTTCTGCAAGTGACCCAACTGTGATTGGTGCATCCTATAAGCTCTGAAGAATATCAACCCCTGTGCTACTCCACTTTGCCTCCCTGTGCTACTCCACTTTGCCTCCCTGTGCTACTCCACTTTGCCTCCCTGTGCTACTCCACTTTGCCTCCCTGTGCTACTCCACTTTGCCTCCCTGTGCTACTCCACTTTGCCTCCCTGTGCTACTCCACTTTGCCTCCCTGTGCTACTCCACTTTGCCTCCCTGTGCTACTCCACTTTGCCTCCCTGTGCTACTCCACTTTGCCTCCCTGTGCTACTCCACTTTGCCTCCCTGTGCTACTCCACTTTGCCTCCCTATCAAATCCTAAGCTTTGAAAATGTGCTATAGTCCAATTTATCTTACAGTAGATGTTACCCACTCACTGTAGCCTTGGTTTAGTCCTCACCATCATAAGAGGTAGTATCACATGTTCATTGCACTCCTCTTTTAATAGAGTAATTTTTACTATCTAAATGTAGTTTGAAATACTGATAGAAAAGCAGATAGCTGGGTCCTTAGTAGTACAAAAGTGGAATACCCTTGGAACAAAATATCTCTGGAACAAAAGTGTGAATACCCTTTAATATGCAGCAACACTTACTTCATTTAGTTTTGGTCAGGTAAAGTTAAGTATCTTACTGCCTCCACTATAAATAAACCTGAGGTTGCCTCCCGCTCTGCCCCCAGAAGTGCCTATCAGAGCAGGTAAGAACACAAGTAAAACATCACCAGAAGTTGTTAGTACTTCAGCATTAAATACATTAACATTCCTGTCAAGTTTGAGAGTTCCACATACTTTTCTGACTTGGATACATTATTAATTTCACATTATATTATTTAAGCTAACCTTGGGCTTTCTGTTGTTGCCTCTAACAGTGAATAACTGAAGGTAAATGAGCTTCAGCCTTTGCTTCTGTTCTCTTCTGCATCTCCCACTCATTTACACATTTTGACTTTCTTTGGAGTTATTAGTTTTTGAAGGTATGCAAAACCACTTTGAGTAGTTAAGGCCTCAGCTCAGTCCAGGCAGGAAAGTTAATATAGTTTTTACAAGACTGACCAAGTCTTGTGATAGCTGCAGGTCAGTGGGTTGAGCATTTGTAACAATGCTGCTCATCCAATCCTCATTCAACAGTACTCTTGTAAAGCTGCTTCTAGCATTGTTGCTGCTCTTACATGAGTGAACTGTTTCTCCAGTATGTTACCAAGATCGCTTCCTTATCTCCAGTTGTCCAGCCATTACTGTGTTTTTCACAACAGCATTGCACCTCCCACATCTCTGAGGTCCCTTATTTCTCAAAGTGAGTTTTGTGGTTCACTTCACAATAAAATGCAATACCCCAAATGCTGGGGTGTTTTTTTCAAGACCATGTCCCTATTTTCTGATGGTTGGGGAATGATTTAATGGCAGAATGGGTAACTTACTGATGTGAAACTACAAAATACTGTCACATACACTAGCCCCTTCAGTTTGATTCTCCTCATTCTTGTGCTTATTGCATCCTTGCTCATTAAAACTTTGGTGTGTCTGAGTTCATTATTCCTTGAGTCAGAGCCTAGTTTGTACCCCACTGCCTTAATACAGTGGTAGAGCAATACCCCACTGCCTTAATACAGTGGTAGAGTGGCAATACCCCACTGCCTTAATACAGTGGTAGAGTGGCAATACCCCACTGCCTTAATACAGTGGTAGAGTGACAATACCCCACTGCCTTAATACAGTGGTAGAGTGACAACACCCCACTGCCTTAATACAGTGGTAGAGTGACAACACCCCACTGCCTTAATACAGTGGTAGAGTGACAACACCCCACTGCCTTAATACAGTGGTAGAGTGACAACACCCCACTGCCTTAATACAATGGCAGCGTGACAATGTAGGTACTGCAGGAAGATCACTGGGCAGGTTGGGTCTGCCCCTGCCACAAAGGAGGGACAATGGTTTTTCGGTAGCTAAGATTCAAATTCTTCATTCCCCTTTGGAAATGGATTTTGTCACACTCTAATTTCTGTCCTTGAAAAGAATTTCCCCATCTTTTCTCCTTGTGTCAACTAGTATTTCCAAAGGTGACGGAAGGTGCACTCTATAAATGGCATGTACCTTTTCACCACAGTCCTTGAAAAGCCTTATTTTCAAGTTTTCTTCAAAAAATAAATAGGGAAAGATTGGTTGCTATGAACTGAAATGCATTCAACTGAGTTAGTTAAAGCCCTATGGAGATAACAAAATGGGTAACAGAGTTAAAAGACATGACCTGAGCAATCAAAGCTGAAAGATGCACTAATGCTGTTACTTGTTGTTTCTTTTATTTCTTAAGATAACGCACTCCTTCCCTGTTCCACAACTAAGAAGAAAGTGCACTTTGGAAGTGGAGACAGCGCTGCTACGGGGGAAAACTATCCTCCTCCGAAAGGAAAATGTTCTGATCTCAAAAAACGTATGCAGGCTGCAAATCTAAGGGCTCAGGCACTGTCTGAGCTGGAAAGAAACTATCAGCTAAAGAGCAGGCAAATTCTGGGTATGCGCTGACGCTGTCAGAGAGAGAGAAAGTGTTTAACTTTTGAAAGTTGATTAAACTTAGAAGAAGATCCTTGTGCCTCCTTCTTGTAAGCTGGAACCTGCTGAAAATCAGTTTTCCCAGTTGTTAGGAGTTTCTCAGGATGAGTGTGTATGAGAGATTAGATTCTGCAAACAGGTGGTGGCGTACCAAATCAAACACACTGAATTAATGCTACAATGCACTACGATAAACAAGGATGGAAGAGACCTTCAAGATCATCGCGTCCAACCTATCAGCCAATCCAACCCACCCAAACAACTAGATCATGGCACCAAGCACCCCATCAAGTCTCCTCCTGAACACCTCCAATGATGGTGACTCCACCACCTCTTTGGGCAGACCATTCCAATGGGCAATCACTCTCTCTGTATAGAACTTCTTCCTAACATCCAGTTTAAACCTGGCACAGCTTGAGACTGTGTCCTCTTGTTCTGGTGCTGGTTGCCTGGGAGAAGAGACCAACCTCCACCTGTCCACAGCCTCCCTTCAGGTAGTTGTAGAGAGCAATAAGGTCGCCATGAGTCTCCTCCAGGCTAAGCAACCCCAGCTCCCTCAGCCTCTCTTCATAGGGCTTGTGTTCCAAACCCCTCACCAATCTTGTTGCCCTTCTCTAGAGACCTTCCAGCAACTGAACATCCTTCCTAAACTAAGGAGCCCAGAACTGGATACAGTACTCAAGGTGTGGCCTAACCAGTGCAGTGTACAGGGGCAGAATGACCTCCCTGCTCCTGCTGGCTACACTCTTCCTGATGCAGGCCAGGATGCCATTGGCCCTCTTGGCTGCCTGGGCACACTGCAGGCTCATGTTCAGCCTACCATCAACCAGCACCCCCAGGTCGCTCTCTGCCTGGCTGCTCTCCAGCCACTCTGACCCCAGCCTGTAGCACTGCCTGGGGTTGCTGTGGCCAATGTGCAGAACCCGGCACTTGGATGTGTTCAATCTCCTGCCCTTGGCCTCTGCCCATCTGTCCAGCCTGTCGAGGTCCCTCTGCAAAGCCTCTCTGCCCTCCAGCAGATCATCTCCTGCCCCCAGCTTGGTGTCGTCTGCAAATTTACTGATGATGGACTCAATGCCCTCATCCAGATCATCAATAAAGATGTTAAAGAGCATGGGGCCCAGCACTGATCCCTGGGGGACACCACTAGTGCCTGGCTGCCAGCTGGATGTTATTAAAGGAAATATATTTTGGTCCTCCTTGTGTTTGCCATACCTCATTCTGCTGAAAACATCAACACTGAATATTGCAAACCAGATGTAAAAAGAAAAGCTTTTCAAATTAGAAGTGGACAGAGAGTCACCACCTGTGGATTAAAATTGTGCTGTATGTAATGTGCAGTACTGGTAAAAGAAGCATTGGGTTTTTTTCTGTGTGTGGAAAAACAACTGCTTTTTGTTTGTGCTCATAAATACTTTTTAGCTATCAGAAGAGCAAAAAGAGATTTTTCTGCTGTTTCTTCCTGGTAAGTAGGTGGCCTACCTAAACAGGTTGCTTTTAAACTACCTGAAGGGAGGTTGTAGACAGGTGGGGGTTGGTCAGAACAGAACAAGAGGACACAGTCTCAAGCTGCACCAGGGGAGGTTTAGGCTGGATGTTCGGAAGAAGTTCTTCACAGAGAGATTGGCCATTGGAATGTGCTGCCCAGGGAGGTGGTGGAGTCACCATCCCTGGAGGTGTTCAAGAAAGGATTGGACATGGCACTTGAAGCCATGGTTTAGTTAGTCATGAGGTGTTGGATGATAGGTTGGACTTGATGATCTCTGAGGTCTTTTCCAACCTTATTGATTCCATGATTCTAAAGTGTTTGATGGGATGGGTCTGCTTAGCATAATCAATGACTTCATACTCCTTTCTGCCCAGGCAGCTGTATGGCTTGTCCATCAGCTCCTGAAAGGTCTGCTTCAGAATACAGCATTTGAATTAACACTTTGGTTTGCTCTGCAGCTGAGCTCTAAACTGATCCCCTGAGACTGCTGTCCTGGACAGGGTAGTAGCACCTGTGGTTTTGGGAGGGCTAATTGTAATTTGCATAGAAAATCTTTATATCCTTGAAACTCCTCCTTTCCCTTCACAGTTCTTGCTACTGTGTAAGTTGGTTTAAGTTTCATGACCTAACTCAGACTCATGCATTAAAAAATCCTTTGGAACTGTTATGTCTGACATGTATTTTATGTAAAGGCTCTTTTTCTCTCTGGGTTGAAATGCCATAAAACATACATTCTTAGAAAACAACTACTTTTCAGAATGTTGCCTCATTAAGCCACAAATACTATCTAAGGAGGTATTCTAGATGGTTTTTACTTGTGTAACAGGTTACATCCTGAAAACAGCTTAACCTGTCTGTTTCCTCCAACGCAGAAGTGAGGGAAAGGTAACACAGAACAAAAACATTCCAGGTTGAGCTAAAGGGAGTGAGGTAAGAGTTTAATATAAATGAGATGACATAAAGGCACCTTAGCTAATACTACAATGCACAATTACGTTAGCTTAGCCTATTTGCAGGAAAACCCAGCACAAAATAAAGGCAGTGTGCTACCCAACTCCCACCTGCATCGCTGCCATCTCTGTGGCAAAGAACCAGCACCCAAAATCCAGAACCCAGAAGCAGCAACTGGAACAGGAAGCCTCTCATGTCACAATCTGAACCTCAAGCCCCATACAGTAGTCTGAACATGAGCCTGCAGTGTGCTCAGGCAGCCAAGAAGGCCAACGGCATCCTGGCCTGCATCAGGAACAGTGTGGCCAGCAGGAGCAGGGAGGTCATTCCGCCCTGTATTCAGCACCGGTTAGGCCACACTTTGAGTCCTGTGCCCACTTCTGGGCCCCTCAATTTAAGAAGGACATTGAGACACTTGAACGTGTCCAGAGAAGGGCAATGAGGCTGGGGAGGGGTCTGGAGCACAGCCCTGTGAGGAGAGGCTGAGGGAGCTGGGGTTGCTTAGCCTGGAGAAGAGGAGGCTCAGGGCAGACCTTCTTGCCATCTACAACTCCCTGAAGGGAGGTTGTAGCCAGGTGGGGGTTGGTCTCTTCTCCCAGGCAACCAGCCCCAGAACAAGAGGACACAGTCTCAAGCTGTGCCAGGGGAGGTTTAGGCTGGAGGTTAGGAAGAAGTTCTTCCCAGAAACAGAGATTGGCCATTGGGATGTGCTGCACAGGGAGGTCATGTTCAGCCTACTATCAACCAGCACCCCCAGGTCCCTCTCTGCCTGGCTGCTCTCCAGCCACTCTGACCCCAGCCTGTAGCACTGCATGGGGTTGTTGCAGCCAATATGTAGAACCCAGCACTTAGATGTGTTAAATCTCATGCTCTTGGACCCTGCCCATCTGCCCAGCCTGTCAACTAAGAAAATTATTGTTTGGGGGCTTGTTGTAGCTATTTTTTGCTTTGTTTTACCCCCCCCCCCCACTGGAACATATATTTTGAACATGTAATTTCTGCATTTAAAAGTAAAGTACCTTCAGAACAACACCTGCAGCTTTAGCTCTCCGGTGACCTCAAGATGGCACTGTTGCCCTGTAGTTCTTGGGAATTTCCTTTTATTAGCTCACTCGTACAGAATAGAAGATCTGACTTAAATTGATTTTTCCCTATTTTGTTTCAGAACATTTGTAAATGTGTTGTTGTACAATGCTGATTCTCTTAAGCTACAGGTGCTTCACTACTTGCTGGTGCAATTAATTGCAATTGTCTCTGATTTACCATTCTGCATCTTTTATGCATGTCTCATAGAAACAGTCAAATCAAACTCCTAGTTAACAATTGCACGTCTATGAATACAAAATTGCTACCAAGAGTACAAAATTGCTACCAAGAGTACAAACTGTGTCAATCACAACTACATTACTGAATCAGAACAGCCTAAGTTACAGCTGTAGCACTGAGCTATTAGAGCTGTGTTGCTCACAATGTTTTCTTAAAGCCTGATCATAGAATCCTAGAATGAATAAGGTTGGAAAAGACCTCAGAGATCATCAAGTCCAACCTATCACCCAACACCTCATGACTAACTAAACCATGGCTTCAAGTGCCACATCCAATCCCCTCTTGAACGCCTCCAGGGACAGTAACTCCACCACCTCCCTGGGCAGCACATCCCTACGGCTAACAGATCTCTCAGTGAAGAACTTTCTCCTCACCTCCAGCCTAAACTTCCCCTGGCACAGCTTGAGACTGTGTCCTCTTGTTCTGGTGCTGGTTGCCTGGGAGAAGAGACCAAACCCCTCCTGGCTACAACCTGCTTTCAGGTAGTTGTAAGACAGCAAGAAGGTCTCCCCTGAGCCTCCTCTTCTCCAGGCTAAACCCAGCTCCCTCAGCCTTTCCTCACAGGGCTTGTGCTCAAGGTCTCTCCCCAGCCTCGTTGCCCTATGACTCTAATATGATAACTGCAGTGTTTCTTCAGGTTTTTGGGATAAAAACTTCCTACCAGTATGTGTCAAACACAGGGGAAGACATCCCCAGTGATGGGTTTTGGCTTCAGAATGCTGAAATTCACATTTTCCTGCAAAGGCAGAGTTGGTTTTCCTTGTGCTAGCATTGGAATCACATTTAGCAAGAGATTTTCAAATACACCCAGGAAAATAAATAGAACATTTATGGAAATAGGGACTTGCAAAACATTGCTGTTGAGCTGGTGGGTAGAGTTATCTTAAGAGTGAAAGTAAATCTGTACACATGTGTACAGTGCAACTTAAGCCTTACAGGCTGATAATAACTGTTGAATGTTGTGAGACAAATTCATTAATGTTTAGGTAGGAGGAATTTTCACGTTATGGATAGTTGTGGGCACACCACTGATCTACAGAGGTCACCTCTGAAGTTACATTAGTTTTATAGACATAGAATATAGTGGAGGGGAAGTTGCAAGTGGAGGGGAAGTTGCATCACCTTTGAAAAATGCAGGGCTGACCCCTGATTTTCAGCCTTAGTTTGTGGCCTTGTCACGGGGGTGCCAAGAGACAGCACTGGATCTGCATTTGGGGCACATTCTTGGTGGCAGTGGCGCAAGCACTTTGGTCTCCTACTTTAGGCAGCTGTGTATGTACTGGGGAAGGAGATTTATTGGGAAAATAGGGGTGAATTATGACATTTATTTAATGGTTACCCTGGCCAGCTGTTTCCTTTGCAGGCAGCTGAGACTCGGGACTACAGTGCTTAAATGGTGTGAAAGGTCTGCCTAGTGGGCAGGTAAAATGCTTACTGGAAATCAGGCTAAACATTGAGGACCAAGCTAAACACAGAGGATCAAGGCTCTTCCTAAATATAATTATCAATAGGTCATTTAATCTGTATTGCATTACTGAGCAGGTGGAGAGAGAAGTCCCTCGAACAATTATAAAGTGTTTTATCACACTTTTGACTTTACTGTCTGTGAATAACCCAGGAGTGAATTATCTGGTCCTAATAATGACACACAGGTTCACAGGTGCTCACTGTAAGTTTCAATCTCCTGCAGTTTCCTGCAGGTATAAGAAATGGCATAGAGCAGAAGCTCCCCATTGTTGCTTTTGTCCTAATCTCAAAAAGGGAGATTGCTCCTCATTTATGCTGCTCATCATCTGAGCCCCTCTGTGTACCTCTTGCTGTGCTGACAAAGATGAAGTTCATTCCCTGATAAGCAGTCCTACTAGTGTTCATAGTCCAAAATACAATTGGACCCAGGAAAGTACAGTGACAACCTTTGGGTCATGTGTCCCTCTTATTCTTCCCTTCGTGTGAAGCCAGAGGAATCTTAGTATCATAGTATCAGTCAGGGTTGGAAGGGACCATGCTGCTCAGACCAGGTTGTTTAGTCATAGTATCAGTCAGGGTTGGAGGGGACCACAAGGATCATCCAGTTCCAACCCCCTGCCATGGGCAGGGACACCCCACACTAGATCAGGCTGGACAGAGCCTCATCCAGCCTGGGCTTAAACACCTCCAGGGACCGGGCCTCAACCACCTCCCTGGATAACCCATTCCAGGGCTTCACAACTCTCATGGGGAAGAACTTCTTCCTCACATCCAGCCTGAATCTCCCCACCTCCAGCTTCAGTCCATTCCCCCTAGTCCTAGCACTACCTGATAGCCTGAGAAGTCCCTCCCCAGCCTTCTTGTAGGCCCCCTTCAGATACTGGAAGGCCACAATGAGGTCACCTGGGAGCCTTCTCTTCTCCAGACTGAACAGCCCCAACTCCTTCAGTCTGTCCTCATAGGAGAGGTGCTCCAGCCCTCTGCTCATCCTCGTGGCCCTTCTCTGGACACCTTCCAGCACCTCCAGATCCCTCTTGTAATAGGGGCTCCAGACCTGGAGGCAGTACTCCAGGTGGGGTCTCAGCAGAGCTGAGTAGATGGGGAGAATCCCCTCCCTTGACCTGCTGGCCACACTTCTCTTGCTGCAGCCCAGGATCTGATTGGCTTTCCGGGCTGCAAGTGCACACTGAGAGCTCCTGTTGAGCTTCTCGTCCACCAGCACCTGCATCTTAGTTGCTTCAAAACAAGTGCATTGGACACAGAAGCCAAAGCTGGCAGCCTGTTAAATAGGCATTTCAGCACTTGGAAGACTATGAGCTAATTAAGTCTACCAACAATATAATCCACATCAGGTATTAGAAGTCTGTTTTATTTACATATCTGCCTTAAAAGTTAGCTAAAAGTTTAATAGTAATCTTCAGAACGGACTGATAGTGTTACACTGCTTTTGCATTGAATCTTGCTGTGAGCCAGATCAGCAATGCTGAGGGGTTGCAGTACCAACAGTACCTTTATCTGACTTAGTATTTTGAAGGCAAAAAGGATGAAGCCATGTTGGGGGGAAAAAAAAAGTCCTCTGGATTCTACAAAATGGACTCATTCTGGAGTTTTATGATATGATAAAGAGAAAATAAAGGCTACAGAGATGCCTAGAATTAGCCAGCTCCAGATAGAGCCTACAGTGAAAAAGAAGACCATCTGGGTAAGAAAACAAAGTATGTTTATGAAAACTTTTGGCTAATTAACTTTCATTTTTGAGTGATGGATGATGCTTGCTGCTGGACTGCACAGTTTGAGCAGAGGCAATTTTTGGGCCCAGTTATTACTGCATTGTTCTCTACTGACCGGTGAGGTCCCAGATGACTGGAAACTGGCCAATGTGGTCCCCACCCACAAAAAGGGACAGATGGAGGAACCCGGAAACTATAGGCCGGTCAGCCTGACCTCAGTGCCAGGGAAAGTGATGGAGCAGATTATCCTGGCGGCAATCACTGCGCACCTGCAGGATGGCCAAGGGCTCAGGTCCAGCCAACATGGATTCAGGAAGGGCAGGTCCTGCCTCTCCAACCTGATCTCCTTCTATGATCAGGTGACTGCCTGGTGGGTGTGCGGAGGCCTGTGGATGTGGTCTGCCTGGACTTCAGCAAGGCCTTTGACACCGTCCCCCACAGCAAACTGCTGGCTAAGCTGTCAGCTTGTGGCTTGGGCAGCAACACTCTGAGCTGGGTTGGGCACTGGCTGGAGGGCCGGGCCCAGAGAATGGTGCCACCTCCAGCTGGAGGCCAGAAACCAGTGGTGTGCCCCAAGGATCAGTGCATGGCCCCATCATCTTCAATGTCTTCACTGACGATCTGGATGAGGGGATTGAGACAGTCATCAGCAAATCTGCAGATGACACCAAGTTAGGAGCAGATGTTGGTCAGTTAGAGGGCCGAAGGGCTCTGCAGAGGGACCTCAACCACCTGGACAGATGGGCAGAGTCCAGTGGGATGGCATTCAACAAGTCCAAGTGGCAGGTGCTGCACTTTGGCCACAGCAACCTCATGCAGAGCTACAGGCTGGGGCCGGAGTGGCTGGAGAGCTGCCAAACAGAGAGGGACCTGGGGGTGCTGATCAACAGCCACCTGAACATGAGCCAGCAGTGTGCCCAGGTGGCCAAGAAGGCCAATGGCATCCTGGCCTGCATTAGGAATGGTGTGGCCAGCAGGAGCAGGGAGGTCATTGTGCCCCTGTACTCCGCACTGGTTAGGCCACAGCTTGAGTCCTGTGTCCAGTTCTGGGCCCCTCAGTTTAAGAAGGACATCGAGACACTTGAAGGTGTCCAGAGAAGGGCAACAAGGCTGGGGAGAGGCCTTGAGCACAGCCCTGTGAGGAGAGGCTGAGGGAGCTGGGGTTGTTTAGCCTGGAGAAGAGGAGGCTCAGGGGAGACCTCATTGCTCTCTACAACTACCTGAAAGGTGGTTGTAGCCAGGAAGGGGTTGGCCTCTTCTCCCTAGCAACCAGCACCAGAACAAGAGGACACAGTCTCAAGCTGCAACAGGGGAAGTTTAGGCTCGAGGTGAGGAGAAAGTTTTTCACTCAGAGAGTGATTCGTCACTGGAATGTGCTGCCCAGGGAGGTGGTGGAGTCACCATCCCTGGAGGCGTTCAAGAGGGGACTGGATGTGGCACTTGGTGCCATGGTCTAGTTGTGAGGTTTGTGGTTATAGGTTGGACTCGATGATCTTTGAGGTCTCTTCCAACCTTGGTAATACTGTGATACTGTGATACTGTGATACTGTGACTCTCTCACTGGTCTCAGTGTATTATGTTGATTTCCTCAGCAGCTGAAGCTCTGAATTGGACATGCTGTGCAGTGGGTAAGTGTCAATAATGCAGCATCCATTCTCAACTTTCCTGTGCAGCTCTTTGTGGTCTAATTAATACACCATGCAAATTTATGGTATATACTTAGCAGGTGCATGAATACTTTGATAGAGCTAGTAGGTTTTTTTTCCATTAGATGAAGATGAGCCAATTTAGGTAGAGCTCTCAATCTTGGCTTCTACCAAATCACACTTCCCTTGACAAAAACTGCACCAATACCCCTCTGGCAAGCTTGCACAGACTTCTTTGGGGTTGCAGTATTAGGGAAGACTGAATGCCTTGTCTTCTTTTTTTCCCTGCTCACAGTGCATTTTATCATCAGCTGCTAAGAGAAGCAGTATTACATACCTGACCTCTCAGCTCTTCCTAGGCCAGTGAACACTCCAGTGACCCCTGAGCTAGATGGTCATCCAGGCTTGGATCAGCAATAGTGTGGCCACTGGGACCAGGGCAGTGATTGTCTCCCTGTGCTCAGCACTGGTGAGGCCACACCTTGAACACTGGGCTCAGTTTTGGGCCTCTCACTCTGAGAAGGGCATTGAGGTGCTGGAAGAGGTCCAGAGAAAGGCAACAAAGAAGGGTCTGGAGAACAGGGTTTGTGAAAAGCAGCTGAGGGAACTGGGGTTGTTCAGCCTGGAGAAAAGGAGGCTAAGGGGAGACCTCATTGCTCTCCACAACTCCCTGAAAGGAGCTTGCAGCCAGATGGGTGTTGGCCTCTTCTGCCAAGGAACAAGTGATAGGACAAGAGGCAATGGCCTCAAGTTGCACCAGGGGAGGTTTAGGTTGAACATTAGAAGAAACTTCTTCACTGAAAGGGTTCTGAAAGCCTGGCACAGGCTGCCCAGGAGGTGGTTGAGTCCCCATCCCTGGAGGTGATTCAAAGCTGCAGAGATGTGGTGCTGAGGGCCATGGTTTAGCACCAAACTTGGCAGAGTTAGAGAATGGTTGGACTTGATGATCTCCAAGGTCTTTTCCAACCAAAACAACTCTAAGTTTAGAAGATCCTTCCTGACAAATGCAAGTGTTAAAGTCGTGGATTGACATAATTGCTAACTGCCATGACAAGTCTTTTCTGACTACTACTAATCAATCTTCAGATGCCAGTAGGGAAAGACAATATGGACTTTCTGAGACCTGGATGATAACCTAAACAAAGCCATCAGGGCAAAGGGCAGATCATGACAGATGATTTCCTGGGCGGTGAAGCAAATACCTTCTATGGCAACGATCCATGTAATTAGCTTGTACTGGATTGTAAGTACTTTGTGGTTGCAACTAAAACCAGGAAGAAGCATTACCATTAAAGTATATCATTAGGGACAGGAAAAATAACATTTTAGTAAGAATTGTTATAGGCTTACCTTTAGGGAGCATCTTCAATATTTCTTTCTAGGTAAACTGAGAGCTAGGGAAGTCTCACCACTTTGCCAGTTTCTAGCGTGACAAGTGTGATCAGAGAGCTTGCTGCTGTGTGGTGCACTCAGAGAGACCTGCCTTCCCTTAATTCAGGCAGAAGCCTCACTCTTATCAAGTGTGAGATCATTTTCCCCTGATCTTAATTCAGTTAACTTCAGCAATGTGATGGGGGCAGGTAAGCAACAAGGAATATGTCACTAAATCTCAGTGTAAGACGCAATGAGTAAAATTCCCTGCTTTAAATTTCCCACTCTTCTAATTCCTGTTTCAGTGCTTGAGGTTTCATGGTGAAGCTAGAGGATACAGGGGGACCTCACCTCTGTGCAAAGCCACCACCAGTGGAGGTTCCATGTGTTATCAAAAGGGTAAATGGCTTGAAACTGTATTTTCTAGTTACTGATCTTAATCTAGACCCTGTATTGCCTAAGTTCAGCCAGGGCAGACCCCTGAAAGACATGTTTCACAAAGGTTTAGAAGAGAATTTGTTTATGATCAACCACAGCCTTCACTTGTTGGTGTTAACCACCTTTTCTCTTCATTTTGCTGTCTCATGTTCTGGCCAGAAGAATCTATGGCAGACTCGCCTTGTAACTGCTGCTAATTTGCACTTGCTGCTGGCATGGCTATGGGTGCAAACCAGACACTTAAGTGCTGGCAAGCATCAGTGAGATAATCATGGCTTTGGAAGCATGGTCCCCTGCACCAGAGAATGAGCTCAACTAAATGGCAAAGACCAGCCAGGGTGCACAGCCTTGGGTTTATGCCAGGCATGAGTTTTATCTGGCTCTGCAGTATCTTCTTACATAAAGCCCTAGAGTCTCACTCAAACTGACCAGATGTTCAAATGGTTATTTGGTGTGGTTGGGGACTTTTTAATCCTTTTTTTTTTTTGTTTTTTTTTTTTTTTTTACAGTTTATATTCCATCTTCAAAGCCACTTTTTGGAAGTGCAATAGCACTTCCAGCAGAGGTCAAGTCTAAGCTCAGCATTACTGCCCATTGCAGGGGGTTGGAACTGGATGATCCTTGTGGTCCCTTCCAACCCTGACTGATTCTATGATTCTATGATTTGTAGTGTTTACTACTGGCCTGCCATATCTGCATTGCCTCAGTTGTAGGCAAATCTTCTTGTGGAAAGTGGGAGGTGTTCCCAGATCCTGTCCTGCACCCCTTACCAAGCTGCCCCTCCTCAACTTCAGCTTGGGCAAACAGACAACTTTCTCCAAAAAAAAAAAAAAAAAAGATCACCTTTTTAAAGTGAGACTGAAGAAATTACTATGCTGTGGTGATTCCTTTCAGATCTGTCCATACTGAACAATGTTCTTTAATTGGTTAGGCCACACCTTGAGTCCTGTGTCCAGTTCTGGGCCCCTCAGTTTAAGAAGGACATTGAGACACTTGAATGTGTCCAGAGAAGGGCAACGAGGCTGGGGAGAGGCCTTGAGCACAGCCCTGTGAGGAGAGGCTGAGGGAGCTGGGGTTGTTTAGCCTGGAGAAGAGAGGAGGCTCAGGGGAGACCTCATGGCTCTCTACAACTACCTGAAGGGAGGTTGTAGCCAGGTGGGGGTTGGTCTCTTCTCCCAGGCAACCAGCACCAGAACAAGAGGACACAGTCTCAAGCTGCACCAGGGGAAGTTTAGGCTGGAGGTGAGGAGAAAGTTCTTCACCAAGAGAGTTGTTAGCCATTGGAATGCGCTGCCCAGGGAGGTGGTGGAGTCACCATCCCTGGAGGCGTTCAAGAGGGGATTGGATGTGGCACTTGGTGCTATGGTCTAGTCATGAGGTCTGTGGTGACAGGTTGGACTCGATGATCTTTGACGTCTCTTCCAACCTTGGTGATACTGTGATACTGTGAGAGGCTGAGGGAGCTGGGGTTGCTTAGCCTGGAGAAGAGGAGGCTCAGGGAGACCTTCTTGCTCTCTACAACTCCCTGAAGGGAGGTTGTAGCCAGGCAGAGGTTGGTCTCTTCTCCCAGGCAACCAGCACCAGAACAAGAGGACACAGTCTTAAGCTGTACCAGGGGAGGTTCAGACTGGATGTTAGGAAGAAATTCTACACAGAGGGAGTGATTGCCCATTGGAATGGGCTGCCCGGGAGGTGGTGGAGTCACCATCACTGGAGGTGTTCAGGAGGAGACTTGATGGGGTGCTTGGTGCCATGGGTTAGTTGGTTAGGTGGTGTTGGGTGATGGGTTGGACTCAATGATCTCGGAGTTCTCTTCCAACCTGGTTTATTCTATTCTATTCTTAACTTGGAGTCATTAGTGGACATGTAAATATATGCTGTATGCAACCAACTGACATTTGTACAGAGCTGGAGAAAAACTGTGTATGTTTTACATGGATTTATTAATTGGTGTTACCACACAAACACTTACTAATGAAGACACTGCCATATTTAGTCCTGATCCAGTATCCCACAGTACTTGGCTGTGAACAAACATATTTTAGTGATCCTGCAGTAAAATCACCAATTGTTCTCTTATAGAAAATCAAAAGAATCCACAAGAAAAGCACTAAACAAAATCAAATCCTTACAATGGTAAGGGCAGTTTTCAGCATATACAAACCCAGAACTGTTTTCCACTTTTATTTCCACTAACCAAACACAAAACAATTCTCCTCTTTTCCCATTTGCAAGCTCATTCTCCCTGGTCACTCAGCCTGGAGGAACAGTAGCTAGCTGCTCACTACTTTAACGCCAGGAGAACTCCTGTTGTAAATCTTCAGCCTCAGCAGTGCTGAGAAACAGGACATGTACCCAGCACTGTATGTCCCTAACAGCATGCAACACATTTTAAACCCCTCATTACTGGTGAGGTCCATTCCTGCTTTTGGTAAATCATAAATAATAATAAACACATGAAAAGAACATTAGACATTTCTCAGCCTGGAGGGCAGAGAGGCTTTGCAGAGGGACCTCGACAGGCTGGACAGATGGGCAGAGGCCAAGGGCAGGAGATTGAACACATCCATGTGCTGGGTTCTGCACATTGGCCACACCAACCCCACGCAGTGCTACAGGCTGGGGTCAGAGTGGCTGGAGAGCAGCCAGGCAGAGAGGGACCTGGGGGTGCTGGTTGATGGGAGGCCTGCAGTGTGCCCAGACAGCCAAGAGGGCCAACCGCATCCTGGCCTGCATTAGGAATGGTGTTGCCAGCAGGAGCAGGGAGGTCATTGTGCCCCTGTACTCTGCTTTGGTTAGGCCACACCTTGAGTCCTGTGTCCAGTTCTGGGCCCCTCAGTTTAAGAAGGACATCGAGACACTTGAACGTGTCCAGAGAAGGGCAACAAGGCTGGGGAGAGGCCTTGAGCACAGCCCTGTGAGGAGAGGCTGAGGGAGCTGGGGCTGTTTAGCCTGGAGAAGAGGAGGCTCAGGGGAGACCTCATTGCTCTCTACAACTACCTGAAAGGTGGTTGTAGCCAGGAAGGGGTTGGCCTCTTCTCCCTGGCAGCCAGCACCAGAACAAGGGGACACAGTCTCAAGCTGCACCAGGGGAAGTTTAGGCTGGAGGTGAGGAGAAAGTTCTTCACCGAGAGAGTGATTTGTCATTGGAATGTGCTGCCCAGGGAGGTGGTGGAGTCGCTGTCCCTGGAGGTGTTCAAGAGGGGACTGGATGTGGCACTTGGTGCCATGGTCTAGTCATGGGGTTTGTGGTTGCAGGTGGGACTCGATGATCTTCAAGGTCTCTTCCAACCTTGGTAATACTGTGATACTGTGATTACTGGTGAGGTCCATTCCTGCTTTTGGTAAATCATAAATAATAATAAACACATGAAAAGAACATTAGACATTTCTCAGCCTGGAAGTTAGTGCAATGAAACATATGTTTGGGACCTGCAGGACCTCTCAGGTTTTTGGTTTGTTTTAAAGCATGTAGCTAGCAGAAACAAACCCATGCTGATGTCTTTGTGTGGCTCCTGGGTCCTTCACAACACACCCATGCAGGCCACTAGGTAAACTGAAAATCTCTCACCTAATTTTGGTACTTAATACCAGCCTTCTGACCAACAGCCCAGAAACCCAACTTCTTCCCCTCACAGGAATGGAGGTTCACTCTGAATTCACAGGGTGAGCCTGTCTCCGTACATGTGCATGGCTCACTATTGTTTTTCCTATTGAGGTTGCTCAGAGTAGTGTCACTCCTGCTGATTTATTTTAGGAGGTGGTTGCCTCAAAAAAGAGGAAGGGGAATTTTAAGTAATTTTATTGAGATTACTGAGGAGATATCAAATGATAGCATTTGATATCTTCTCCCCTTTCTTAGCTAATTGTCCTTTGGCATGGGAGTGAGAGTGGCTGTTTAAACAACAGCACTTCGTTTACAGCTACTTGGGGTTTCAGTGTCATTCATCTGAGATGGTAGAAACATTAACCCTACCTCAACATTGCTGGAAACAAAGGATTTCCATGTAATTTTCTTTGCAAAGGCAGGTGTTACAAATGAGAATTCCAGTTGGGGATCCATTTCACAATCACTTCTTCCTCTGTGAGTTATGATGAAACTTTTAGCAAAACTGGGGCAAATATCAGAGTAAAAAGTTCATTGACCCCTTCATCTGTTCTTTGCTTCATATTACTTCCAGATTTTCTCTCCTATTGGTCCTTACAAACATTTCATTCATCTGCTTATAAGCATTCCTAGCATCTGGACCTGAGTGATTGTGGCTGCTCTTACCAGAAGACACTGGCAGCCAGAGAATAGCCAGGCTGCAGGGATAAGATACTGATGAGTGAGACATCTTCCCCATGACCTTTCTAGAATCATAGTCCTGAGGAGGAGGTCATGGTCTTGACTAGACATGAATCTCAGGACAGGGTGATCCTCTTTGATCCATGATCCTGAGCAATTGGATTGTAGGGAGAAGCCAGGTTCAATTCCTGTCTCTGTTAGAGGGCATTTCATTCTCCACTTTACTGTAGCTAAATTAACTAAAAAATTACAGTATTAACCTGGTTGGAAAAGACCTTCCAGATCATCTAGTCCAACCTGTTGCCCAACACCATCTAATTAGCTAAACCATGGCACCAAGTGCCTCATCCAGTCTCTTTTTAAACGCTTCCAGGGATGGTGACTCGTCCACCTCTCTGGGCAGCACATTCCAATGGCCAATCTCTCTTGCTGTGAACTTCTTCCTAACATCCAGCCTAAACCTCCCCTGGTGCAGCTTGAGACTGTGTCCTCTTGTTCTGGTGCTGGTTGCCTGGGAGAAGAGATCAACCCCACCTGGCTACAACCTCCCTTCAGGGAGTTGTAGCTGGCAAGAAGGTCTCCCTGAGCCTTCTCTTCTCCAGGCTAAGCAACCCCAGCTTCCTCAGCCTCTCCTCACAGGGCTGTGCTCCAAACCCCTCCCCAGCTTTGTTGCCCTTCTCTGGACATGTTCCAGCAAGTCAACATCTCTCCTAAACTGAGGGCCCAGAACTGAACACAGTACTCAAGGTGTGGCCTGACCAGTGCTATGTACAAGGGCACAATGAATAGAATACAATAGAATAAACCAGGTTGGAAGAGACCTTCAAGATCATCATGTCCAACCCATCAACCAATCCAACCCACCCAAACAACTAACCCATGGCACCAAGCACCCCATCAAGTCTCCTCCTGAACACCTCCAATGAAGGTGACTCCACCACCTCTCCGGGCAGCCCATTCCAATGGGCAATCACTCTCTCTGTATAGAACTTCCTCCTAACATCCAGCCTAAACCTCCCCTGGTGCAGCCTGAGACTGTGTCCTCTTGTTCTGGTACTGGTTGCCTGGGAGAAGAGACCAACCTCTGCCTGTCTACAACCTCCCTTCAGATAGTCGTAGAGAGCAATAAGGTCACCCCTGAGCCTCCTCCTCTCCAGGCTAAGCAACCCCAGCTCCCTCAGCCTCTCCTCATAGGGATTGTTCACTGATGGCTAGATTTCAAAAAGATGGTACACAACTTAGGCAGGGGAAATTTAGGCTGGAGGTGAGGAGAAAGTTCTTCACTGAGAGAGTTGTGAGCCATTGGAATGTGCTGCCCAGGGAGGTGGTGGAGTCACCGTCCCTGGAGGTGTTCAAAAGGGGATTGGATGTGACACTTGAAGTCATGGTTTAGTTAGTCACGAGGTCTGTGGTGACAGGTTGGACTTGATGATCTTTGAGGTCTCTTCCGACATTGGTGATTCTGTGAGCCTTTGATGTGAGCATCTGAGTCCGGGTTTAAGTATCAATGCTACAACTGCTACTGACCTTCAACCAATAACCTCAGAATTTGTCCTTGAGATTTTCAGTAACATTTTCTTCCATTTCCCTCAAAGCATCTGTGAAGGACAGGGGATTTCCAAAGGTTCCCTTGCAATTTTTGGCAAAATATATCCCAATAAGGACTGTCTTACTAAAAGTTCCAGGTAACTGCTGACAAGTCTTTTATGTTTCAGGCCTGAGTGACATCCAGGGGAAGGACAGCGTGGGTGCTCAGCAGCTCTCTGCCATACGTAAGGCAGTGATGAACTGAGAGGTTTGCAAACAACTCAGGAAGGTTGCTGAAGTATTGTGGCAGTTCAGGCTGGGTGCCTCCTGTTCCTGCCACACAAGCTACACCTCCAGTGTCCCGAGGGTCCAGCCCAGGAGGTGGACACAGGAAACAGCCTATTTCATACCCATAGTATCCTGCTCCCTATAAATCCAGCTGCAAAGTCTTTCACTTCCTCTTTCTTCCCTCTCTGCTCCCATGGGAGATGCTCATATCAGGTAACGGTGGGGAGTTATCTCAAGGCCTCTTGGGCCTGGCTATGCCTAATGCCAGGAGGAGGAGGGGTTGGGGCACCTGGCCAGCTGAGACTAGCCTAGCAGTTGGGGGGGGGGGGGAAGAAAGAGCCCTGGGGGTTTTGGGTGTACCCTCAGCTGGGGAGAAGGGAAGTGCTGGGAGGCTTTTGGGTGTGCTGTGAGGGACTCTGTGTGCTTTGGGTTTCCTTTGCCACTGTGCTTTGTAGCTTCTGTAAAACACTTCCTGCTTTCCATTTAAACTTCCATCACTTCTGCAATCCATTTGTGTGACGAGTGCCATTCTTTTGCCCCTTTCAGGGGCAAGAGAGGATCTGCCTGGCCTCAAACCAGGACAAGTATGCAAAGCTAGGCTAGTTTAGTGTGCACACACAGAGAATAGATGAAGTTCAGGAGGAAGGTTAGGAGAAAGTACCTGTTTTCCCAGGTGGGAAAGGCTTTGTCCTTGGATTGTAAATGCAGATGGAATCCTGGCCATGTGGGAGCCACCGATGCTGTTGTGGCCTGGGTTGTGTACCAAGTCCTGCCTGTTTGATTTAGGGTTTCTTTCCAAACCACTTTCCCCACTACCCCTCATTTCTACTTTCCCTAGGGATGATTCAGTGGGATAAAGCCACATGGGTATAAAACCCATCCAGCAAACACACTTGCAGACAGACTTTAAACTGAGCAAGTGTTTTATTGCTTCCTGAAGAAGGTTTTTATAAAGTGATACCCTTATGGCTATTACAAATAACATCTTATTAATAAGCCAATTTAGATAAAGAGGAACTCCCCAGTGTCCCACAATCAAGTGAGGCTGGCAGAAGGAAGAACTTTGGAATTAGTAGACATAACTAACTCTACCTATTATTTATGATTTCTCCCCCTGTTGCTGTCTTTGCTCTGTCTTGTCTGTCCATTTCTTTAATGTATTTCAGACACACTGTTATTCTTTTACTGGAACAACTAAAGCCCAGAATATTACATTGGTTAACCACTGTATTAGTCTCCAGTATGAGACAGCCAACAGTGTCTTCCCAGGACTTGGGAAAATAAGGATACCTTCTCTCAACATTCCTCCTGAACTTCTGTGTGTGTACAGGTGTGCACTAAACTCATAGCTCTAGCAGTCCCTCGGAAGATGACCACGTTTGTAATTGTCAAGATTGTGTGCAAGTAACTGCCTGTGCACATTTTATGCTACCATTGTGGGCATTTGAAATTCACCAGGCTGAGACCATCTTGGAAATGCAGCTACTTCCACTTCAAAAGCATCAGCCCTGCGAATTTTTAAGAGGGCTGAAGAACTCGCTGATCTCCTGAAACTGTTGAGGGAAGTAGATAGCAGCACAGAAATCAGCATGCTGAATGGAGGACAGTATTTACCTTGGGTATCTGGATAGCCTTTTGATGTAAAGGAGCATTGTATGCTCCTTAGTGCTCTGCCACAGAAGCATTTCTCCAGCAGCAAAACTCCAAAAGTAGGTTTAATGATTAGCTGCTTTGCCACTTTGGTTGCAGACAGCGTGCAGACTTTGCAGATCATGGCATTAAGGCACTCCCAAAGGCTGTGCAGGCAGTCTTGAAAGGAAAAGCTGGAGGTGACCATTCTCCTCTAAAGGCTCTATCTCTCCCAGATAAGCAGCTGTACAGGAGTGAGTCTGAGGAGCTGGCTGTAGTTGCTCCCACTCTGGTCAGCTTGCTGTGGCCAGGAGGGTCTCTGAGCACATGTGCTATCCCACTGTCCCAGGGGGATGGATATGTGTGAAGCTCCCTTGCTGGTTGGAGCAGATAATACAGAAATATGTTGTACAGCACCTCCTCCAAGCTTGGGGTTGGGCACTGAGCTCCAATCTCTGTAACCAGCTGTGCTCTGCCCAGGGCAGGGAGCATTGAAGGCTGAGCCTCTGGCTGGGACTCAGCACTCATTGCAGCCCCCTTCTCTGCCCATGCCCCTGCATTTTGAGTAGACCAGAGGATGCTTCCCACAGGGATAAAGCATCAATACTCACTTTTTTTCACCTGTGGCTGGATTAGGTGGCATGCAGTCTATTGGGTTTTGGCTGCCAGAGAGGGATGTCCTTGTGCAGGGACCCACGTTATCACCTGGACCGGCACAAACCGGCTGTGTGACACAGTTACAGCAAGCAAGGGAGAGACTAAGGAGGTCAGGACACTACAGTATGTGGGGTTAGAATGAATCACCTCAGTAAAGAGAAGACTCAGTTCTGCTGCATGCCCTGGTAGGAAGTGTTGGGCTGCCCCAGCTGCTAGGTCAGGCCAGAGTGAATGCCAGGAAACCATGGCATATGACCATGGTGAATTATAATGACAGAGATCAAGCACCTCCTCCCCTCTTCCACATAACACCTCTCAGCCTACACGTTGCCTGCATTACACCATACCAAACATTTCAGGAGGGGCTGATTCCATGTTCACCCACACAGAGTGTCCTGGAGGGCAAGCCACTCTATGGTTGCCTCCCATGGAGGACTGTCAGCACAACCTGTTACGACTCCTCAGAGAAACACGAATACACAAACACCATCAGCTGCCTTTCTTTGTGCTCACCCAGTCCCCAGGAATCTGAAATACCATGCAGAAAACATTTTTCCCATTTAGGATGAGATGTAAAGGGTGTTGGCTATCATTATTAATAATCACATGGGCTCTGAAGACCAGCTTGTGTCGCTCTGTGAGACACAGTTAGCATCCCTCTCTGTATTAGAGTGATTTTATGTCCCTACAGTGATATAAAATGCAGATGTCAGTGCACTAACACCACTGGTGTGCTGTGATGCTGCTTCACATAGTCCCTTTTTTACACAGAGAATATTTTCCTATAGGGCAACTTCCAAGAAGCAGATAGGCTCTGGTTTAATTAGTAAGAGCACAAAGCATGTCTATCATACCTGGCTAATAAAACAACTACATAAGCATGTTCCTCGAACTTTAGTTGGTACTGTTAATGATTCTAAGGCTATACACAGCTTAACTGCAGCTTTTTGCCCAGGAGCTTGGCATACATCAGGAAGGTGACCTTTATCCCCACTGTTAACTAATAAGATAATATACATTGTTAGTCAGTAAGAGAGATGGGGCACGTATTTCACAAACAGACTCCGTGGAAACCTGATGGACAAGTCCTTCATGGGATGGCCATGCTAGCTGCTGTACTTAATACTTGCTTTGTCAGCTTATCAGTGGTGGATTATCAGTGGTGGAAATGGGTTCCCTCCACTGGATCTACAGCTACCATGCCACAGAACTCAATCCAGCCATTCTGACAAGTAAAGACAAACAGAGCTTTCAAGAACAAATGTTAACAGCGGCCAGGCAGAAAGGCACCTGGGAGTACTGGTCGATAGCAGGCTGAACATGAGCCAGCAGTATGCCCAGGGGGCCAAGAAGGCCAGTGGCATCCTGGCCTGCATCAGGAACAGTGTGGCCAGCAGGAGCAGGGAAGTCATTTTGCCCTGTACTCAGCACTGGTTACTCCACACCTTGAGTCCTGTGTCCAGCTCTGGGCTCCTCAGTTTAAGAAGGACATTGAGACACTTGAACATGTCCAGAGAAGGGCAACAAAGCTGGGGAGGGGTTTGGAGCACAGCCCTGTGAGGAGAGGCTGAGAGAGCTGGGGTTGCTTAGCCTGGAGGAGGATCAGGGAAGACCTTCTTGCTGTCTACAACTACCTGAAGGGAGGTAGTAGCCAGGTGGGGGTTGGTCTCTTCTCCCAGGCAAACAGCACCAGAACAAGAGGACACAGTCTCAAGCTGTGCCAGGGGAGGTTTAGGCTGGATGTGAGGAAGAAATTCTTCATAGAGAGAGTGATTGGCCATTGGAATGTGCTGCCCAGGGAGGTGGTGGAGTCACCATCACTGGAGGTGTTTAGGAAGAGACTGGATGGGGCTCTTAGTGCCATGGTTTAGTTGATTAGATGGTGTTGGTTGATGGGTTGGACTCAGTGATCTTCAAGGTCTTTTCCAACCTGGTGAATTCTGTATTCTATTCTATTCTGCTATGTGAATGAACTGTACAGAATTAGTTTGCAAGATTTAGCTGAAGGTTTATCTGAAACTTATGCCTGAAGTTTTCCATGCTGCACTATGCCTAATCAGCTATGTAAGTGACCTGCTTTCCAAAAGCAGCCATCACTGCTCTGTGTTTCTGAGGGAACTGTTGTCTGCCCAGGGCTGATTAAATCGAAACACTTCCTCTGTGACTGAGTTTTAGCTTGGGGATACAGCGTTGAACATCACACTTCAAGTACATTGGTACCTGCATTAGTACAAGCAGGACAGGCCACTGGATTTTGTTTCTTCATTCCTACATTATTCAGTTTGCAGCATTATTCACTTATGATGTAATGCACAAATAAGACAAATTCATGTCTTATAATGGGCAGAACTAATGCTTGGGGGCAGGAGTCACCTCATTGACACAATCTCTGAGCTTCTCACACCAGGCTTTCTTTATAGTCTGTGACAGAAACAGGCACTCTAAGGATGGCATTCATCTAATCAAGTACAAACTACTGTAGGAGGAGATAAACCACATTGCAGGCTCCACTGACAAAGCTGATTAGATCTTCACTGACTCTAAAGGGAGACTCATGATCTGAAGATGTTTGTGTGTCAGCTACCAATTCCCAGGCACCACTCACTCCCCTTATTGTCTAGTTGAGGCTGTGGTTTCATGATCAGCATCAGCAGCTATGGGCTGTTGCCAGTGTAGGGTCACAGACTTTTCCCTGCCCTAATCACATGGTCCTATGTGTCAGCTCCTGCAATTCTGCAGCCCTGTGTAAATAGGATTAACTTGCCAGACTAGCTAAAAACTAATGCTGAAGAAAAAGAATTTGGTTTTGGTTGCACTAACTGGCAGAGCTGATAACCCTCATGGCACCACACGCCCTAACTGCTAGACCTGAGACCTGGCTTGGGGCAGGAATGCAATTTCTGAAGGGGAGAAGTGATTGCCCTTTTTGGCTGTAGCTTTTAGTTGGATCAGTTTCAGTTGACCACAAAATGGCTTCTGTGGAAGGCAGTTCTGAAAATGAATAGATTTAGTTACAGAACATGAAGATATCTGTGCTTGACAAACATAAACCACAATTGATACTTGAAAGGAAAACAGCTGATGAGATATAGCACACACCTTCATATCCTCATCATTATATGAAGGCCACATTTGGTGTATGGGGAAAGGAGCATGTCTCAGTCAAGATCACAACATATTCCAAAGCACAGCATAAGTTTTGGGGAGAGATGATGCTAAGTGACCAGGACTGAAAGAAATGTTCCTTCTTCCCTGAGCAAAGATGCTTTTCAAACAGCTCTCAGAATTGTTGTATGTAGAAAATGGTTACAGTGGGTGCAAACTTGGGTTTAGTAGATTACCTTAATTATGTGACAGAATTTGCTAGAATGGCTTCTTTCTAAATACCTGCAGCTTAGAAAGGGCACTCTGTCATGAGCTTGGCTGAGGGACAGCTACAGATCTAAATGCCATCTAATGAGAACACTCCAAGCAACACAATCAATGGTGGTTTTAAACCATTTCTACACAGATATATCCATTTGTGTCACAAAGGGAAATTCATCCATCTCAAGCTGATATTATTAATAATTCATTATTTAAATGGTAAAAGGATGAGCATGCTAGAACTCAGTCCTGTGAAGGACTTAAATAAAGAAGACAGTGCATCATGAAGACAGAGAGATGCAGTTCTTGTCTGATGTGTGTTGTTGCAGGAGAGGCAGCAGGGATGTGTGGGTAACTGGCTGGAAACACCATGTGCACCTGGGCTGCCCGCTGAGGATAAGCCTGAGGCTGCCCTCCAGATCAGACCTGTTGGTGCTGAGTCAGACTGGGAGCCTGTCAACATGTGTTGCCCCATGCCTGAGCATGCCCTGCTACTCCTGTGCTACCAGGCTGTTTGCTGTGCTGCAGGCAGGCCTGGCCAGCAGAGCAGAAAGGATAGGATGTGTCGTATCCTGTGCTTATGGGTGTTCCAGGAACCACCCTGCAAGCACTGTACACACACAGCCACCATGAAGACTTCCATTCCAATTTGCCTGGGGATCTTCCTCTTCTGAGCCAACACTGCTCTCATACTGAAGTTCTTACATTGCCTGTTGCCATTGGGACTGAAATCAGATCTTTGCACAGTGTGCCCCCTGATGTCACTGAGCTCCAAGGAGGCATAAAGGTGTACCAGCATGATCCCATTTCTCAGGGCAAAATGCTGTGCAGAGGTCTTGTGCAGCCTTAAATGATTCAAAGCTACACTTGTTGAACTACTTTTAAACTGAGTTTTCAAATGCATGTGCATTTATGATCTCCCTACAGCATTAGCTGCTCTTGTAGGGACTTACCTTGAAGGACTTGAGTGACCTTCTATGAGCAAGAGACCACTCAGAAATCCTGTGCTAATCCCTCCCCGAAATAACCAACTCTGGCACCAGAAAATACTGTATATTCTCTGACAGAGCCTGATACTGTAGGTAGGTGGAGCAGGCAACACAGTGATTAGCATAGACCTTTCTCTGTCCTCAGCAAATAGCCATTGATGTATTGATACGCGTTGCCACAGGTCCAAGAGAATTGCCTTAGTTTAGAGCTGGTGATCTGACTTTTTTTCCCCCTAGGGACAACAAAAGGCAGACCTTAATGATGTGACTTATTAAAAATGCCTTATGAAGGGTAATGTACATACAATGATATATCATTTAAAATGTTGCCAGCCAATCAGCTGCAAAGACTATTTTTGTTTTTTAATTCCAAGGATTCCATATTCACAGAATTTTCCCATCCATCCCTGTGGACTCGTTACTATCTTTCCAGGAGAGAGCCACACTGTGTGCAAAAGTGAGTAACACCACCTTTCATTATGACTTTTTTCCTGTAATGGTGGTGATTTTTCTAGTATGATTCACTTGAGCACTGGCTGAATAAATACTAGCTCTAATACCTCTTAAGTAGTAACTTAATAGCTATTTTGCCTGCCTACTTGTGAATTTTAAGAAAATACTAGTTAGACCACAAGCAAAGTGGTAACCAAAGCAGCTAATGAATGCTCCTAAGCCCACTTGACAGTAAGAAAGCAAAATAACTAACCCAGAAAGACCCAAACTAGACACAAGGAGGGCATATTTTCAAGAGTTGTTTCCTTATTATGGAAAAAATATTTTGGAAGGGAAGTAAGTGGGGGGTTTAATCTGCTTTGCAAGGTTCTCCAGAAGTACAGGAATGATATCCTGACCCCCTCACCCTGGCTAGAATCCTGCCACTGATCAAACAGGTCAGATTTCACAGGCAAGGTAATCAGATAGAAGAAATCTATAGAGCAAGACCAAGCTGGGGGCAGCAGTTGATTTGCTGGAGGGCAGAGAGGCTTTGCAGAGGGACCTCGACAGGCTGGACAGATGGGCAGAGGCCAAGGGCAGGAGATTGAACACATCCAAGTGCCGGGTTCTGCACATTGGCCACAACAACCCCAGGCAGTGCTACAGGCTGGGGTCAGAGTGGCTGGAGAGCGGCCAGGCAGAGAGGGACCTGGGGGTGCTGGTTGATGGTAGGCTGAACATGAGCCTGCAGTGTGCCCAGGTGGCCAAGAAGGCCAATGGCATCCTGGCCTGCATCAGGAAGAGTGTGGCCAGCAGGAGCAGGGAGGTCATTCTGCCCCTGTACACTGCACTGGTTAGGCCACACCTCGAGTCCTGTGTCCAGTTCTGGGCCCCTCAGTTTAGGAAGGATGTTGACTTGCTGGAAGGTGTCCAGAGAAGGGCAACAAAGCTGGTGAGGGGTTTGGAACACAGCCCTGTGAGGAGAGGCTGAGGGAGCTGGGGTTGCTTAGCCTGGCGAAGAGGAGACTCAGGGGTGACCTTATTGCTCTCTACAACTCCCTGAAGGGAGGTTGTAGCCAGGCAGAGGTTGGTCTCTTCTCCCAGGCAACCAGTACCAGAACAAGAGGACACAGTCTCAGGCTGCGCCAGGGCAGGTTTAGGCTGGATGTTAGGAAGAAGTTCTCTACAGAGAGAGTGACTGCCCATTGGAATGGGCTGCCTGGGGAGGTGGTGGAGTCACCTTCATTGGAGGTGTTCAGGAGGAGACTTGATGGGGTGCTTGGTGCCATAGTTCAGTTGTTTGGGTGGGTTGGATTGGTTGATGGGTTGGACGTGATGATCTTGAAGGTCTCTTCCAACCTGGTGTATTGTATTGTATTGTATTGTATTTTTCATTTCCTACCTTAATGCTGAGTTATAGTCAGTCAGTCTTACTTCACAGATCACAAACAAATCTGTAAGCACATGCTTATCTTGCCTATGTTCCAAGATGGCCTTTTATTTAACGGCAAACCTATGTTGAAGTCCTTTCCAAAGCTGCTCTCCTGCATCAGGATCTAACAGTGAATTTGATCTAGAGCCATATGAATAGTAACACTCACGTCTCACTCGTACTGTGTTTTCATGACAAGGAACAAATTTGTTTCTGTAGTTAACTGGACAGCAAATACAATACAATAATACAATACAATACACCAGGTTGAAAGAGACCTTCAAGATCATCAAGTCCAACCCATCAACCAATCCAACACCACCCAAACAACTAAACCATGGCACCAAGCACCCCATCAAGTCTCCTCCTGAACACCTCCAATGAAGGTGACTCCACCACCTCCACGGGTAGCCCATTCCAATGGGCAATCACTCTCTCTGTGTAGAACTTCTTCCTAACATCCAGCCTAAACTTCCCCTGGCGCAGCCTGAGACTGTGTCCTCTTGTTCTGGTACTGGCTGCCTGGGAGAAGAGACCAACCTCTGCCTGCCTACAACCTCCCTTCAAGTAGTTGTAGAGAGCAATAAGGTCACCTTTGAGTCTCCTCTTCTCCAGGCTAAGCAACCCCAGCTCCCTCAGCCTCTCCTCACAGGGCTTGTGTTCCAAACCCCTCACCAACTTCGTTGCCCTTCTCTGGACACGTTCCAGCAAGTCAACTTACGAACAAATGCTTCTGATGGGTTTGGTGTTGCTGACTGGATCTAATTTGAAGAAACCTTGTAAGGACAGCTAGTAAAGAGAGACATTGCCTGCAAAATACACAGCCTGAAATGAACACTGACAGCCTTGAAGTGGGACAGACAGATGGAGTCATGTTTGCCTTTATCAAAAGCACACAGGTCTGATGATTGCCAGAAAAGGAGTAAGTGAGGTGTCAAAATGAGGCAGGCAGTGTGGTCTGTAATATCTGACTGCATTAGCAGTTTATAGACAAAGTTTCACCTTTTCCAACTGGAAAGGTACAGTGATGAGGAGCCCTCTATGGCAGAGATCTCTCCACTTGAAACCCTGCTCAGAAATTCAAAGGAAAAAGCAGTGACTTTATTTACTCAGCACATTTGCTGAGTAATAGTGCGTCTCCCAACTCAAGCCCTACTTCTCCCTACAGCACTCAGCTGACTTAAGAGAGATCAGTAGAACTCAGTGCAAAAGCTTTTACCTCAGAAGAGGCAAAAAGCAGCCGCTTTCTGTTTAGCCTTTCACTATCTGGAGTGGTGTGGAGCTGCATGCCAGAAATTCAGTTGCTTCTCTGCTCAGCGCTCAGCATTTACGGTAAGTAAAGAGACTTGGAGGAGGTCCTTCCCCAGATGTGGACCGGAAGCTGAGCTGAGAAAGAATTTTGTGAGTCATGAACAATGCCTGGAAGCCTTAAAAAAAGAAACAAACACAAAACCCCCCACAAAACAAGCAAACAAAAAGAAAGAAACACCCAGAGTCCTCCCTGCTTTGAAGACATAGCATTCTCCTCAAAAGCATAAGCAGGAACAAAACGTTCCCCTGTAACACACAATTTATGGCTTCATTAGGTACCTTTATCAGTCACCTTCCCATTAATCTTAATTTTTACAATGCTGCCAGATGGCCAGCCCTAAATTTAGAAACTATCCCTGCTCCTCTTGGATGCTGATACATGGTAACACAACAGAAAAGGCTGAGAACAGCAGAGCAGAACACATTGGTTTATGAGAAAACGGTAGCGACACGAAGTCTTGTGTGGTCCAGCTGTGGGTCTGTGCCTGACATGTCTGGCAGCAGGACTGGGCTGCCACATGGGATTATTCACCAAAGTCCAAGTATTCAAAGTCAGTGAAGACATCAGTTGGCTGCCGAGTCCCACAGGACAAAACTCTACGCTCAGTCCTGCTCATCGGGGAGCAGACGGCCTGAGGAACCGTTCGTGCCTGGGAAGAAACCATGCCCTCCCACTCTCCTGAGGTATATGGTCTATATCTTATGGCTTTTGGCCCTGAAACAAATTCAGTATTTATCCTGGAATAGCAGGAAGAAAAGCTATCCCTGGACAAAGGCAAGATCAAGGGCATGCTATCAGGTAAGGGGAAAGCAGCAGCAAACTGACCATCCATAGAGTATCCTTGAGACCATTAGGAGGCCTCCTGATGAAGAAATGTTGAAAGGCTCACGGGCTGATCTAGTCATTGTTTATAGAAAGAAAGCACCCAAAAAGCCACAACCCACCTCCTGTAAGCTAGTCAAAGCTCATGAGACAGTTTTGTTCAATGCTGAGTAAGTTTTATTCATAAATGGATGTTGATATCCTGTTTATTTCACTCAGGAGGGGACTGAGTACTTCTAATCAGGAAAACTATGACAGTATCATGGGGGCAAACAACCAACACTCCATTTTAGCGATTCCTGATGCTCAGCCAAAGAGAAACTCCTTGTCCTTCCTTCTGTCCTAGCTGAATTCCACTGGATTAATATGGATCCCTGTAAAATTATAACCTGCCCTACCTGCAGGAATTAAGAAAGGTTTGAGCTGGACCAGTTTCTATGACCTATATCTCCTAATTTTTTTCCTATTGACCAATGGCCTTGTGTGGAGATGAGGGGAAGAGGACATGGGCATATTTGTTTCAGTACCGTTGCAGGTCAGCTTCCTGATTATTTACAACATCTTATTAAATATATTACAGCATATGGGAAGCCAAGAGGATGAGGAGACTGTTACAGCAAGCTAATTACTGACTCCTAAAGTACTTTTTATGATGTTCATTAAAAGCATTCCATGTGGGCTCCTACCACTAAACACAGCAGACCTAGATTTTGACATGTGAACAGTCTCACAGAAGACAGGGTTCAAAGTCACAGGTCAGCACAGCAGCGCCTGTGGCGCTCAAGCTGCATCTGCAGCGTGAAGAGCACGCTGAAGCATGAGTGAAGAAGAGGGGATGGTATGCAGAGCAACATGGTTGGCAGATGTGGACTCACTGAGACTCTGCTGAGCTAGTGGTCTCAGTTATGCTTGTTGAGAACTCGTTTTCTTGTGCAAGTGTGAACAGCTTTTGTCACTTTACTACTGAAATGACACTAGCTGTCTAACTCCAGCTGTCAAGAACACTCATATGGACCCTTTGGAATCTCCAAGTATAGCAACAGGCTTTTGCATTCTTGCAAGATCTTCATTTTCAGGGCACCAGTTTGCTTACTATGTCTACATATTAATACACACAGCTCTACCTCTATAGCTACACAGAGCTATGGCTATTTGTTTCCTTTCCATTTTCTACTCATGGAGTATTTTGGACACCCTTTTGCTGATTTGCTGGCTCCCTGGGAAACAGCAGGCAAAGAAAGGTTATCTCTGCCTTTCTGTAGTTTTTGTGACTGGGTTTTCATAACTACATTTTGTTATACGTTTTTGTGATAGATTTTTGTGAGTTTTCTGTCTCTCCCGGTCCCTTTTTCATGACACCAAGTCTAATAAAACAAATAGTACCCAGGGACCGACTTCTTGGCATTTATGTATTTCTGCTACATTACAGCTTTTTAGAACTTCCTCAAAGTTTCTTTCTTATGTACCTGTGTTACGTGTGGTAGCTGTAAACTGGGGCAACGGTTGGAGAGCAGCAGATGGGTGCTGAGTTCATGTAGTTCGTGGGCTGATTGCTGGATCCTTCCCCAAGAGGGTCTGTGGCTGTGCCAAGTCCATTCCTTGCTCAAGTATATGGTGTCGTACCGGCCCTGGGACGGTTGGGTACTGGTTGGACTTGACGACCTTTGACGAAATTTCCAGCCACGGTGATCCGCTGGTGCCTCAGGAGCTGCAAAACCGGCACACCTCCAGCTACTGTTTGCAACCCAACAGGCGCAAAGCACCATCCAGCGAAAGCCAGGGCTTCAGCATGGACAGAGGTGGACAACCTGGGCCTGTGAAAGGCTGCCCGAGTGCGTGGGACGAGCGGACAGACCCCCACCGCGGCCCCCGCGGCACTGCCTCGACGCCAGGGCTAACGGTACCGCCGAGAGCCTCACCCCACACAAACAAACACGCTGGGCCCCGCACCAAGCTACTGAGTGGCCTGCGGCCGAATACTGGCGGTGTGTCTGTGCGCCGCGACCTCCAGCGGCCTAGCCCTTGGGGCCCACAGCCCGCCACGTGACGTCAGGACCCCTTCCACCGCGGCAGAGCAGCCCCGGCTCTCAGGGCGAGCCCCGCCCCGAGCACGGACCGGTGCGGAGCCGTGTGAAACGCACCTTTTGCACGAGTCCCGCTCGTCGCGGGGCGGGACTTGCAGAGCAGCGACCGCGGGAGGTGGCGGGGAGAAGCCGAAAGGCTCAGCCAATCAGAGCCGCTGTTCCCAGGACGTCACGAGCAGCCCCACCTTCCCCCTCCGGTAGGGCACGGCAGGGCGGGGAGGCCGCGGCCAATGGGCGGTATCAGGGGGGAGGGGACGCCTGTCGCGAGGGCGTGCGGGCCAATGGCGAGTGAGGAGGGGAGGGGAGGAGGGCGGGTAGAACCATGCGGGGGGCGGTGGCCAATGGGGCGCGGGCGAAGGGGCGTGGCCGTGCCGGCTCGGGTTCCGTGTGGAAAGAGTGAGGGGGCTCGGGTGCAAAGTTTGCTCGCCCAGCGCTTGCCGAGGGAGAAGCGACGGGTCGGCCGGCAGCGGCGGTGGGCAAGGGGCCACATTCACCCTCGGCGCTGCGTCGCACCCGTGGGCTGCTCTCCGCACCAGCCCACGGTTACTCTCCGCACCAGCCCACGGTTGCTCTCCGCGCCTCCACCGGGCCGGTAGCCGCTGCCCCGGCTCGATGTGCGGGGGGATGGCGGCGAAGGGGCCGGGCGGGCCGCGGTGGTGGCAGAACCGTCGGGCGCGGCTGCTGTGCATGCTGGCGCTCACCTTCCTTTTCTTCGTGGTGGAGGTCGTGGTGAGTCGGGTCACGTCGTCGCTGGCCATGCTCTCCGACTCTTTCCACATGCTCTCAGATGTCATGGCCCTGGTCGTGGCGCTGGTGGCCGTGCGCTTCGCCCAGCGCACCCGCGCCACCAAAAAGAACACCTTCGGGTGGGTGCGAGCTGAGGTGATGGGCGCCCTCGTCAACGCCGTCTTCCTCACCGCCCTCTGCTTCACCATCCTGCTGGAGGCCATTGAGCGCTTCACGGAGCCCCATGAGATCCAGCAGCCGCTGGTGGTCATCGCCGTCGGAGTGGCCGGACTCATCATCAACCTGCTGGGGCTGTGCCTCTTCAACCACCACGGTGTCGGGGGCCATGGCCATTCCCACGGCCACGGGCACTCGCACAGCGGCAGGCAGCACTCTCGCAGCGGCTCCAAGACCGAACAGCCACCTGGGGATGGGGAGGCTTCGCTGCACCGGGAGGAGACCAGCACCTTGGTGGAGAACTGCAGCAGCTCCAACGGAGTCAGCCAGGAGAAGTTAGGTAAGTCCTGCGACACCTCTGTCCCATCCCAGGCATACAGGCGTCAGGAAACAGAGATCCCTTCCTTGAGGAAGGTGGCGGGCATCCTGTTCCCACCTGGTGCAAGCTTCCTGGGGACAACTTCTCCTTTCTCCTCGAGAAGGAACTTTCCTACTGGTGCTCTCGGGTACACAGCCATTGCACCTCTACCTCACACCTTTCCTTCGAGTGCTAAAAAGAGTGCCCTAAGTTGTGTGCATGTGTAGCAGACAGATTTGAGTATGAAGGAATCTTAGGGTAAAGCAGTTTACCTTAAAGAAAGCGGATGCTGTTAGAGAAGGCACATGAGAAGTGGTTTTGTGCCTAGCGACAAGCTGTCACAAGACCTTGCCCTAATGCCTTCTGAGCGGGCTGCATATCAAATAGAACACAGCTCACCACCTTGGTCCTGACAGCTGGGTCTCCATTGGGTTGGTTGTTAGCTGCCTGAGAAGCTTCTATCAGTCAATATAATATACTGAAGTGTGGTAATGTCATACATCTTCATGACATCTGCATTAATAGGAAGAAGTCTTGGAAATTGCCAGTTAGAACTGTGGAAGTCAAGCAGCAGGCACTAAATGTGGAGCTCACTGGTGTCAGAGTACATGTGTTGTTTCTTTGGATTAGTTTTCTGTAGCTTTCTGAAGAACACACCTTCCCACTCACTTGCACATTGGGATAAATTTAAAACCTTCCCTTCACAGTTGTGATCAAACTGTCTGTTTTGTGGGAAGGGTTTTGGTTGGGTTTTTTTTCTTTTTAAATGGATCAAGAAACCTGGAGAGTTTCTTTTTGAAGTCACTTGGTCAAAGCTAGGTCCTGTGTCTTAACAGAGTGAAAGGTGAGTAAGTGCAGTTTCTGTACTTTGTACGGCATCCCTGTCACCAAGAGGAAGGTGTTTCAGTCTTCAGAACCTATGTCCCTGCTTTATGTTCAGGGTGACATCAGGAGACCACTCTTCAAGCTTAAATTGAGCTTCAATTGAGCAGAGTGAACTTTGCTGCAGTTTTGGTTTCTCTGTGGTCAGAGCTTTCAGTACACATTTGAGAACATAGCAATTTCTCTCTCACTTTTTTGGCTCTACATTGGGTTTCAAAAGACAGGTTTTGCAGGAGGATGGTGAAGTTCCTCTGAATGCAGTACACAATTTTCTTGACCACTTGGTAAGTTCTTAATATTTAGTCCCAACAAAGGTATCCTAATAATTCATTTCAAACAGCATAAAATTCCCTTAAGCACCAGTCTGGTAATCTGGGCTTGTGGTTTGTTGTAGGGTGGTGAAACACGGTGAAAAGTTGTGCTTTTAGCCAAGCTTTGAACTAGCTCTAGAATAAAATGCTAATCTGTAGCCTGGGTTAAAATGTATAACCTTCTGAGATAACTTGTCTGGAATTTCTCACAGATGTCCTTCTGGCAGTAGCATATGATTTGTTGTGGGTATTTAGGTGGTAGTAGGGCATCATTTTGGTCACAGTGAAACTTTGAAATAAGTTTGTGTTCCCTGCTATGCCCTGTCATGATTATGTAATAGATGGAGTTATTCCTGGTTTACCCATGGAAATGTTACAGGGAAGGGTGCTTGGAGACGTGTGAGAAGCTGCAAGAGTCTAGGTGAAGACAAGCGAAATGACTGAGAGCAGTACTATGCCTTCATTGGAAACTACAAGAGAAGGGTAGACCCTGATACCCTAAGATGGAAGTGGAAGGCTAGTGATAGCCCCAGGGGCTTTGTGCATACACTTTGTGTGTGATTTAAGTGAGCATGTTTCCAGTGGACTTGTGGTAGGCTCCAGGGAGATTGTATCGTGGCCTTTCAGTATTAAAGGGGACCTACAAGAAAGATGGGGACGGTCTTTTTAGTAGGGCCTGTTGTGACAGGACAAGGGGTAATACTTGTAAACTAAAAGAGGGGAGGTCTTGACTAAGAAGGAAGAAATTTTTTATAGTAAGGATGGTGGAACACTGGAAGAGGTTGACCAGAGAGGTGGTGGTAGATGCCTCATCCCTAGAAACATTCAAGGTCAGGTTGGACAGGGCTCTAAGCAACTTCAGTTAAAAACGTCCCTGCTTATTACAGGGGGTTGGACTAGATGATCTTAAAAGCTCCTTCCACCCCAAACCATTCTGTGTTTCTAATTCTTTATCATTAAAAAAAATCTCAAGAACTTTCTGGAGCTGTATTCCTCTTACCCACCCTTACAGATAGGCCCGTCGACTTCCCACGTCTTCTTTTCCCCAAGCACTTGGCGTGCAGCTGAGTGTCACGACTATTACTCTTTCCTTACTTTCATTGTGCACCCTGAGGTCTGAACTCTGTAACCTGAGAGATTTTCCTCTATTGATTTCTCTGGAAAGTTACAGGACTCATATTCAATAACTCCTGGAAGTTGTGTGGAAAATGTAGCTGGAGTTTTAGGACAGACGTGTGATGCATGAGGATGTGAACCTGGGGCTTGGAGCTGACCCACTCAGCTGCCTTCCTTGGAGCCCACCTCTTCTTTATGATCACAGAATTGCAGTCATGAGAGCAGAGTGGCAGAAGCAGCAGGTCATACTAACATGTTAATGTTTACAGAGCTCTGAATTGAATAACCACGGAAGCAGTAAAAGCTCCTCGCTTCAGATTGTCAGGCCAGTGGCCAGTACCCATGGCAATTCTTTAATGCTGGAAGTTTTCTGTCCGAAGAAGAGCTATTGAAGAAAAGTAGGAGGCTGATCAGTTAAAATACTTCCAGTTTAAAACATGAGAAGTGTTCTTCTTTCAAAACCCATTCTCCTATGTAATACTGTGTGCATTTATTCCTATGTAGCTACTTAGGTGTCATGGATTGGTAGTACTGCAAACAGTTTTGACAAGGAGGGTACTAAAATGTTCATTTAGGTATTACATTGACCATGACATGTGGCTCTGGTCAACAACAGCTGTATGTCACCTAAAAGTACTAAAAATATGCTATTAATGTGTTCTAAAATATAATTAACCCTGCTTCAGGGACTTTGAAGGCTTCAGTGATAACTTGCACTGTCCTGTAGTCATGACTGCTGATAAATTCTGCAGTTTAGACCTGAAGGCTCATCTCATTGTGTCTCTCAGTTCTGCTGCCTCTATGTGTCATCTCATAAAAAACTTCCTTTTGCTTGAATGCAGAATTCTTCTGGGACTGAACTACTAAGCCTTTAGAAAACATTACTATAAACCTGTATCCATACAGCTTTTTGAGCTGGCCTGGTAAATTTTAATAGCAATGCAGTCTTGTGGTTTTAGCAAGGTGATTAGTCTTCTGGCTTTTCAAAAGAGGGATCAAATGTAAGTTAGAATAGAATAGAATTAACCAGGTTGGAAAAGACCTTCGAGATCATTGAGTCCAACCTATCACCCAACACCACCTAATCAACTAAACCATGGCACCTAGTGCCTCATCATCCAGTCTCTTCTTAAACACCTCCAGTGATGGTGACTCCACCACCTCCCCGGGCAGCACATTCCAATGGCCAATCTCTCTTTCTGGGAAGAACCTCTTCTTAATACCCAGCCTAAACTTCCCCTGGCACAGCTTGAGACTGTGTCCTCTTGTTCTTGTGCTGGTTGCCTGGGAGAAGAGACCAACCCCCACCTGGCTACTACCTCCCTTCAGGGAGTTGTAGAGAGCAAGAAGGTCTCCCCTGAGCCTCCTCCTTTCCAGGCTAAGCAACCCCAGCTCCCTCAGCCTCTCCTTACAGGGCTGTGTTCCAAATCCCTCACCAACTTTGTTGCCCTTCTCTGGACACCTTCCAGCAAGTCAACATCTTTCCTAAACTGAGGGCCCAAAACTGGACACAGGACTCAAGGTGTGGCCTAACCAGAGCTGAGTACAGGGCAGAATGACTTCCCTGCTCCTGCTGGCCACACTATTCCTGATGCAGCCCAGGATGCCATTGGTCTTCTTGGCTGCCTGGGCACACTGCTGGCTCATGTTCAGCCTACTCTCAACCAGTACCCCCGGGTCCCTCTCTGCCTGGCTGCTCTCCAGCTACTCTGACCCCAGCCTGTAGCACTGCATGGGGTTGCTGTGGCCAGTGTGCAGAGCCCGGCACTCACCTACCTGCCTGCCTTTTCTTATATATCTGTGTAATTCTGCATTTTGTTCAAGGAATGAACAGTGAGTAGTTAAATGGTTAAACAGATGGAAAACATGAAAACATTTTTTTTTCCCAGTAGAATAAATTAAAATGTGGTCATCTTCATGCTTTGTCACTCTGCAGCTTTAAGCTGCAAGTAGAAACATTTGCCTTTTAGACTATCTAGGTCCCTTCTTGGGACAACTGAGTATTTCCCAGCCAGAGAACATGTTTCAGAGTGTTATGGGTAGAGTTGCAGCTTTTGGCTTTTGTACTCAATGTGGCAATGGTAAAGTTGGTTATTCTGGAAATGTGTGATGTTATGACATGTGCCTAATCTTGTTACTCTTTCTTGTCAGGTGATATGAAAGATGACATGACTGACCTACAAGTGAATGGGAACGCTGGCCATTACCCTATGGATGTAGAGGAGGTTGAAGAAGACTCTAGTGCACAGCTTAACATGCGTGGAGTTTTTCTGCATGTTTTTGGAGATGCCTTAGGTTCAGTAATTGTTGTAGTGAATGCTTTGCTCTTTTATGGGTTGTGGAATCCATGCCCCAAAGATGGGCCCTGCTTTAATCCATGTGTCAATAATCACTGCGTGGAAAATGCTACTTTATCCCAAACACTTGGCAGAGCAAACAGTTCTGAGCAAGAGAGCGTTACAGTGGCTGGGCCATGCTGGTTGCTGTATTTAGATCCTGTCCTTTGTCTGATCATGGTTTGTATCCTCCTTTACACAACTTACCCATTACTTAGGGAGTCAGCCCTTATACTTCTGCAGACTGTTCCCAAACAAATAGACGTGCATTCTTTGAACTCAAAATTGCGTACGCTTGAAGGAGTTGAAGCAGTCCACGAATTGCACATCTGGCAGCTAGCAGGCAGTAGGATCATTGGCACTGCTCACATAAAGTGTCCTGACCCTTCCACCTACATGATGGTGGCCAAGCGCATCAAAGAGATCTTTCATGACGAAGGGATTCATGCGACGACCATTCAGCCCGAGTTTGCCAGCGTCGGCTCCGAGTCGGGGAGAGGGAAATGCGAGTTTCCCTGCAGGACACAGTGTGCTTTGAAGCAGTGTTGTGGAACAGGGGAAGATAGTACTGCAAAGAAGACAGAAAAATCTTCGTCAATTAGTATCTCCTGTTCAGAAGTTGTCACTGATATTCCCAAAACCAGGAGGACTAAGTCGGAGAGCATCCCTTCAGTTAAGCTAGAGGCAAACACCGATCAAAACGAGCAGTTTGAATCATCTTTGTAAACTCCCTGAACGGTGCTACCTGAGTTTTGGTGACTTTGACAACAGCTGTGTTGCAAGAGGAAGAGACAGACGTCTGAGATGCAATTTTGCCAAGTAGTGTAATTGCTGAAGTCCTTGTTCTTGTCATATTGCTAAATCTAGAATGCTTGTTTCAAAGAACATAATGTCACTGTCATGATACAATGTGTTTGTGTTGACTGTGAGACAGACAGAAAGTACACCGATGCTGTAACAACTCGTGACACACAGTTTCAGCGTTGCAGCAGTGCTTCGAATGACAATACTCTTTTTTTTTTTGTTGTTCCAGGGAAAAGGTGTTTGAAGGATGTAGGAACTCGATTTGTGTTACAGACTTCTTGGACCTAACCTTTCCTTTAATATTTGATTTGTAGATACTCTTTAATATATTGTTTATTTAGAAGCCTTGAGGAAACCAAAGTTCATAGAACATTTTTAAAGATATAACTACTTAAAACTGGAAACCACTGCAGTTTCACCTATTTTTCTTAAGTCTATATAACAATAAATGTGAAAGCTTTTCTAATAACTTTATTGTATAGCATATTTTAAAGAGAGCATCATATGATTGTTAGAATTTGTCCCCACTTTTTCTGCTAAGGTAGAGAGGTGATTAGAATCAACTGCTTGTGAAAATACCAGATGTGAAAGGTTTGGTTCCCCCTCCCCTCCCCCCATCAGAATGGAAGTTCAAGCTGCTGTGTATTGTTCTGTAATCAAGACCTGGGACTGGATTTTTCTGGTGGGTTTCCTTATTTCCAAGTTGTGTCTGCTCATAGAAGTCTTCAGAATCTAAGAAATGAAGAGATGTACCTTCACTTTTAACTGATGCTCAGTTTACTGAGATGACAATGAGCTATGTCAGTAAGTACTCTGTTGGGGAAGGTCTGCCAAGCACAGACTGTGTAATTCATGCTTTCGGGCATCACCAGTAGCCTCCGTAACAAGTCATTCAGAGGTGCATTTCACTCGTAGCTAAGTGTATCTTTAAGCATTTGCAGTGACTGCAGTCCTGGTCTCAGCTGTGTCCTCAGGAACCTGCCACTGACTATTAAGGAAATGGGGCATGGAGTTGGATTTTAATTGGCTTTGTTTCACACTTTGAGATGTTTATGTATCGCTAATTTCACTTACCAAGTGTCCAAATCTATGGTTTAAGCTATTAGCTGATTGACAACTGGCTCTAAAGCTGTTACAGTATGCTGCTGACTCACACCGTAACAGAGGAGAAACTGGCCTGTAGATAGTGTGAATTTGGCAGAGACTAGTTGAGAGTTGGAAGATAAAACATACAAGCAATCTAATCTAAACCCCTGACCCTTTCAGTCCACCCTGAAGTTATGCATGGGAAATAATGCCTTGTGATTTAATTGACTGCTCTTATGCTCAGAACTGGAGAAATAACTGAGATCTTCCATTGTTTGTTCGATGACTCTGGACATGATAAACACTCTGCCTCAGTTTCCCTCTCTTAAAATGGGGATAATACCTAGCTCACAGGGGTGTTGTGAGGCTTAATTCTCATGTGAAGAGCTCTAAGATCTGTTACTGGAAGACACTGGAAGGAGTATAAGATACTAAATTGCACGTTCTTCTGCAAATTCATTGCAATAGCTAGGCACAACAGAGGGAGCTGAGGATAGTTTGGGCCTTATGAGATTCTTTCATGCTGTGGTTTTCAGGTTTTTAACAGTATTTAAATGTAGATCTATTTTTTTTTTTTTTTTCTCTTTTCAATGTTTTGTTAGTGAAGGGAGTGTAGCTTTGCCTCCAGATATAGAACATCTTGCTAGTTTGCATTTCTAAGACATGTCTTGTAAAATAATTGCTCCTAAGTAGTTCAGTCTGCTGCTCATCAGACCTGGATTGGCTCGGGTCGTGTCAGTAGTCTTACCCAACTTCTCAGCAGAGCATTACAGTCAACTCTCGATTGTCCATGGGTGGATTACCAGTGTTGTATATCAGCAAGACCAGCTCTGTATTGGATGCCAGTGTATTGGACAAATGCTATGTGCCAAAGCATTGGAAAAGCAGAGGAGCTCAGCTGAGTTTCATGTGAGCCCACTCTCTCACAGGGTTCGTTGGCTTGGGTGCAGCACAGCACTGCCCAGTTGGTTTCTTGCCTCTTGGCTGTTCAGATGTATTCACAGAAAGCTGTGGTGTATGGATGGGTCGATTGAGCTTTGTGCTTGCTTGGGGATGTTGGTGGTTCACAGCCACCAGCATGACTCACCTTTTTTCTGTGTTTATTTCCTTGTTGTATAGTCTCATAAACTAACTTAAATAATATAGTATTTATATATGTTTTTGTTTTGTCTGAATTATCTTAACTCTTTCTCCTGTTACCTGTATATGATCTAGAGTTGACTGTTAAATGAGACATTGTATGAGACTACATTTGCAGAACATGCTTACTACTGCTAGTATACTACAAAGTATTAACCAAATGAATGTTGAAATTAACAGAGTGTTTTGTTTTTCAGTGTGTATCTTTGCTTTTTATGGCTAAACTTTCACTAATTACTTTGCTTACTAGTTTAAAGTTGGTCTCAGTTGTTAGTGTGAGTTGATGAGGTCCTGCTGTATTATCAATAATGCACCATAGAACTGCTGTTCTTTATTTAAAATAAACAACAAGAAACACCCCAAGACACACCATAGTAGCACTGAGAAGCCTGACTTCTCACCTGTTGCTCCTATACAAAGAGAGTAACTAGTGAGTCTTGACAGTTGCCAGCGCTGGCTAATGCTCTCAGTAAGTGCATCTGAGTGGATGGAGTGGTAGTCACCAATTCCATTGGAACTAGTAAATCTTTTGGGTTTTGCAGCAGAAGTCATATTTTTCTATTTCTGTGTCCATTGCAGGCAATGGCTAGCTGAAACAAAAAAGTCTCTCCCCTGTGTTATTTTTGTTATCAGGTTAGGATGCAGATGTGATGGTGATGGGAGGAGAAGGGAGGAGTTGTGTGGCCTCTCCGCCGTGTGGCATGTGCAGCACCAGCTGGTGGTGATGGGGCCCTTCAGTCTCATTAGCCCTCGGTGGTCACTTCCCCGAGAGCACCTAGTGAAGCGAAGGTGGTGGCTGTACAGAAGCAGGAATACGATTCTTGTGTTTGTTCTCAACTGTATGAGACCCAGCTGTAGCCTGCTAGCTTGTGATATAGCTTGATTTCATTCAACCTGATCTGTCTGTGAGTACACAATTCCAGAACATGCAGAGCACTCAAACACACTGCACAGACTCTGTTGGTTTGGTTTTGTTTCGTTTGTTTTCCACAAAGCATGAAGCTAGTGAATCTCATGTAAGTGAACACTGCAGTGGTGGGGAGCTGATTGTATTGTGTATCACATTTCTGAATTTTTAAAATAAAACCCCCAAACAACGACCCAAACCCACTGATTTTTAAAGCAAAATGTTTGTATTTCGGTGTCGAGATTCTTTGTGCTTCTGATTAAATGCATCGGCTTTCTACACTCAGTGCATGTCTCATCATGCTATTTTAGAATCACTTTTGTCTCCTCACCCAAGGTGCAGTGGAGAACTAATTTAGGCACTCAGTGGGCTAGGGAGTACCTTGAAGCTTTACTTTTTAGCAGAGGAAATTGCTTCTGTGGAACCCCTTATCAACAGGGGAACTGCACCAGGGGAAGTTTAGGCTCGAGGTAAGGAGAAAGTTCTTCACCGAGAGAGTGATTCGCCATTGGAATGTGCTGCCCTGGGAGGTGGTTGAGTCGCCGTCCCTGGAGGCGTTCAAGAGGGGACTGGATGTGGCACTTGGTGCCATGGTCTAGTCGTGAGGTTTGTGGTTACAGGTTGGACTCGATGATCTTCGAGGTCTCTTCCAGCCTTGGTGATACTGTGATACTGTGATTTTAGCTTGATTGCTCTCAGCACCTATTCTTGGCTTTTAGTAATAGCTGTTGTTGCTGCATCATGGTATTTGGTGTGAACATACACTTGGTTGTGCAAAAGGCAAAACTAGCCCCAGCCTATGACTCCCAAAAGTCATGGCCAGGCCTCAGTCCTGCGCTCGTGAATAGTTTCGTCAGGCTAACGAGTAGTTACTTGCATGCAAGGAATTAATTGTGGGAGAGAATCCAAAGCTTCTGCCAGTGTAGCCTGGCTTTTGAAGAACAGCTTTGGGGATGTATTAAAACAAGGATTGCTGTAGTGTTTCTAAATTTGCTGCAGAAATGCTGTCTGTTAGGACTCCAGGCTTTACTCCTTCCCCCCCATCCGGCTAAAAGAAAGAGCAGAAAGCTGTGCTTTATTCTTAGTGCCTGTGGGGGCTAAAGCCTCACACCACTACGTAACTGAAGGTCCCAAGACTCGGCTGGCAAGTTTAGCTAAACTGATGTTGCTGTTTCCTGCTGAAATTTGGCCATCTGATTTTTTAATTACTTTTTTTTTAATTGAATCTGCCCAGTGGAATTGGGGGAGGAGGGCTAAAGATTCTTGCCATTCTCCCTCCCCTGCTTTGACTACAGTTTCTAATCTCTTCGGCTATGGAGAGCCCATGGGGGTGAATTTTTGCAGCTAGAGTTCCACATGGAGGGAATGGGGAATTCTGCTAACTATATATAAAAGCATATAAATACGCTCTGACTATTTCAGTTGCATAGCATAGCATCAGTTACAGCCTTTTTTGGTATGCATTTAAGTTGTTCAGCTCTGGAGTAGCTTCAGTTTTTTTCTTTCTTTGCTGGGATGGAAAGAGGTGGAGGCTCCATGTGCCTGAACTCAGGCCAGTCTTGACAATTTTCCAAAGCAAACCTAGCTTTGCTGATAACAGTTGGTCTGATCAGTCCTTATGACCCTTGCTTTGTGTGGTTAGCTTTCCCTGAGGTACAGTACCATGTTCTAGTAGGCTCACGTTTATGGTGGGGTTTCTTTGCATTCACCAGGTCACCTACGTAGTTGAAGAGCAGAACCACAGCACTGAAAAATACCTTTGATCTACACGGATCTACAAAGCACATGGGATTAAAACCTTTATATCCTGGGTCCTATTCCTGAAAAAATGTTGAAATATCACAGAATCACCAAGGTTGGAAGAGACCTCAAAGATCATCAAGTCCAACCTGTCACCACAGACCTCATGACTAAACCATGGCACCAAGTGCCACGTCCAGTCCCCTCTTGAACACCTCCAGGGATGGTGACTCCACCACCTCCCCGGGCAGCCCATTCCAATGGCTAACAACTCTCTTAGTGAAGAATTTTCTCCTCACCTCCAGCCTAAACTTCCCCTGGTGCAGCTTGAGAGAAATACAGATGGCATTGCTGGTGTTTGTTGTTGATATTTCTTTTTGCTTCCTTTTAACATCATGTAGTGATGTAGTGTGTTTGTTTGTTTGCTTAGTTAAGTTTTACAGTCCTGATAAAATAATGGAGCTCTTGAGTGTCAAATACTTTTAGTGGGGATTTCTTTCCCAGGTCAGTGCCTGGGAAGAAATTTGACTAGTAGATATTCAGTTCCCAGAACCTCAGAAACAAGTACAAAGAGCACAAGCAGAAGAGGAGGTTAATAAATGGGTTGTAAAGTGGTGGCCTCTAACTGTCTGGGTTCCCAGGTGCAGTTAAAAGAATAGCTGCTCAGTTCTAGGCTGCCTGACCACCTCAAGGTCTGGATGCAGCACCCACAAGAACTCATTCTTGCTGCTTTTGCATCAGAGGCTTTGATCTTTGGAGGTCACTTCCAACCCCTCCCATTCTGTGATTCAATGCAGAGGAAAAGGGCAGGATGGGAGTGAATCATAGAATCAATAAGGTTGGAAAAGACCTCAAAGATCATCGAGTCCAACCTGTCACCCAAGACCTCATGACTACTAAACCATGGCACCAAGTGCCACATCCAATCCTTTTTTGAACACCTCCAGTGACTATAACTCCACCACCTCCCTGGGCAGCATGTTCCAATGGCTAACAACTCTCTCTGTGAAGAACTTTCTCCTCACCTCCAGCCTAAACCTCCCCTGGTGCAGCTTGAGACTGTGTCCTCTTGTTCTGGTGCTGGTTGCCTGGGAGAAGAGACCAACCCCCTCCTGGCTACAACCTCCTTCAGGTAGTTGTAGACAGCAATAAGGTCTCCCCTGAGCCTCCTCTTCTCCAGGCTAAGCAACCCCAGCTCCCTCAGCCTCTCCTCACAGGGCTGTGCTCAAGGCCTCCCCCAGCCTCATTGCCTTTCTCTGGACACATTCAAGAGTCTCAATGTCCTTCTTAAATTGAGGGGCCCAGAACTGGACACAATGAAGCTGTGTCTGACTCCAGGCAAGTTTTCAGCGGGAACCTTCTCAGTCTGATCTCTTGGTAACCCAAACCTGGCATGATATCCTTGCCATCAAAACTTTGGTTAGCATTTGTATCTATGTTTGGTTTTTTTTTGTGTTGCTTTATTTTCTTTTATCCCTTGTGATAATCAACACAAACCTTAAAGTAGTGCTCAGCCCAAATTGTAACCCCCGCCCCCATCACCCAAGCTCCATGTCTAGTCATAGATTTGGTAGGCATCCCAGCATTTCTCTCACACCAGCTAGTGCAGCTAAGAATAGCCATGGTGATGCTATGGAACAGGATGTGCAACCTGCTGGGTTTCCTGTGCTTGTGCTTATGTTGCTGGCCTGGGCTGAGGCTTGTCCTCCTCCATGTTCTCTGCTAGTGCCGCTGGACTCACCAGGTGAATTTGTTAGATTTGTGAAGTTAGGTTTGCTGTGGGTTGGCCTACATTTGGTGCAGCTACATTCTGCAGTACAGGAGAAACCTCACGTGAGTGAGATCTTCACTTGCTGCCAGACTTCCTGCTTTAGGGTACAGCTGCTGAGTGCAAACATTTGCTGCTGGCTCACTGCAGACAGTGGCAGATGAGGGCTGCAGCTTGCCGGTTGGTTTGCTGTTACTGTGTCGCCCCTCTAGGTGAGAGCACAGCTCAGCAGGTGTGCAGCGAATACAGCACCGTGAGTCTCAGCAGGTTACTGGGTCCTGGGTGCTTATCCTACCCTGGTGCTCATACCATAGTTTAGGAGTACAACACTCCTACAGATAAATGCTGCACATCTTGCTACACCCTTGGGATTTTTTACAGTAAGCAGCATTGCCTGGAGACACAGCCCTGAGGTGTTTTAGGACTCTCATCCCAGGCAGCTGCAGACAAACAAGCTCATTTTCTCTTGAGAAAGGGATTATATGAATTAACAAAGATTGCGGTGATAATTTTCACTGGTATTTTTGTAGCCACGGAGGAAAGTTCTCACCCAAGTGCATGAGACTGGCTCTGCATGCTTCCAGCTGAGTGCAAGGAGGGGTTGGGTTAAAATACCAGGTAAAAATCCAGGCTCAAGCAAGTTCATCCCTAGTAGCACAGGTCTTAGGGCCTGGCCTGCATCAGGAACAGTGTGGCCAGCAGGAGCAGGGAGGTCATTCTGCCCCTGTACACTGCACTGGTTAGGCCACACCTTGAGTCCTGTGTCCAGTTCTGGGCCCCTCAGTTTAGGAAAGATGTTGAGTTGCTGGAAGGTGTCCAGAGAAGGGCAACAAAGCTGGTGAGGGGTTTGGAACACAAGCCCTATGAGGAGAAACTGAGGGAGCTGGGGTTGCTTAGCCTGGAGAAGAGGAGGCCCAGGGAGACCTTATTGCTCTCTACAACTCCCTGAAGGAAGGTTGTAGCTAGGAGGGGTTGGTCTCTTCTCCCAGGCAGCCAGCACCAGAAGAAGAGGACACAGTCTCAAGCTGTGCCAGGGGATGTTTAGGCTGGCGGTTAGGAAGGAATTCTACAGAGAGAGAGTGACTGCCCATTGGAATGTGCTGCCCAGGGAGGTGGTGGAGTCACCATCATTGGAGGTGTTAAGGAGGAAACTTGATAGGGTGCTGGGTCCCATGGTTTAGTTGATTAGGTGATGTTGGATGATAGGTTGGACACAATGATATTCTATTCTATTCTATTCTATTCTATTCTATTCTATTCTATTCTATTCTATTCTATTCTATTCTATTCTATTCTATTCCATTCCATTCCATTCCATTCCATTCCATTCCATTCCATTCCATTCCATTCCATTCCATTCCATTCCATTCCATTCCATTCCATTCCATTCCATTCCATTCCAATCTATTTAGACTTTCAAGGCATGCTCTTTTGAAGGTGTTTGCTCTTATCATGTTGCTGTTCAAAAAAGGAAAGGAGGAATTGTGTTTCATTATCAGAAGGATTAGTAGCCAGCTTTGGTGGCTGTGTTTCCAGTTTTCCTGAAATCCTCTCTATGCAGAGTGGATGCACAGCGGAGACACTAATGAGTTAGTCAGTGAGCTGTTGCTAAAAGGAGGTGTTTGGCACAGCTTGCAAGTGGAATGACACTTGGCACCACGATGTCCCAATTACCTTTTCTTTTTAAGGAGTGGGAAAACTACAGAAACTAAGTATTAAATCAAGCTGTGTGGGCAGAGCTCCTGTACCAGAACGATGCTGGTGGCACAGTTGCCAGCCATATGTGAAAAGCTCAGAGCATCACCCAAGACAAATGTGTTATTCCAAATCCCAGTAACATTTGCTCAAAACTTTTGGTAAGGTTTTTTTCCCTTTGTGTGTCCAGAGACATTTAGCCACACAGCTTAAACAACTCAATACTGATTCACCTTGCATTGCAACAGCGTGCTTCTCTGGATAAAAATAAATGGATGTGCCATTGAACCCAGCATTTAGAATAGAACCCAGCATATAGGGTAGGATAGGATAGGGTAGGATAGGATAGGGTAGGATAGGGTAGGATAGGATAGGATAGGATAGGATAGGATAGGATAGGATAGGATAGGATAGGATAGGATAGGATAGGATAGGATAGGATAGGGTAGGGTAGGGTAGGGTAGGGTAGGGTAGGGTAGGATAGGACAGGGTAGGATAGGATAGAATAGAATAGAATAGAATAGAATAGAATAGAATAGAATAGAATAGAATAGAATAGAATAGAATAGAATAGAATAGGTTGGAAGAGACCTTCAAGATCATCACATCCAACCTATCATCCAACACCACCTAATCAACTAAACCATGCAACCAAGCACCCCATCAAGTCTCCTCCTGAACACCTCCAATGATGGTGACTCCACCACCTCCCTGGGCAGCCCATCCCAACGGGCAATCACTCTGTGTAGAATTCCTTCCTAACCTCCAGCCTAAACATCCCCTGGTGCAGCTTGAGACTGTGTCCTCTTGTTCTGGTGCTGGCTGCCTGGGAGAAGAGACCAACCACCACCTGGCTACAACCTCCCTTCAGGTAGTTGTAGACAGCAATAAGGTCACCCCTGAGCCTCCTCTTCTCCAGGCTCATCAACCCCAGCTCCCTCAGCCTCTCCTCATAGGGCTTGTGTTCCAAACCCCTCCCCAACTTTGTTGCCCTTCTCTGGACACGCTCCAGCAAGTCAACATCCTTCCTAAACTGGGGGCCCAGAACTGGACACAGTACTCAAGGTGTGGCCTAACCAGGGCAGTGTACAGGGTGCCACTGCCCTTGTGTGCCCTTTCTAAAATTATCTGTGAAAATGAGGGAATGTCAAAGTGTTTCTCTACTGAAAGCTATTTGGATACCAAAGTCTACAGCTTCTGCCCTCGGTCAACAAGAGGCTGTTTGTCTCGCTTGCAGTGCTCCCGGTCACAGGCGCGTTGCAAGACCAGCGCCAGACGTGCTCTCGGTTGCTAGCTCTGCCCAGACAGTTTTCCTAGCTATTACTGCATGTTTGGGAGTTTTGCAACACAAAAAAAGGGACAGGCCCTGGAGCTCTTCAGGGGTTGGTTGGTTGGTTGGTTTGCTTAAGAATGGAGAATTGGATCTGTGAGGTTATGCTAGTTTTGGTGGGACAGAATCACAGATCAGCCACGGGCTGCAGGCTGTTAGCAGTTCTGAGTCTGCCAGGACAGCTGACTGGAATTGGCTCAGAAGTGTATTGCAGACTATGAGCATCACACTCAGTATAAAGGAGGAAGTTTGCTGAGGAGAGGAAGTCTCCTGCTTGAGCTTCCTGCTTTGGCTCATTTGTACCCCTTTCCTGTCCTTGAGGACTGTCTTCCTGGAGTCCTGTGACTGCTGTGCTTTAGCTGGCTGGAGCATAGCTGTATGTACAATACATACTTATTCACATTGGTATTACTTTGGCTATTTCATTAACTCTGTTTTCATTTCCACTTGTGGGGTTTCTCTCCTTTTCCTGATTCCCCTTCTCCAGTGATCAGGAGTCATCAGGTGACAGAACAACAGATATGGGCTAAAGGTAGACAGTGCTCTTTGCCAAAACTTTCAGCTCTGATAGTATTAGGAAGGCAGATCCCTTCTTGTGTGGTGGCCACTCTGGTTAGCAGAGGGCAAATAAAATTATGGTATCAATGAGAATGATGAGCAGTGGAGTATGAATGGACTTTGCTTTTTGACTGGCTATAATTTGTCATCCTCTGAAGCTCTTGTGATGGTGGTAATTATGTCTACCTGTAATGGTGGTAATTATGTCTGCCTCTATAGCTTTGCTGTGCTGAACGATTTATTACTGTGAGACCCACATGTGATACCTGTGGAAATCAAAGTTAAAGACATGGGAAAAGGAAATGCTTGCAGAGATCACAGCTGAAACCGAGAACTTAATCTTTCCAAGGCTGAGAAGGTAGCCAGTGTGATCTCAGCTGTTTGGTCAGGAGAAGATAATGCAAAGTACCAAGCTTAGCAGGCTGCCATAAACATGGCAGAAAAGCAGGTAACAGTAGTGGGTTTTTCACACCTGAACATCTGAGAAGCACCAAGTATTAAGTGTGAAGCATGGCAGAAGTAATATATGCATGCAGGCTTTGTTCCTGACAACAGCTAAAATCTTGACAGAGCAGTATTTCTCCAAATGACTTAAGGTAAAATAAGATGTAGAGTCCTTGTGCAACATGGAGTTCCCTTTTGAAGCATCAGTTTGGAGGCAAAAAGCCATTGGTCTGGGCTAGGCCAAAATTTGCCTAAGCAAGGGTGGACTGCTGCTCTTTTCTGTTCCTCTTTCTCTCTAAAGCTTACCCTAAAATTACAAATCTGAGGTTAATGCAGTTCATCTGCAGCTAATGAAACCAGCTGAGTTTTAGTAGCACTTGTTTTGATGATCACAGGATGCTAGGGATTGGAAGGGACCTCCTGCCAGAGCAGGAGCATAGAATCCAGCACAGGCCCCCAGGAATGCATCCAGATGGGTCTTGAAACTCTGCAGAGATGGAGACTCCACAACCTCTCTGGGGAGCCTGCTCCAGTGCTCTGTGACCCTCACAGTAAAGCAGTTCTTCCTTGTGTTGAGGTGAAATCTCTTGTGCTGTAGTTTATATCCATTACCCCTTGTCCTATTACAGGGTGCAAGTGAGCAGAGCCTGTCCTCTTCCTCCTGACCCCCAGCCCTCAGATATTTATAAACATTTATTAAATCCCCTTCTCAGTCTTCTCTTCTCCAGACTATGCAGCCCCAGGGCTCTCAGCCTCTCCTCACAGGGCATGTGCTCCAGCCCCTTAATCATCCTGGTAGCTCTCCATTGGACTCCCTCCAGTAAATCCCTGTCCCTCTTGAACTGGGGAGCCCAGAACTGGATGCAATATTCCAGGTGAGAACCTCCCTCAATCTGCTGGACACACTCCTCCTAATGCACCCCAGGATCCCATTGGCCTTCTTGGCCACCGGGGCACATTGCTGTCCCATGGATAACTTGTTATCCACCAGGACTTCCAGGTCCTTCTCCACAGGGCTGCTCTCCAGCAGATCCCCTCCCCACCTGTACTGGTGCAGTTCATTATTCCTTCCCAGATGCAGGACTCTGCACTTACCATTGCTGAACCTCATTAGGTTCCTCTTGCCCAGCTCTCAGTCTGTCCAGGTCTCACTGGATGCCCTCACATCCTTCAGCTGTATCAGCCAAGCCTCCCAGTTCGGTATCACCAGCAAGCTTGCTGAGCAGACTCTCTGTCCCCTCATCAATGTCATTGATGAAGGTGTTGAACAGCACTGGACCCAGCACTGATCCCAGGGGGACTCCACTAGTTACAGCTCTCCAGCTCTAAGTTAGAGAAATATTTATATGCCTTGAAAGTTCAAATGCAAGTACTTTTGAATACTACTGAGGCTGTTTTAAATGCTTCTCTCTGTAACATGTCTCACAATCAACAACACCACCAAAAATAGTTACTAATTCTGTATCCTTGTTTCTAATCCAGGTAGTTGACAGAAAGGAGAAATAAACTTGCTGTTACAAGGCAAATTTTTACAGGCATGGTATCTGTTAAAAATCAGCTAGAAAGAAAGGCTTCACAAAATTTGAGCTAATTACACAACCTTGGTAGCAGGTCACTCACCACTAACGTGTACTTTAGCCCTGGGCAGAGCTCTGAGGGGCTGTGGAACATGGTGTGAGAGCAGGGGCCACAGCCACAAAATTGGGTGGAAAAGTATTTGCTTGAGCTTCACAAAGGAAAAACTGCTCCAGTGATAAATAAGACAAGGATGCAAACCCTGCAGAACTAGATACTGGACATGTGATGGTGACTTTATGCAAGGAATAATAGATTAAATTCTGTCTAAAGCAATGTTTCCTCTGGCCAGGTACAGTAGGAACAAGTGGAGAACATGACAGAAACATAGAATCAACAAGGCTGGAAAAGACCTCAGAGATGATCAAGTCCAACCTGTCACCCAACACCTCATGACTGCTAAACCATGGCACCAAGTGCCACGTCCAATCCCCTCTTGAACACCTCCAGGGACGGTGACTCCACCACCTCCCTGGGCAGCACATTCCAATGGCGAATCACTCTCTCGGTGAAGAACTTTCTCCTCACCTCCAGCCTAAACTTCCCCTGGTGCAGATTGAGACTGTGTCCTCTTGTTCTGATGCTGGTTGCCTGGGAGAAGAGACCAACCCCCACCTGGCTACAACCTCCCTTCAGGTAGTTGTAAAGAGCAAGAAGGTCTCCCCTGATCCTCCTCTTCTCCAGGCTAAACAACCCCAGCTCCCTCAGCCTCTCCTCACAGGGCTGTGCTCAAGGCCTCTCCCCAGCCTCGCTGCCCTTCTCTGGACACCTTCAAGAGTCTCAATGTCCTTCTTAAATTGAGGGGCCCAGAACTGGACACAGATGTTTCTGGACTGTCTATCACTCATTATAAATAATTATAGAATCAATAAGGTTGGAAGAGACCTCAGAGATCATCAAGTCCAACCTGTCACTCAGCACCTCGTGACTGCCAAACCATGGCTCCAAGTGCCACATCCAGTCCCCTCTTGAACACCTCCAGGGATGGTGACTCTACCACCTCCCTGGGCAGCACATTCCAGTGGCCAATTAATCTTTCTGTGAAGAACTTTCTCCTCACCTCCAGCCTAAACCTACCCTGATGCAGTCTGTTCAGGATTTTAACGTAATCTGATCATCCTGGTCTTCAAACAATTTTGTTGTTTGAAACACTTTGATGGGTTCTTTCTGAAGGAGATTGTCTTCACTGAACTGGCTTGAGAGTGTCATGCCACCACCATGTGTCCAGGTGTCAAGTGCTGGCTGCCACAACCACTCTGTGTGCTACAAGTGCTACAGCCACTCTGTATTTTCCTGTGATCAGCAAGAATGAAAGACTCTGAAAGACTCCATGTTGATGGAGAGTATGAAAGACCTGGAAATGTGGAAAGAAATCTGCTGAAGATGAGGCTAGATTAATTCTCAACACCTGTAACCTTCTTTAAGAAAGGGATTTTCCTTCTGTGAGCATGATTAATCACAAAGGTTTTCAGAGGAAAATAAGTTAAGGTTCACTGAAATTTCACTGAGGCTACTTACTAAGAGTCTAAGAGGGCTGTTTACTAAGTAAATTGAGTAGAGTCATAATGATTGTTGGAGAAGCCCTCAGCAGCATGTTTGGTATCTCCTAGCATCTGTGATAAATAGGTTATAGACATGAGGACATGCCTTGGTGCAGGTTTGGGAACTCTTGAGGGGGTGAAAAGCACCCTGGGCAGATGGGGCTGTGACCTCTGTCATGCTTTTAATTGTTCAAACATCACTAGCTAACTTGTAAAGAAATAGGAAGTGCTCTCTGAGGCTAGGAAATGTGATCATGGTTCTCTAAGTGGTTTCATTTGTATCTATATAGACTTTGGTTTCCTCAAAGTTAAAATCTCATTTTAAGGATGACCTCAGAAACAAAGATGTGAGGCATCTTGTGGAAGTCTCATGGGCATCCAGCAAGACTACAGCTGTGCTGGGGAAAGAAGCCCTCCTCCTGTTGACTACCCCCAGGCAGACCCAACGTGACAGGTGGAAAACCAGCTGTGCTCTACCAGTTTTGGGACCATAGCACATGGCTACAGGCCTCACGTCAGACTGCAATCGCCTTGCACAGCTGCAATCCCTGTGTACAGCTGTGCTGGGGTGGCCCTGGGCAGGTGCAGAGGGACTGATTACAGGGTCTTGGCTGGGGTGCTGAGGGCAGCCCCATGTCTTATCTCACAAAACAGTCCAGCACCGCCCTGCCTTTCCCCTGCGCAGCCCAACAGCCTGGGGATGATTGTGCTTAGGCTTGAGCAGGCTCTGACCAGCACCACTGTGACACCTCACCGGCTTCTGCGTACAACAGCAATTCACTGAGCTCTCTGCCATCGCTCACTCACCCAGCAAGTTTCAGCCCTGCCCTGCGCCAGTGACTGCCCTGGGCATTGCCCATGCAATCAGTCCTGCTTTCTCCTGCTGATAAGTCCCTGCCTAGAGCTGCCAGCCACCCTGCTGCCACTGCTCTTGAGCGCAGCACGCAGCACAAACCAGCGCAAAGGGGGTTTGTGGCACGCAGACCGACAGCGAGGCTTGGCACGAGGCTTCTGCACACCCCCAACAATGTGAGTGATTGCCCTGCTGCTGTAAACCACACTGTGTCCGGATGCAATCGCTCTGACCGCAAGCACCTGACCGCAGCGTCCCAGCAGAGCCGAAGTTGCCACCACGGGGAGCGAAGAGGCGGTGGCCACCGGCGGGGAAATGGACCTCTAACGAGACCCACAATGGGCCATTAACTTCTGACCAGGTTTTAGAGGTGGCAGACAGCTTTCCTGTTGGGCAAACCTTAAGAAGGAAATAACTGTCTCCAAACATCCAGGGGCGACAGGGAGTTCAGCGCAGAGTTAGCTGTGAACTCCACAGCTTGAGCCGCGCCGTACAATGCAGCCACCTCCCATGTGCGGACAGGCCGGCATTGGAGCTGCAGGGAGCTGCCCTTATTTATTTGTTCGTACCACACAAGCTGAGACAAGGGCTGTGTTTTATGTTGCTCTGCAGGAAGGTGATAAAGTGCCTGGGAGCTGCTGAAAACCATTCACCACCAAATTCAAAGGGAAAGGCCTTTTCTTGTGTCTTGCCAGGAGAGCCAAGCGATGCTGGAAAAGCAGGGAACACTGAAGCAGCACTTAGCAGCATGGCAGGAGGCACTGGAGCAATTCTGCTGGCTTGTTTTGTTGCTGTTTGGTTTTGTTTTTTCCTCCCTCAACGATTTTTACTCCGCCTGTGGCTAGGGAATCGATAGCTCTTTGCCACCGATAAATATTCCCGGCTTTTATATGATGGTGTATTCCAGGGTGAAACAAATTACTGGTGTGACTGCTGCCCTTTTGTGCTTAAGCTAATCCTGTGTGTCTGAATGGAAACTCAGAGAGAGACTCCTGAGCTGGGCTTCCAGGTGACAGCAGATTTAACAAGGATAAAAACACCAAGTCACTCAGCTTGTCGCTGATCTCTTTTCTTCCATTGAGCCAAAGCAGAGGCCGGGGCACGCTGTGTGAGCAGTCTGGATCCACTGGGGAGATGCACGTGGCTCAGCATAGATCTGCCTGGAGCACTGCAATGCAGGCTGCAGAATGAAAGACCTATCAGCCCTGGCGTGACAGTCCCCAGATGACAAACAGGGCAGATGAACTGATGAACACGGGATACTTCTGACTCTGTGCAGCCCCTGCTTAGGGGCTAAGCCCTGAGATCTTCTGACGACTAGGGCACTTGTGGCTTGCTTCTTGCAGCTCCTGTATCTGACCGCCTTCATATTCATCCACATGCTCCAAGATTTGAAACACACACGCTGAAAGCCAGCATGATATTCAAGAAAATGTGGGTTTGGGCAACTTTTCAATTCCCCAGCACAATTTGGAGCATAACTCTCATGGGCTGCAGTGAGACTTCCAGGCAGGTGAGGTAGATGAGCCAGCGGAGGTGTTGCAAGTTGCTGCTGAGTGCCACTGCTACAGCAAACCCCTTGAGCAGCTGCTGACTCAGGTCTCTAGGTCTTTGTGTTAATTGAAGAACCTCAGCTTGCTGCTGTTAACTATCTTCCCAGGGTTTTGTTTGTCTTGGAAGGTTTAGATAACCAAACAACTTTTTGAGTGCTCTGCTAAGAAGAAAAAACATACTGCTAGCAGTGGCTGCCCCCTAGGATGCAACACCATGGCGTGAGAGCTCCAGGGTTGTTCTAAGTCACACTTGTGGCAAAAGGGAATTCCCCAGGACCATTGTGTTGCCACCACGCTCTGCACCGTGTTTCGAAATGAGTCTGACACAGATGAGAAATAAGAGCTGGAACGGCTGAGCTAGCATATCAGCAGCAAAGCAGAGGCTATTTCCACCATGCCCTGTGGAGATTCTGTGAGCCTGGCAGCCCATGGGATGTGTTAATAAGCAAGCTGCAGCATTCCTGACAGTTTAGTGTCCTAGCACTCAGTGCACCCCCGAGAGGCTGTAAGGAGTAAGCTGCAAGCCAGTGGAGCTACATCCTTTGGCTTCCTGCTGTTTTTGTGGTGTCTCTTATATTGGGTATTTTACACTGTGCTCCCCCCATCCCCACCCCACTCTATGTGCTACTCTGTGTCCTCAGTCTTCATGACTCCTGCTCTGGCCTGGGTGTTTTTAGGTCACAGGGTCACAGGGTGTTAGCGGTTGGAAGGACCTCTGGACATCATCGAGTCCAACCCCCTGCTGGAGCAGGACCATGGAATCCAGCACAGGTCACACAGGAATGCATCCAGATGGGTCTTGAAAGTCTCCAGAGAAGGAGACTCCACAACCTCTCTGGGGAGCCTGTTCCAGTGCTCCATGACACTCACAGTAAAGAAGTTCCTCCTTGTGTTGAGGTGAAACCTCTTGTGCTGTAGTTTATATCCATTACCCCTTGTCCTATTGCAGGGTGCAAGTGAGCAGAGCCTGTCCTCTCCCTCTTGACCCCCAGCCCTCAGATCTTTATAAACATTTATTAGATCCCCTCTCAGTCTTCTCCAGACTAAACAGCCCCAGGTCTCTCAGCCTCTCCTCGCAGGGCATGTGATCCAGCCCCTTAATCATCCTTGTAGCCCTCCATTGGACACTCTCAAGCACATCCCTGTCCCTCTTGAACTGGGAAGCCCAAAACTGGATGCAATATTCCAGGTGTGGTCTCACCAGGGCAGAGTAGAACCTCCCTCGATCTGCTGGACACACTCCTCTGAAGCACCCCATGGCGGGTATGCAGCTCCGCCTACAGCCTCTGTACCTGTCTCAAAGTCTAACTCACTGTGCTGCCTGCTGCTTTGATTTGTACAAGTTTTAGAAAGTGTCCTAGTGGCCAAACCTGCCTGAAGTAGCTGGGTGTGTTATTTGGACATGTCAGCTCCTACTTGTGTCAGAAAATTCTACTTTCTGAGGTCAGCCTGCACATTGCTCTGGGAATTTGCCTTGGTATTCCCTCTTCCTGAAGTGAAAACCCTTTCATGCAAACATCTCCTGCTTTCCCATATCAAGGAAAACAGGATGTCATGTTTCAGGAAGTGGAATAGGAAGAGACTGGATGAGGCACTAGGTGCCATGGTTTAGTTGATTAGGTGGTGTTGGGTGACAGGTTGGGCTTGATGATCTCGAAGGTCTCTTCCAACCTGGTTAATTCAATTCAATTCAATTCAATTCAATTCAATTCAATTCAATTCAATTCAATTCAATTCAATTCAATTCAATTCAATTCTATTCTATTCTATTCTATCCTACCCTATTCTATCCTACCCTATTCTATTCATTCCATTCCATTCCATTCCATTCCATTCCATTCCATTCCATTCCATTCCATTCCATTCCATTCCATTCCATTCCATTCCGCACTATCCACTATCCTGCTTTCTGTTGATGGGCAAGAATACACTTCTGTTTTTCTTAGGTTTTTCGTTGTGTCCTCTTACTGTAAGAAATTAGCACAACCAAGAAGGCATGAAGGCAGGATTTAGTTAGAAAGGGGAAGTACAAAGGCCTACAGTCCAGGAAGACTACACTGCAAGTGAAGAGATGCTATCAGACTGATTCTACTGAGCTGTGTGATTGCTGGAGTGCTCAAAGGCAGGGTCAAGTTCTGTTTAAAGGGCACCCACACACGTTTCATTTCCCTGCAGTGTGGTTGCATGACCCTATGTTATTTCTGTCATCACATGCCTGCCAGCAGCTGGCTGTACAAAATGTGACGTTTGGATACGCTGCCAGCCTGAGGAGTCTGAAGTTTCCCTAAGGCACAAGCCTGTGGATACTGATGAAATGGACAGGAAGCATCATCCCAGAAAACCATCTTAAACAGAGCTGGGCTGAGAATTGGCATTTCTCTCCTCTCCCAAAATCACCAGATGCAATTGTAGGTCCTGATGGGCTAGCCTGCATGACCTGGCACATGATGCAGTGCAGAAATGATAAGGGTCATTGAGGCAATGACAGCACACAAGCTATCTCCTCTTCTCCTCCTACTGCCAGAGAATCCAGTAATTGCCTTATCCATTTTAGAAATGAAGAAACTCACACAGGCATAGGCAGAAGGCTAGAGTTTTAAGAACATGTGGGTGTCTAAGATGCAAATGCTTTGGGAAACACCACATTGCACTTGATTTGCATACGTAGGCATCAATCTGACATGGAAGGCTCTGTGCGAGGGCGCAGGGCAACATCCCATGGTCTGTCACTGGGGGTCCCTTGCTCCTTCCAGCACCTGGGCTGCTCCTGTTGCACCCCTGCCTTTGGACTCATTCCAGGGACAAATCCTTCTGGGTTCCCTCAGGATGGCAGTGATAATAGTGTGGGATGGGATAGTGTTTCCCACTTCATCCTGCAACAACAGCCTTCATTGGCAGCCTCTCCAATCCTCCCAGCTCCTTCTCCATGCTAGAATTTCTATTTGAAGCAGGAATCTGTTTAAAACCTCAAGATTTATTTTGCTTTATGAGTAGGAACCTGTTGGGTTTGCCAGTCTGAGTACTGGTCCAGCCTAGGCTGGATGCAACATGTCACCTGCCACATGCTGTTGATGCTCCTGAGCAGCAGGCAGAGCCTATTCACTACGTTTGCCTCTCCCAGTCCCCACAGAACTTTGGACATTCCTGTTTTATGAGGATGACGACGAGAGTGTTGAAAGGTATCACCCAAGCTGAACTGTGAAAGGGTGAGGCAGATTACTCCGGTGGAAAAATATAATTATCAGTAATAGACTCAGTAACTATATATGCAATCACTTCATCCTGAAGACCTTGATACACTTGAGAGGAGAAACTTCCTGGTTTCTGTGCAAGGAAGAGTGTCATCATGATTTATCTTTAAAGAGCTGTCCTGCTCCTAACCTTCTGTTTTCCAGTTTTCAGTACACCTGCAGCATCATTTTCTCTGGAAGCACAGCCAGAGTCCAGCTCAGATTCTCTGAGAACCTTTGAAGAACAGTTTCATTGAAGGACAAGAAGTACTTTTTCAGCTGCAGCTAAAGGCTTTTCCCTTATTTCTGAGTCCAGGTGCTGGTTTTCCTAATACTGTCATGGCTCTGTTCAATTGCTTCTGTTGCAGTGTGGTCCCACCTCTAAACAAGTATCTTAATCTGACCCTCCCTTAGCACTGCCCTTTGGATGTGCTTTCTCACGTTCTTTTTCCATAGGAGCAAATGAACATAGGTCTTTGCTGCCAGGGCTGAGACTCAGAATCTATCTTCACATGGCAGGACATGTGAGGTTGCAAAAGGTTTGAGCTTTTTTCTAACATTTTTACCATAGTGGTGGTACAAGTCCAAGTGCTGGGTGCTGCACTTCGGTCACAACAACCCCAGGCAGGGCTACAGGCTGGGGACAGAGTGGCTGGAGAGCAACGAGGCAGAAAGGGACCTGGGGGTACTGGTTGATGGTAGGCTGAACATGAGCCATCTGCATGCCCAGGTGGCATCCTGGCCTGTATCAGGAACAATGTGGCCAGCAGGAGCAGGGAAGTCATTCTGCCCTGTACTCAGCACTGGTTAGGCCACACCTTGAGTCCTGTGTCCAGTTCTGTGCCCCACAGTTTAAGAAGCATATTGAGACACTTGAATGTGTCCAGAGAAGGGCAAAAAAGCTGGGGAGAGGCCTTGAGCACAGCCCTGTGAGGAGAGGCTGAGGGAGCTGGGGTTGCTTAGCCTGGAGAAGAGGAGGCTCAGGGAGACCTCATTGCTCTCTACAACTACCTGAAGAGAGGTTGTAGTCAGACAGATGTTGGTCTCTTCTCCCAGGCAGCCAGCACCAGAACAAGAGGACACAGTCTCAAGCTCCACTAGGGGAGGTTTAGGCTGGAGGTGAGGAGAAAGTTCTTCACAGAAAGACTTGTTGGCCACTGGAATGTGCTGCCCAGGGAGGTGGTAGAGTCACCATCACTGGAGGTGTTTGAGAAATGATTGGATGTGGCACTTGAAGCCATGGCTTGCTTAGTCATGAGGTGTTGGGTGATAGGCTGGGCTTGATGATCTCTGAGGTCTTTTCCAACCTCATTGATTCTATGATTCTAAAATATTCACTGTGTTGACCTTATTATGACATTTAAATGGGGATATTCTTCCACCCCTGGCCACTTACACCAGCCCACTCTATGATGTCCAAAGTGGAAGCCGTTTCTTCGCCACCAGCACTAAGATGTTTCACAAAACCAAAACAAAAGCAAAGAAGACCTGAGGGGAAAAAAAATAAATCAAGTTTTCTTTCTGAAAAAATAAAACATGAAAGCAAAGATGTGAGCAGTGTGAGGAAAGGACACAGCCTGCGTGTGGCGTAGCCTTCTGAAGCTGAGATGCCAAACTGTGTCAGCCTGAACGACTGCCAATAATTGCTCAATCAAAAGATATTTGGTTCTGTCACAGAATCAGAAAATGTTGGTGGTTGGAAGGGCCCTCTGGAGATCATCTAGACCATCTCTTCCACTGAAACGTGTTCACCTAAAGCAAGCTGAACAGGATCATGTCCAGGCAGGTTTGGAATGTCTCCAGAGAAGTGGATTCTACAGGCTCTCTGGATTCCCTTGTCTAGTGCTAAGTCACCTTCAAAGTAATGTGTTTCCTTAAGTTCATTGAAACCTCCTTGTCCTATCAGAGGGCACCACTGAAAAGACCCCATCTTCTTGAGACTTTCTCTCTAGATATTTATAAACACTGATAAGATCTTCTCTCTGTCTTGTCTTCTCAAGGCTAAAGAGCCCCTGGTCTCTCATCCTTTCAATAGAATACAATAATACAATACAATAAACCAGGTTGGAAGAGACCTTCAAGATCACCGCGTCCAACCCATCAACCAATCCAACCCACCTAAACAACTAACCCATGGCACCAAGCACCCCATCAAGTCTCCTCCTGAACACCTCCAATGAAGGTGACTCCACCACCTTCCTGGGCAGCCCGTTCCAATGGGCAATCACTCTCTCTGTGCAGAACTTCTTCCTAACCTCCAGCCTAAACCTGCCCTGGCACAGCCTGAGACTGTGTCCTCTTGTTCTGGTGCTGGGTGCCTGGGAGACGAGACCAACCCCCACCTGTCCACAACCTCCCTTCAGGTAGCTGTAGAGAGCAATAAGGTCACCCCTGAGTCTCCTTCTCTCCAGGCTAAGCAACCCCAGCGCCCTCAGCCTCTCCTCATAGGGCTTGTGTACAAGACAGGTGCTCCAGACCCCTAATCAGCTTCTTGGTGCTCTGTTTGACTCTCTCCAGAAGTTCCCTGTTCTTGTTATGTGTACACAATTATATTATAGATTTACTTGCCTTCTGGGTTTTCATCAAGAAGTGATGATAGAGCAGTGAATACATTCCTTGTGGGTGCTCAGGATGAGAAAAAGTTCTAACTCCCTCCTCAGGAGGAAGAGTAAACAGAAACTAAAACACCCAAGCAGCAGTCAGTTCACTTCAGGAAGCATCATGCCTCTTCAGAGGGTGTTGGCTTTCTAAGGCATCTCAAATACTATGCCAGTGTAATTAGTAGTGATCTGAATCAGACATCACTATGTACATGTCTGTCTACAATGGTGACATGTTTCGTCATACATGTGCAGTAAACAGCAATTTTGAGGAGGGCACACTCCCTAGCCCACAGTAATCACCTGCCTTGTGCTGATTGTCACCCTTAATGCAAAGTGAAGGACAGAGCTGGAGGAGATGTGGGTAGCTTACCTGGGGGTCAGTCATTCTCTCTGTCAAAAGAAAGGCCAGGTGTCTGTATTTGTTCTGAGGTGAGAAAAAGGAAAAAGAGAGTAGTCCAGTTCTGGGCCCCTCAGTTTAAGAAGGACATCGAGACACTTGAACGTGTCCAGAGAAGGGCAACGAGGCTGGGGAGAGGCCTTGAGCACAGCCCTGTGAGGAGAGGCTGAGGGAGCTGGGGTTGCTTAGCCTGGAGAAGAGGAGGCTCAGGGGTGACCTCATTGCTCTCTACAGCTACCTGAAGGGTGGTTGTAGCCAGGAAGGGGTTGGCCTCTTCTCTCTAGCAACCAGCACCAGAACAAGGGGACACAGTCTCATGCTGCGCCAGGGGAAATTTAGGCTGGAAGTGAGGAGAAAGTTCTTCACCGAGAGAGTGATTCGCCATTGGAATGTGCTGCCCAGGGAGGTGGTGGAGTCACCGTCCCTGGAGGTGTTCAAGAGGGGACTGGATGTGGCACTTGGTGCCATGGTCTAGTCATGGGGTCTGTGGTGACAGGTTGGACTCGATGATCTTCGAGGTCTCTTCCAACCTTAGCGATACTGTGATACTGTGATACTGTGTTTATGGGCTGCAACGTGGACCTTTCACTTTGGCTGCGGCAGCTACGGAAACACTTCCCAGCCAGCCCCTATGAGAAATCTTCTAAACTGCAGAGACAGTGTTGCTCTGTCACTGAAAAAACAGCCTGCAACCTGGGCTGTGCCTTATCCCTGACTGCCCTACAGAATGCTACCTGTCAGGCTGCGGCGTGTGTGTGGCAACAGCTGGTCAGGGTCAGACGCTGATCAGAACCTGGATCTGCGTGGCCAGGCTGAGGTCACGTCTGTTTTAATGTTATTTTATTGATTATTTTTAATGACTCTTGATCCAAGTGGCCAGACTGGGGTCACATATCTTTTTGTCTGATATTATTAATTATTTTTAATAACTCACTTACTTCTTGGCCTACAAGGCGTCGCTTGCTGGTGGCCTTCCTTAGCAGGTCTGTCAGTCTGTGCGGCACTGCCAGGTGGCATATATGCATATTGCTTCCCTGAACGTGGCTCCAGAAGATAACTGCATGCACAGGAGGAGGACAGGATAGAAACCTGATGGGGAGGATAAGGGCAACCTGCTGTGTGCCGTCACAAGATTGCATACAAACACCTGATATTGTCTGAAGAGAGAGCACTTGAGATACTGTCAGTTACTTCTCTTGTTATCATAGTATCATAGTATCAGTCAGGGTTGGAAGGGACCACAAGGATCATCTAATTCCAACCCCCTGCCATGGGCAGGGACACCCTATACTAGATCAGGCTGGCCAGAGCCTCATCCAGCCTGGGCTTAAACACCTCCAGGGATGGGGCCTCAACCACCTCCCTGGATAACCCACTCCAGGGCTTCACCACTCTCATGGGGAAGAACTTCCGCCTTACATCCAGCCTGAATCTTCCCACCTCCAGCTTCAGTCCATTCCCCCTAGTCCTAGCACTACCTGATAGCCTGAGAAGTCCCTCCCCAGACTTCTCGTAGGCCCTCTTCAGATACTGGAAGGCCACAATGAGGTCACCTGGGAGCCTTCTCTTCTCCAGACTGAACAGCCCCAACTCCTTCAGTCTGTCCTCACAGGAGAGGTGCTCCAGCCCTCTGCTCATCCTCGTGGCCCTTCTCTGGACACCTTCCAGCACCTCCACATCCCTCCTGTAATAGGGGCTCCAGAACTGGAGGCAGTACTCCAGGTGGGGTCTCCCCAGGGCTGAGTAGAGGGGGAGAATCACTTCCCTTGACCTGCTGGCCACACTTCTCCTGATGCAGCCCAGGCTCTGATTGGCTTTCTGGGCTTCAAGTGCACACTGAGAGCTCCTGTTGAGCTCCACCAGCACGCCCAAGTCTCTCTCCTCAGGGCTGCTCTCCAGCCAGTCCCTGCCCAGCCTGGATTTGTGCCTGGTATTGCCTTGACCCAGATGCAGGAGCCTGCCCTTGGTCTTGTTGAAGCTCATGAGGTTGGCTTGTGCCCACCTCTCCAGCCTGTCCAGGTCCCCCTGGATGGCATCCCTTCCCTCCAGTGTGTCTGCTGCACCACACAGCTTGGTGTCATCAGCAAACTTGCTGAGGCTGCACTCAATGCCACTGCCCATGGCACCCACAAAGATGTTGAACAAAACTGCTCCCAGGACTGACCCCTGAGGGACTCTGCTTGTCCCTGGCCTCCACTGGAACATGGACCCATTGACAGCCACTATTTGGGTGCAGCCATCAAGCCAATTCCTTATCCATCTAGTGGTCCATCCATCAAACCCATGTGTCACCAGCTTGGAGACCAGGAGGTGGTGCGGGACAGTGTCGAAGGCTTTGCTCAGGTCCAGGTAACACTGTTGTTACGCTCCAGAACTAATCAAGGGCTGAAGCAAAGGAGATGGTTCATTATTTATGACATATGCATAAAAGGGAACATGCAAAGGGGAACATGCAGGAGCATGCAAAGTGCTATTTCATCATTTTCCAGTCTAGCAAGGCTGTTTGGCTTGTATTAACTGGCTCTTCCTCTTTTAAGTCTAATTTTCAAGTTTACCAGCAAACTCTTCCCCTCTGGCATTGGTCAAGCCAGCAGTAAACGTCTAACTCTGCTTGCTTAATTGGTATCTCCGAACTCGGGGTTTATTTGGCCTGCCTGCTTCAGCATGTCTCAGGCTTTAATTGCAAGGCCTCTGAGGGAAGGCTCATTCTGTATATAACGGGCTAAGGCTTTTCAAATGGCACAGCTTTGCCTTCGGGAGGGAGCTGCTTCACCAGCTCGTGAGCATTTTGCACAATGCGCTCATGCAAATGGTCGCAACTTCACTTACATTTCCAGTTGAAAGATGGAGCACATCAGCTCGTTTTGACATGACCAATAGTGTGTCCTCTTGGCGCAGCACTGGTTAGGCCACACCTTGAGTCCTGTGTCCAGTTCTGGGCTCCTCAGTTTAAGAAGGACATTGAGACGCTTGAACATGTCCAGAGAAGGGCAACAAGGCTGGGGAGAGGCCTTGAGCACAGCCCTGTGAGGAGAGGCTGAGGGAGCTGAGAGAGCTGAGGTTGTTTAGCCTGGAGAAGAGGAGGCTCAGGGGAGACCTTCTTGCTACAACTCCTGAAGGGAGGGAGTAGCCAGGAGGGGGTTGGTCTCTTCTCCCAGGCAACCAGCACCAGAACAAGAGGACACAGTCTCCAGCTGTGCCAGGGGAAGTTTAGGCTGGAGGTGAGGAGAAAGTTCTTCACTGAGAGAGTTGTTAGCCGTTGGAATGTGGTGCCCAGGGAAGTGGTGGAGTCACCACCCCTTGAGGTGTTTGAGAAGGCATTGGATGTGGCACTTGGTGCCATGGTTTACTGGTCATGAGGTCTGTGGTGACAGGTTGGACTTGATGATCCTTGAGGTCTCTTGCAACCTTATTGATTCTATGTTTCTGTGATGCAGTGTGGTGGACTGGCTCTACCTGGGTGGGGTAACATGCTTCCTGGAGGTCCTGGGGTATTGTATCAGCATGTGAGCTGCAGCCAGTCCCATGCTGCATCTAACACTGCATGAAATCTCTCAACCTTTAGCAAAGCTTGGACCAGATGGGAACAGTGCTAAACTCCATGCCAGTCTCCTGCACTTCTCTGAGGTCTAGTTCAGCCGTAGTTTTCTCATGTGGATCCGTCATGTGGCCTTAAGGTGCCCTGCCCATCACTTAAAGAATGTCCACAGGCCTGTATGCTTTTCTCTGCTGAAGAACAGCTCTTGCTTTGCTTTCAACCATTTTCCAGTAGGACTGAAGCATCTCCATGCTGGTGAAGTTCTGCAGCTGACTGTTCATTCTTTCATCAATTCATTGTTGTGCTCTTGATTGTATTCCTCGTTTAGACAAAATTGCCAGTGTCACTTTCTCTGCAGCGTACTAGGAAGTTATTAATGAGCATGTTGTTGTTTGCATTCACAGAGCAGGCTTTGTGATGGTTCTGACAGCAGTACATTTGGTAGAGTTCATCTTTCTTCAGTGGTTTCGGTTGGCACCTGGAGAGAAAACTGAACATGTCTCCACAGTGGTTTATCTTCAGGGTGAAGCTGCCAGAAGGGCCAGGCCAACATCAGCCTGGACCCATCTTCTTCGCATGCTTCTGGAGGGTCTTATGTTGAGCTGGTAAGAAAGGCTGACATCACCAACAGGAGAGCCAGAAACTTAGGAATGATGTTCCCCAGTCCTTATTCCAAAGCAGTCGGTGCTGCCATCCTACCTGAGCATCCAGCAAGGGTGTCAGTATGTCACCATTAGTTTTCTGCTTCTATAGCATGCTTTGTTTGTTGCTTTTTAAGCAGATCACAGTATCACAGTATCACAGTATTGCTAAGGTTGGAAGAGACCTCGAAGATCATCAAGTCCAACCTGTCACCACAGACCCCACGACTAGACCACGGCACCAAGTGCCACATCCAGTCCCCTCTTGAACACCTCCAGGGATGGTGACTCCACCACCTCCCCGGGCAGCACATTCCCATGGCGAATCACTCTCTCGGTGAAGAACTTTCTCCTCACCTCCAGCCTAAACTTCCCCTGGCACAGCTTGAGACTGTGTCCCCTTGTTCTGGTGCTGGTTGCTAGGGAGAAGAGGCCAACCCCTTCCTGGCTACAACCACCTTTCAGGTAGTTGTAGAGAGCAGTGAGGTCTCCCCTGAGCCTCCTCTTCTCCAGGCTAAACAACCCCAGCTCCCTCAGCCTCTCCTCACAGGGCTGTGCTCAAGGCCTCTCCCCAGCCTTGTTGCCTTTCTCTGGACACGTTCAAGTGTCTCAATGTCCTTCCTAAACTGAGGGGCCCAGAAGTGGACACAGGACTCAAGGTGTGGCCTAACCAATGCAGAGTACAGGGGCACAATGACCTCCCTGCTCCTGCTGGTCACACTATTCCTAATGCAGGCCAGGATGCCATTGGCCTTCTTGGCCACCTGGGCACACTGCTGGCTCATGTTCAGGCAGCTGTCAATCAGTACCCCCAAGTTTGGCAGCTCTCCAGCCACTCCGATCCCAGCCTGTAGCTCTTCATGGGGTTGTTGTGGCCAAAGTGCAGCACCTGGCACTTGGACTTGTTGAATGCCATCTTGTTGGGCTCTGCCCATCTGTCCAGTTGGTCGAGGTCCCTCTGCAGAGCCCTTCGGCCCTCTAACTGACCAACATCTGCTCCCAACTTGGTGTCATCTGCAAACTTGCTGATGACTGTCTCAATGCCCTCATCCAGATCATCAATGAAGACATTGAAGAGGATGGGGCCCAGCACTGATCCTTGGGGGACACCACTGGTGACTGGCTGCCAGCTGGATGTGGCACCATTCACCACCACTCTGGGCCCGGCCCTCCAGCCAGTTCCCAACCCAGCTCAGAGTGTTGCTGCCCAAGCCACGGGCTGACAGCTTAGCCAGCAGTTTGCTGTGGGGGACGGTGTCAAAGGCCTTGCTGAAGTCCAGGCAGACCACATCCACAGGCCTCCCCACATCCACCAGTCAGTCACCTGATCATAGAAGGGGATCAGGTTGGAGAGGCAGGACCTGCCCTTCCTGAATCCATGTTGGCTGGACCTGAGCCTTTGGCCATCCTGCAGGTGCGCAGTGATTGCCGCCAGGATATGCTATGGCCTTGGTGACAGGCATGCTGTGAGATGTATACCTGAATATGATTTCAGACAGAGAGGCTGGGGTGGCACATCACAGTATGAATTCTGTGGTAATCATCAAAGGCTGATAGCTTTTGGAATGGAGCCAGCTCATTGTCATCTACCTGAAGCTACTGAGGAAACAGCTAGGGGAGAAAAAGTGAAGTTTCAGTATGACAAGCATCATGGCTTGGAACTGGACCAGAAAGTTTTCCCTACCAAGTTGGCATGAGCAGATGTTATTGGGAGCAAAAACTGCTACATGTGTGAATGCCTTTTTTGCTCTTCCTAGTGTTTATATTGCAACATATGCCTCTAGTGTGCATACTGAACAGGTCAGCTGGAAGTCCAAGCAAAGCCAACCAGAAGTAAAGGAGTCGGAGATACAACATCATCCTTGGTGGCATCCTGTTTGTCTGAGAACTGAAGAGATGGCTTAAAGCCTCCTGTATACCTGATGAGTGGTTAATTTGACAAATAGAATAGAATAGAATAGAATAGAATAGAATAGAATAGAATAGAATAGAATAGAATAGAATAGAATAGACCAGACCAGGTTGGAAGAGACCTTGGAGATCATCAAGTCCAACCCATCATCCAACACCATCTGATCAACTAAACCATGGCACCAAGCACCCCATCAAGTCTCCTACTAAACATGTCCAGTGATGGTGACTCCACCACCTCCCTGGGGAGCACATTCCAATGGGCAATCACTCTCTCTATGAAGAACTTCTTCCTAACATCCAGCCTAAACCTCCCCTGGCACAGCCTGAGACTGTGTCCTCTTGTTCTGGTGCTGGTTGCCTGGGAGAAGAGACCAACCTGGGGAGTTGTGGAGAGCAAAAAGGTCTCCCCTGAGCCTCCTCTTCTCCAGGCTAAGCAACCCCAGCTCCCTCAGCCTCTCCTCACAGGGCTGTGCTCCAAACCCCTCCCCAGCCTTGTTGCCCTTCTCTGGACATGTTCAAGTGTCTCAATGTTCTTCTTAAATTGAGGAGCCCAGAACTGGACACAGGACTCAAGGTGTGGCCTAACCAGTGCTGAGTACAGGGGCAGAATGACCTCCTTGCTCCTGCTGGCCACACTCTTCCTGATGCAGGCCAGGATGCCTTTGGCCTTCTTGGCCACCTGGTCACACTGCTGGCTCATGTTCAGCCTACCATCAACCACCACCCCCAGGTCCCTCTCTGCCTGGCTGCTCTCCAGCCACTCTGACCCCAGCCTGTAGCACTGCCTGGGGTTGCTGTGGCCAATGTGCAGAACCCGGCACTTGGATGTGTTCAATCTCCTGCCCTTGGACTCTGCCCATCTGTCCAGCCTGTCGAAGTCCCTCTGCAAAGCCTCTCTGCCCTCCAGCAGATCAACTCCATCCCCCAGCTTGGTGTTGTCTGCAAATTTACTGCTGATGGACTCAATGCTCTCATCCAGATCATCAATAAAGATGTTAAAGAGGATGGGGCCCAGCACTGATTCCTGGGGGACACCACTAGTGCCTGGCTGCCAGCTGGATGTGGCATCATGAGGCCCAGATTTTGAACCCTGTGTGTTTGAGGTACTCAAGAACATGGCACTTGTTATTTCAGGAAGTCATGGAATGAGCATCTGAAGTTAAATGATTTTTTTTCCCCTGGGAGGGGTTTTGGGCAAGAAATCCTATTATTTAAAGTGTGGTGCCTTACCAGTAGCTTGCTTCAAAAGACTCTATCCTGGCCTTAATTATTGCCCTTAGATATGGGACTTTTATTTTGCTTAGGTGAACAAGTGTTGTGAAATGTCTTTGTGTATCAAGTCTAATCGAGTTGATATTCTCCAGCTGGAGCCTGGAAACCTGCCCAGAGTGCATGGCAGGGGAGGACTGTGCAAGAGGCAAGGAGTGATGACAACCTGCCAAAGGACACCCAAAGAAGGTGGAGCAGTGATCTGGCCCCAGCACATAAGATTTCCACGCTTTTCTTCTCTAAAATGCCTGAACTCCAGGACACACTGGGTGTGTGATTTTACTCCAGCAAGCCTGAGGCAGTTTCAATTTGTGCAACTGCTGTTTGCTCAGCACATGAGAGCCCTATCTCCCTCTGATCTCAGTGTTACTCAGAGAACAGGCTCTTCTGTAGCTCTCTTCAACATCCAGATGGGCATCTGCCCACTGGTAGATGTGGATGTGTTTAGCATCTTTTCAAGCTATGTTTTTGAGGGTTCTTGAAAATGAGCATCTGAGGGCTTTGTAGAGAATTAAGAAGCATAAAACATTAGCATTCAAAGGCCAGAGTGAGCAGAAGGAAGGGAAGTGTTCCTGCATTTTAATTCTGGACATGTGATGGTAACTCATGTCCAGGTTTGGAGTAACATATACCGAAGGGTCTTAGGCTCAGGGACACACAGCCCTGTCTGCCTGTGTGCTCTGACAGGGTTTGCTAGTATGGTTGTAGTAGCATCTTGAAGCAGAACTCTCATTTCCAGTCTCAGTGCACAGGAGAACAACACATGAGCATGTCATGACACTTCTTGTTCTCTCTTCACAGCTAAAGAATTGCCATTTAACCAGGTGGTCACTTTGGGGAAAACCTGTGCTCCATCCTCAGCAGCAGTTTTTATCTGTGATGCAGCTCCACAGTAGCATCAAGAAGAGAGTGGATGGGGTGCTTGGTGCCATGGTTTAGTTGATTAGATGGTGTTGGGTGACAGGTTGGACTTGATGATCTTGAAGGTCTTTTCCAACCTGGTTAATTCCCTTCCCTTCCCTTCCCTTCCCTTCCCTTCCCTTCCCTTCCCTTCCCTTCCCTTCCCCTTCCCTTCCCTTCCCTTCCCTTCCCCTTCCCTTCCCTTCCTTCCCTTCCCTTCCCTTCCCTTCCCTTCCCTTCCCTTCCCTTCCTTCCCTTCCTTCCCTTCCCTTCCCTTCCCTTCCCTTCCCTTCCCTTCCCTTCCCTTCCCTTCTCTTCTCTTCTCTTCTCTTTCATTCTATTCACTGGGATGAAGTAGACTCCCTATTTGTTCACTTTACCTTCTGAAATCCCTTTCCATTTTCAGTCTTCTTCACTACACAGTAAAATTAAATGTGTCTCTTCTCATGCAAATCAAAACTGTTGATAGTAGAATTTCTCTTTTTCTGTAGGTGCTAACATATTTACTGTTTGATTTATGTATGCTTCACTTGATGATCTCAAAGGCCTTTTCCAACCTGGTTAATTCTATTCTATTCTATCATGTGCCAGCAGTGTCTCCAAACACTGATGTGCTCTTTGGAGACACTGGTAGTCCCGATGCATTGCTCCCACAGGTCAGTCTGACCACATAGAGGGAGCTGCAGCAAATCTATTCTGTACTATTCTGCACAGCTGGCACAAACAGCTTGACTTGATACCTGCTAATCTGAGAGGCAGAGAGGAGTCTTCTTGTCCTCCCATGTCTCCTCTTGGGAGCCTGTGGTCCTGTCAGTTCAGCACCAGCACTTGCCACGTACTTATTAATGGAAAAAATAGGAGGAATGTGCCCAGTGTGTCAGCTCTGCCAGGCAGTGCCAGACTGACAGCCTTCAGGAAAGACTGTGCTTCACAAAGTCAAATGAGAGGCCTGTGCCAGCTCAGCCCTTCCTCACTGCAGATGAACAAATGAGCGTGTCCTCTGGATAAGCATCACACCCATGTGCCACGGCGTGCAGGGGTCTCGGGTCCTCTAGGGATGGAGCCAGAGCCCTGCAGCACATGAGGCTGGACAAGGATTATTGCTCTTCAGTACTGAATCCAAAGAGCCTGATGTGACCCAGAGCAGAATGTAGGTCAACCTTGCATCAGGCACAAAGTACACACCTGCCTTTTAGAAACAATCAGCAAGTTTGATGACAGTGCAGCACTGCGGCCTCAGCAGGGAGACAAACAGTATGACGGGTGTTTATCATAGGGACTACTGTAATTATGCCTGCAGGTCCCATGCTGGCTGAGTCCTGAGTGTGGCAAGCATTTTAAGAGACGTGACACAAGATCATCCCTGTCCTGAAGAAATTAGAATCTCATTTAAAACATCCCAGGAGGGTGAGACAAATGGGAGATGGTTTAAAGGACTTAGGCTGAGAAAAAAGTGGGGTGAGTTTGCTTACAGATAAGGCTGCTTACTGGAGGCTCCTGCTGAGCCGAGAGGGCGCACTGGCACCTCCCCTGCACGACCTTGATCATGCCAGAGGAAACTGGGGAGGGAGTGTGGAGACAGGGCGATATGGTGTTACGGGATTTGAGTCAAGGAGGAGAGAGGTGGGCTGCACCTCTATATAGGGCACCCCCATTCCTCCACAAATAGCCAAGACCACCGGCTCCGCTTCAGCAGACGCTCCCGCTCGTCCTGTGGCCTCATTGCTCCGCGGGTCACGGAGCGCGGCTCCCGTTCCCCCGAGGCGAGTGCCGGCGCCCGCCGCCGCCGCGCGGTGTCACTGCTGGCCTGGAGGCCGCCGCAGCGCGACCCAGGGAGCAGATCTGCGGATCCAGGCTGCTTCTCTCCCCAGCCCGGGACTCCCTGCAAATCCCGCGGGCGGGGGTATGCATGCTGCGGCAGAGCTGCCAGCAACGGGCACTCCGGTTGTTGTAATACTCAGGAGCACGGCAGGCGCCGCTCAGCCTTCCTGTGCTGCCCCGCAGGGCTGGAGAGAGGGGAGGCGATGGGTGACTCCGAGAACTGTCCCCGCCGGGGGTTGGCAGGAGGAGCTGCCGTCGCTATTGCTTGGTGTGAGGCCCCAGCAGCTCCAATGAGAGCAGCCAGAAGTGACTGATCCGGTTGCTCTGTCATTTATTTGTTGTGTTATTGATTTTTCACGTCTGTCTCATGGCTGACTTCAAAGGATCTTCCAGCTGGCTGTCCTCCAGCTGCCACAAAGGCACCTGCAGCAGCTGGAGCCTCACCTGCCTGCTGCACCTTTTCCATGCAGGAGTTACATGGGCCTCACATTTCTCCTGATGAAGGCACCTCAGGCATTCCTCAGGTTGCCTGCTGGCAATTTTTCACACTGGACATCACAAATTTCTGGTTGCAGGTTGGGGTTTTGCATTAGTAGAAAGGAAGCCAGGGCAGTTAGTGGTGTTCCAGCATTTTTTGGATCCTCTTCAGCCCCCAGGCAAGATGCATTTCCCCCACAGTCTTCTGCAGGTTGTTTAGTTTTTGAGTTCTGCTCTGGATGCTAGCCACAGGGAGAAGGGAAGTCTCTCAAGCCCTCAGCAATCTATGAGTGTGTTATTAACCTGCTCACCAAGGAGAGCCAGCTTTCCCTTTCTTGCCTGAAGCCTGTGCAGCAGGGTTCACAGTATCACAGTATTGCTAAGGTTGGAAGAGACCTCAAAGATCATTGAGTCCAACCTGTCACCACAGACCCCATGACTAGACCATGGCACCAAGTGCCACATCCAGTCCCCTCTTGAACACCTCCAGGGATGGTGACTCCACCACCTCCCTGGGCAGCACATTCCAATGACAAATCACTCTCACGGTGAAGAACTTTCTCCTCACCTCCAGCCTAAACTTCCCCTGGCGCAGCTTGAGACTGTGTCCTCTTGTTCTGGTGATGGTTGCTAGAGAGAAGAGGCCAACCCCTTCCTGGCTACAACCACCTTTCAGGTAGTTGTAGAGAGCAATGAGGTCTCCCCTGAGCCTCCTCTTCTCCAGGCTAAACAACCCCAGCTCCCTCAGCCTCTCCTCACAGGGCTGTGCTCAAGGCCTCTCCCCAGCCTTGTTGCCCTTCTCTGGACACGTTCAAGTGTCTCAATGTCCTTCTTAAACTGAGGGGCCCAGAACTGGACACAGGACTCAAGGTGTGGCCTAATCAAAGCAGAGTACAGGGGCACAATGACCTCCCTGCTCCTGCTGGCCACACCATTCCTAATGCAGGCCAGAATTGAATATGAGTCCCTCTTCCTAAGCAGCAGCCGTATCTGAGGCAGCCCCTTTTCCCTCATGATGTGCAAAGGGCTGTTTCTAAGCATGCTACATTTTGGAGCAATCTTAATTCTCCTTTGAGCAGCTTTCTCTGCTTCATCTGGTTTCAAGATTTGTTTTGATAGTTAAAGTTTAATGTTTCTTTGTGATGTCTGCAATCCATTTTCTCCTTCAGTTTGAAGAGCTTACCAGATCTAATATGAGATGACAGGCAAGAGTTTCATACAGCGAGGCATACACTGAACAACAGAGCCTTGTGTCCCTCCTTCACTCAGGGAGGCTCTGGAAGGCATACTCCAGTATTTCCTGGGCATACTTGGTGTCCTCATGTTATTTGTATTTCTGTGCACAAGTGTTTTGGCTCATGTCTTCAAAGCATTTTGGAATCAGTAGGCCAATGCCTGGGGGGGCCAGGGCTGGTAGATAATCAACCTGCAACCAATGTTTGCTTTGGTTTCTGGTGCAGCCAACAGTTCCCCAGGCAAGGAACAAAACACATGAGCAGCACACCTCCTTCCTTCCTTAAGCTTCCTAGCAGGTTTACTCCATTTACCTTTGGCAGGGGGCAGGGGAGGAGGCCTCAGCTTAAAAGGCTCCCTGACAGACACAGATATGAGTGCAAGCATTAAGAGCTGCAGCCTGTCATCAGTATTGAGCAAGGTCTCTAAGTTTGTGGTTTTCCTGAAATGCCACCATAGAATTACAGAATTCTGTGAGAGTTTTGCTTTTGGTAAGAACTGTGAGAGTTTTGCTTTTAGTAAGAACCATGTGCCGGGCAAACAAACCTGGGCATGCAGGAAGAGAAATGTTGCAGCAATACATTGGTTTGGGCTGGCTCAGGGTGTCCCTGTGGATGGTGAGGGGTGATCCCAGGCACAAATCCAGGCTGGGCAGGGACTGGCTGGAGAGCAGCCCTGAGGAGAGAGCCTTGGGGGTGCTGGTGGAGGAGAAGCT
>CM066577.1:15427500-15432500 GCA_033816785.1 Picus viridis
TCTCCCCTTAGCCTCCTCCTCTCCAGGCTAAGCAACCCCAGCTCCCTCAGCCTCTCCTCACAGGGCTTGTGTTCCAAACCCCTCCCCAACTTTGTTGCCCTTCTCTGGACATGTTCCAGCAAGTCAACCTCCTTTCTAAACTGAGGGGTCCAGAACTGGACACAGGACTCAAGGTGTGGCCTAACTAGTGCAGTGTACAGGGGCACAATGACCTCCCTGCTCCTGCTGGCCACACTGTTCCTGATGCAGGCCAGGATGCCATTGGCCTTCTTGGCCACCTGGTCACACTGCAGGCTCATGTTCAGCCTACCATCAACCAGCACCCCCAGGTCCCTCTCTGCCTGGCTGCTCTCCAGCCACTCCGACCCCAGCCTGTAGCACTGCATGGGGTTGCTGTGGCCAGTGTGCAGAACCCGGCACTTGGATGTGTTCAATCTCCTGCCCTTCGACTCTGCCCATCTGTCCAGCCAGGCAAGGTCCCACTGCAGAGCTCTCCTACTCTCTAACAGATCAACTCCTGCTCTCAGCTTGGTGTCATCTGCAAATTTACTGCTGATGGACTCAATCCCCTCATCCAGATCATCAGTAAAGATATTGAACAGGATGGGGCCCAGCACTGATCCCTGGGGCACACCACTAGTGCCTGGCTGCCAGCTGGATGTGGCACCATTCACCACCACTCTCTGGGCTCAGCCTCCAGCCAGTTCCTAACCCAGCTCAGAGTGCTGCTGTCCAAGCCAGGGGCTGACAGCTTGGCCAGGAGTTTGCTGTAGGGGACGGTGTCAAAGGCCTTGCTGAAGTCCAGGCAGACCACATCCACATCACAACACAAACCAAACTAAATGCACAGTCATTGTGCTGTGTATGAGTTTTATCAATGCTATTCTTTCAATCACATTCATCGACCAGCAAAAGCTGATTTCTAGCTAAAGACACAAATATTGCCACTTCATTAAAATGACAGATATCAAAAGGAAAGGGAGGGGGAAATAAACCACCCACATTGGTCTTTACCTGAAGCAAGCAGCTGGTTAATATCATGACTTCAGAATAACCCTGCTAAAGAATGAAATAAAATTATCCTCTCATTTTTCTGTCACTCACTTGAGACTCAAGCTGTCCTTTTGCAAATCTCTTAATTTCCCAGCTTGTGGCAGGCGTGCAGAGTTTCAGCAGGAGTGATCAATACCGAATTGATCCAGTCTTTCCCTCCTTCAAGCACACCCTGCCTGTCTAGGGCTGTTCTCCTCACTCACAGAGGGAAACTTTGTTTGTCCTTTCAGCAAATTCTGGCATAAGCCCAAGGCTCTGCACCAGAGGGCCAGAAAGAGAAAGACATTTTGTGGTGTGAGAAGCCAGTTTTATGCTGCTGAAAGCAAGAGGTACAGGTCAGCTCTAAACCAGCAGAATAGAATAGAATAGAATAGAATAGAATAGAATAGAATAGAATAGAATAGAATAGAATAGAATAGAATAGAATAGAATAGGATAGGATAGGATAGGATAGGATAGGATAGGATAGGATAGGATAGGATAGGATAGGATAGGATAGGATAGGATAGAAAAGGATAGGATAGGATAGAATAGAATAGAATAGAATAGAATAGAATAGAATAGAATAGAATAGAATAGAATAGAATAGAATAGAATAGAATAGAATAGAATAGAATAGAATAGAATAGAATAAACGAGGTTGGAAATTACCTTTGAGATCATCGTGTCCAACCTATCATCCAACACCACCTAATCAACTAACCCATGGCACCAAGCACCCCATCAAATCCCCTCCTGAACACCTCCAGTGATGGTGACTCCACCACCTCCTCAGGCAGCCCATTCCAATGGGCAATCACTTTCTCTGTGTAGAACTTCCTCCTAACCTCCAGCCTAAACCTGCCCTGGCACAGCTTGAGACTGTGTCCTCTTGTTCTGGTGCTGGTTGCCTGGGAGAAGAGACCAACCTCTGCCTATCCACAGCCTCCCTTCAGGTAGTTGTAGAGAGCAAGAAGGTCACCCCTCAGTCTCCTCCTCTCCAGGCTAAGCAACCCCAGCTCCCTCAGCCTCTCCTCATAGGGCTGTGCTCCAAACCCCTCACCAACTTTGTTGCCCTTCTCTGGACACGCTCCAGCAAGTCACCTCTTTGATGTCATGAAGTGTCCCTCTGGATACACAGTGGTGGGATTTCTGCCTCAGGCAGAGAGGTCTGTCAGTGTTTGAAGAGCATCATAGATTACAATTGTGCCTTATGTACCTAATGGATGGGGGGGCAGTGCTATTTGGCTAGTAATGAACATTCCCATTTGTTTTGGCTATTTTGGTGTGGGAAGAATTTTTAACTCTACAGCATGTTAGAGGCCTGCACTGCTCCCATATGTCTGAACAGTGCCTTTGATCATTCACCCAGGCAAAGCAGCAAAACTCCCTCTGAGATTCTGCTTCTTCAGTGGCTTGCTTGTCCTGAGCGTCCCAGGTTATTTTGTCTTAGAATCATAGAATCAGTCAGGGTTGGAAGGGACCACAAGGATCATCTAGTTCCAACCCCACACTAGATCAGGCTGGCCAGAGCCACATCCAGACTGGGCTTAAACACCTCCAGGGATGGGGCCTCAACCATCTCCCTGGATAACCCATTCCAGGGCTTCACCACTCTCATGGGGAAGAACTTCCTCCTCACCTCCAGCCTGAATCTCCCCACCTCCAGCTTCATTCCGTTCCTATCACTACCTGATAGCCTGAGAAGTCCCTCCCCAGACTTCTTGTAGGCCCCCTTCAGATACTGGAAGGCCACAATGAGGTCACCTGGGAGCCTTCTCTTCTCCAGACTGAACAGCCCCAACTCCTTCAGTCTGTCCTCACAGGAGAGGTGCTCCAGCCCTCTGATCATCCTCGTGGCCCTTCTCTGGACACGCTCCAGCACGTCCACATCCCTCCTGTAATAGGGGCTCCAGAACTGGAGGCAGTACTCCAGGTGGGGTCTCCCAGGGCTGAGTAGAGGGGAGAATCACCTCCCTTGCCCTGCTGGTCACACTTCTCCTGATGCAGCCCAGGATCTAATTGGCTTTCCGGGCTGCCAGTGCACATTGAGAGCTCCTGTTGAGCTTCTCCTCCACCAGCACCCCCAAGGCTCTCTCCTCAGGGCTGCTCTCCAGCCAGTCACTGCCCACTTTGAGATGTTAGGACCAAACAGAATTTTTTAAAGGCTGTGGAGAGTCTAGAAGTGAATATTTTTCCAGTTTAATCTGGGGGACTCAGTGCCGACCGGCGTAGACCCTGGCCAAAGGACTCCTCCACCTGACACAAACTCTCAGTCTTTCAGTCTTCAATCCACAAGCTGCTAGACTGAGTTTTTCAGGCAGGCACTGCTTGATGCCATTTTTAGGATTTCACCAGTAGCTTTCTAGATTGCCCATTGGAATGGGCTGCCCGAGGAGGTGGTGGAGTCACCATCACTGGAGGTGCTCAAGAGGAGACTTGATAGGGTGCTTGGTGCCATGGTTTAGTTGATTAGGTGGTGTTGGATGATAGGTTGGACTTGATGATCGTGAAGGTCTCTTCCAACCTGGTCTATTCTATTCTATTCTATTCTATTCTATTCTATTCTATTCTATTCTATTCTATTCTATTCTATTCTATTCTTCTACTCTACTCTACTCTATTCTACTCTATTCTATTCTACTCTATTCTATTCTACTCTATTCTACTCTCTATTCTATTCTATTCTATTCTATTCTATTCTACTCTATTCTATTCTGCTGGTTTAGAGCATTCCATTCCATTCCATTCCATTCCATTCCATTCCATTCCATTCCATTCCATTCCATTCCATTCCATTCCATTCCATTCCATTCCATTCCATTCTTTTACCCTAGTAGAAAACTCCATACAACACATTGCTAGGGAAAGAATAATGTTTTCTAACCAAAAGCATTTTTGCACATGGTGCAATACCTAAGCAGTTCTTGCATGCAAGTTTCCATGCTATTAGGCCATGAATCAGCAGTGGCATCTCCTAAGGACAAAACTAAAGGAAAGCTGGTCAGTGCTTGCCATCACACCAAAGCTTTCCAGATCAGTGCTTGAGGACATGACATTGTTAGCCTGGTACAGACGTGCTCAGGCACAGGTGGTGCCTGGTGATGAAACCCGAGTTGTTGAAATTGTTTCTAGCTTACAGCTCCAAGTTAGCTGTGAATCAGGGGGTTTATTGGTGGAGGAAGCAGGCTGTGGAAGGAAGGGATGTCTTGGTGCTTACATGTATTGTGTTTATGTGATGGTTTAACCCACCCACATCAGACAAAAGCTGGGCTGAACTCAGTCTGGGAAGCGAAATGGAAAGCTGCATTTTACAAGCAGTAATGGAATGCAGTGAATGTGTACAAAAATATACACTATTTACAATATTATACAGGTATCTACAGCACAGAAATCCGCCTTGGGCAGGAGGGCACTGCCCAGCTTGCCCCCCAACCTCTCCCTCCCTTTTCCCTCTGGTTAATTAGAAGAACAGAGAAAAGGAGAGATGTTAGGGAAAATTCAGTTAGTTCAAAAAGCATCGTTAGAAAGTCAGTAATGCTTGTCTCAAGGTCATTAGATGATAAGCTGTCTGTGTCCAAGAGCAGCAATGCATGCCAGCAGAAAGAGACGGAGTGAGAAAAGAATATAACATCATAAAACCACATCCCACTCATCTGCCAATGAAAATTCCTTTAGAACAATCTTTGTTTTCCTTTCTACACCAACTGTAGCTCCTGTTCAACTAAGAGTTGTTCTGTGCCTTTGCTGTTGACAATGAGTGCTGGGCAGGACCATATCCTTCAGCTCTACTCAGTGCTTTACTTTTGACCTGTAATATTTGGGGAGTTTGGTTTTTTTGGTGGGGGGAAGAAGCTGTCAATAACTTTAAGTAATATGGAGGCTATATGTTATTGATAGGTGTAGATCATCAATACGTGGGACTGGTGTGGTGTTCACCTCTAACCTTATCTGTATCAGCAAAGGCT